>CM076579.1:971831962-972431962 GCA_034641835.2 Pinus albicaulis
GAAACTATGTTCGCGGCCTTGTACCGCATAGTAATGTAATGGCACATTGCCACCGTTTTGGCGCTCATAATAAAATTTGAATCGCTTCGTTCTAAAAAAGACAGGAAACAATATTTAAAAACAAAAAACCTAAGAGATTAATAAACCCTAACAATTAATATTTTAAAGTGAAGATATTAATAAATCCAAGGTATAATTAATAATACAAACTCAATGTCATCATAAACCAAAGGTTTAAATACTATAAACCAAAGGAATTGGTGAACCCAACGGATAAATATTATAAACATAAGGGATCAATATTAAAAACACAAGAGATTAATAAACCGTAAGAATTGATATTTTAAACTAAAAAACCTAATAAATTAATAATCCATAAGAATCAGTATTTTAAACATAAGATATTAATAAACCAACGGGATTATTAACATTATAAACCAAAAGAACTAATAGACCCAAGGGTTTAATATTATAAAGCAAAGGAATCAACGAACCCAAGGGATAAATATTATAAACCTAACAGATGAATATTATAAACAATAGAGATTAATAAACCCTAAGAATTAATATTTTAAACTGAAAAATCCAAGAAATTAACAAACCCTGAGAATTAGTATTTTAAACTCAAGAGAGTAATAAACTGAATGTGTGATTAACATTATAAACCAAAAGAACTAATAAACCCAAGGGTTTAATATTATAAACCAAAGGAGTCAGTGGACCCAAGGGATAAATATTAAAAACCTAAGGAATCAATATTTGTCTGAATGTGACATTTGATCATGGATGACATTGATCGATTATTCATATTATAAACCAAAAGAACTAATAAACCCAAGGGTTTAATATTATAAACCAAAGGAATTGGTGAACCCAAGGGAATTGATTTAAACATTGAGACATTTGTTGTCACAATGCGACGTTGGACCAACTATGACCATGGTTGGCCATGGGTGATTTTCATATTGAGACAATATTTGTCAGAATGTGACATTTGATCATGGATGACATTGATCAATTATTCATATTATAAACCAAAAGAACTAATAAACCCAAGGTTTTAATATTATAAACCAAAGGAATTGGTGAACCCAAGGGACAACCATTACCCAACAAATTATAAACCAAAAGGAATTGGTGAACCCAAGGGAATTGATTTAAACATTGAGACAATTGTTGTCACATTGCGACGTTGAACCAACTATGACCATGGTTGGCCATGGGTGATTTTCATATAGAGACAATATTTTTCATAATGTGACATTTTATCATGGATGAAATTGATCGATTATTCATATTATAAACAAAAATAACTAATAAACCCAAGGGTTTAATATTATAAACCAAAGGAATTGGTGAACCCAAGGGAATTGATTTAAACTTTGAGACAATTGTTGTCACAATGCGATGTTGGACCAACTATGACCATGGTTGGCCATGGGTGATTTTCATATTGAGATAATGTTTGTCAGAATGTGTCATTTGATCATAGATGACATTGAACGATTATTCATATTATAAACCAAAAAAACTAATAAACCCAAGGGCTTAATATTATAAACCAAATGAATTGGTGAACCCAAGGGAAAATCATTACCCAACAAATTATAAACCAAAGGAATTGGTGAAAATAAGGGAATTGATTTAAACATTGAGACAATTGTTGTCACAATGCGATGTTGGACCAACTATGACCATGGTTGGGCATGGGTGATTTTCATATCGAGATAATATTTGTCAGAATGTGACATTTGATCATGGATGACATTGATCGATTATTCATATTATAAACCAGAAAACTAATAGACCGAAGGGTTTAATATTATAAACCAAAGGAATTGGTGAACCCAAGGCAATTGATTTAAACATTGAGACAATTGTTGTCACAATGCAACATTGGACCAACTATGACCATGGTTGGCCATGGATGATTTTCATATAGAGACAATATTTTTCAGAATGTGACATTTGATCATGGATGAAATTGATCGATTATTCATATTATAAACCAAAAGAGCTAATCAACCCAAGTGTTTAATATTATAAACCAAAGGAATTGGTGAACCAAAGGGAATTGATTTAAACATTGAGACAATTTTTGTCACAAAGCGATGTTGGACCAACTATGACCATGGTTGGCCACGGGTGTTTTTCATGTTGAGACAATATTTGTCAGAATGTGACATTTGAACATGGATGACATTGATCGATTATTCATATTATAAATCAAAGGAATTGCTGAACCCAAGGGAATTGATTTAAAGATTGAGACAATTGCTATAACAATGCGACGTTGGACCAACTATGACCATGGTTGGCCATGGGTGATTTTCATATTGAGACAAGATTTTTCAGAATGTGATATTCTATTGTGGATGACATTGATCGATTATTCATATTATAAACCAAAAGAACTAATAAACCCAAGGGTTTAATATTATAAACCAAAGGAATTGGTGAACCCAAGGCACAATAATTGAAAAGCCTAAGTACTTAAAACCATTCATAAGTCATTCATTCACTTCTAAAAAATCTTTTCGTAAGTAAAATCCTATTTTATTTAGGGAAATTGCAAAATATCTCATAAAAACCCTTTCATTCAAGCATAAGTTAAATACATACTTCTAATGTTTTTATACTTATCGCTTTTTCATTCGTTTTCATATTAAATTTTAACTTTATTATTTAATTCACTATATAATTCAACCCATTCCCGTATTACTTTAACTATATAAACTCCCAATTATTACATATCCCGCCCCTTTGGTTGAAAAATAACCTTAATATTGTGTTAATTGTGATAAATTAGTTAAAACCGCGACTAATTAAGAACCCTGATTTCCCGCCGCATTAAAAAATGATTAATTAACCCTCATGGTTAATTAATAACTTACCCCACCAATTGAATTGCCCCTGATATAATTAAATTGCGTTTAATTATATTGGGCCCACCCTTGTTATTTCCCTATCATCTCACCTCCCCGACAGCCATCCGATCAACCCCTTCACATCCAACTTCTGTCATCCATATCGCATCGCCCCCACGTCCGAACAATAACCTGCGATCGCTAAGTAGTTTTCCAGACAATGTCTCGCCACGCATCGTGAAGGGTATAGAATCGCTGGCTTTCACTTGAAAATAACTCGTCCCCAAAAGCGGTGCGATGTATACCGCTTACCACCCTTTGCATTAAAAAAAACATCCTTTCCTGCATACATCATCCGCTCGAAAAATAAAACCCCGCCAACTTTTTAATTTGTGAATAAAACAAATAAACATGCATCATTTTCATTATCCCATGCATCGACCAGTGTTCCCATGAAAAAAAATGCAAAGCCATCTGTCGAAGATTATCAACCGCCGCCTTGCTGAGAAAATTGCAAACGAACAATCCAGAACCCATCAACGGTTGCCTACACCTGTTTTCATCACTATTCACTTCTCAGAAACAAGTATTTACCCAGTTCTCGTCGAACCCTCCAAGTCTTGGTTTTTTATTTAATTCCACACAAAAATACTAAAACACAGTACAATTTGGTCTTTATTTCACTCCTAGGTTCCCAGACCTATAATTGTGCCCATTTTTCCATCAAAACCCCAAATTTCTTTCTGAATCCACAAGAACCAGAAATGGAAACCCCTGTGGCTTTGAATGTTGCACCTCTGAATGCCCCCCATAAAGATTTAGACTATCTGACTCTAGAAGATAGGGATTTCCAGATAAAAGACCTCATTCTTAGTGAAAATCCTCTCAGAACCTTTTGCTAATGCAGAGATAATTTCCCGAACGGCTCTAATATTTTGGGACTGTGGGAATCCAATATTCCAATTTATTTTTTTACCTTCAGTTCATGTTTTTCACGAAATAATTTATCATTGCCATGCCAATTACGATCCCAATCAACGAGAAGTCATGTCCCCGAGTCAAACTGTTCTTTTCCCGATAACTGCTCAATCGATAAAT
This sequence comes from Pinus albicaulis, assembly GCA_034641835.2. Taxonomy (NCBI): domain Eukaryota; kingdom Viridiplantae; phylum Streptophyta; class Pinopsida; order Pinales; family Pinaceae; genus Pinus; species Pinus albicaulis. Next base: position 971,835,928 of record CM076579.1, read on the forward strand.
GAAATGTTACAGTTCCATCCTAGTCAAGCCCTGACTCCCATTTCCATGGGAGATTTACTTGAAAAATCCACAAATTTATCCCAAGAAGATTTGAATCACCTTTTTCAGACTTTCATGCTACCAGAACATCAACCTGAAGGCCCACCTCCTTATGAATATACCCATTTTACAGATATGGGCAGACTCATATGGAATATGATATCTTCTATTATGGGTTTCAACTCTAGTGAATACATTGATAAGTTAACCCTAGTGTTGTTGTCAATTTTTACTCCTGGACAACCCCCTGCTGTCAAATATGATTTTTCTTCCTTTATTGCTGATAAAATTCACGACTATTTCATGAGATTGGAAATTGAAATTTTTTTCAAATATTCCACTTTTATATACCATCTCATGCTCTATTATCAATCAGAGATTTTCCCCTTCCATGTCATGAAAATTTATGCCAAAGGAAATCCAAGGCCTATAATTTTTTGGTCTGCAATCTTCCACAATTCCTCTGAGTCTCCTTATTTTTAAAATGAGTTCATTGATCTATTTGTACACCCTGAAACTACCTTATTAACAGGAGTTTCCCCTCCTAGGGTCAATAATGATATGAAGAAAATTCTCCAACTCTCAAAGCAATACAGAATAGGTGATTGGTACCTATACATGAAACATACAGAAATTAGAATATATGGGTGTGAGTTGTGTCCTTTCAAGCTACCAAAATATGTTCCAATGAGGCTTTTTTCCCTAGAATATTTTAGACAAATGATAAATTCAGACATAGTCCATTTTTGCAATGCAAAGAAAAAGGCTCGGCTCAAAATTAAGAGTCAATTAGGTCCTTTTGTCTGTAATTCTAGGGATGCAGGGAAAGAAGCTGAAAGAATCCTAGAAGACTATCTCAAATTGCAAAAAAAATTATTTTGGGTACCTTATGACCCAAACAGCTTTATATGTGATAGGAGAATGAAAAACAAATTGTCACCATACCTTCATCATAGAATTCCAGAGATTGAACAATTTTCAAATATGGATGAATGGATGGAAGGAACCTTAGTAGAACAAGATAGTGAATAGGTCAGTGTTGAAATTTTTTTGAAGGATCTTGAGAAAATACTTGACCTGGATTCTTTTGGGAAGGTAAAAAGACTAGGAATTGGTCCTTCCTCTGCTGGAACCTCTCAGCAAAATTTGTAGGAAATCAATGCACTAGCCACAGTAGCATCCAAAGGGAAGGAAAAGGAGACTGCTACACAAGTCACAAAGAAATTCACAATGTCAAAGCAGCCTAAAACTTCCAAGGAACAGGCCCAAATATAGAATTATCCTACTCAAATCAATGTGGCAAAAATTTCAATTTTTCAAACTCCTCTCAATGAAGAAAAAGGTAAAACGAGAGATGCAGAAACAGCTACCCCTATCGGTGGATCTTCAGAACAACCTGGTATCAAAAGACAATGATTAAATCCACTCTCAGAAGTAGAATTTGTTCAAGAAACCACTAATAGTCAGAGGAGAGAAGAGTTATATAGTCAGCAAACATTCACAGTCAGTGGGACATCCACTGACTCACAGAAAAAAGAGCTACAAAGACATAAAAGTGCATAAGTATCTTCTTTCAAACCACCAGCGAAGGATGCCTAGGATATTAAGAAGACATTTATAAATATAAAGGCCAGAAATGATCCATTAAGAATTGAAGTCTATAATCAATATTTAAAGATGGCTCCAAAAAATCAACAGAGATTGATTTCAGCCTATGACATCTAGCAGGGTAAAATGGTGATGAGTCATTTCAAGCCCAAAGTACAGTAGCCTCAAATAGCTACAGACTATGTCAGAACCAATTTTGAAGTCTTGGCAAAGGATATTCATCCTTTGGATCAGATTGAGCTCCACAAACAAATTGGAGAGATGATTTACTCAACTCTGACTGATAAGTCAATGATGGCCCAAAGATTACAAAATTCTTTGGATAACACTACTACTCAATTGCATCTTGAAAAAGCCTCTTCCTAGGCTAAGGACAACATAACAAAGACTTTGGAATAAATCATTATTGGATTGGGTCATAATCCCAAAGATGTTAAGGCTACAGAAGCCTTGATTAAAAAGAAAGATGATGATTTTGCAGCCTTAAGGAAACAGCTGAAGTTGCCATCTTCAAGGCATCCACAGACTACTGAGGTAATAAAGAAAAACTATGAAGAAGAATTAATGGATTTTATTTTGAAACTTAATGATCAACTAAATGAGACTAAAAAATAACTTGAAAAGGCATTAAAGGAAAAGCAGCCAAACATTCCAGCATCTACAACAGAAGTAATTACAGGTACAACAACAATAAGTTAGTCAGCAGGACTATCACAGGGAAACACTTCCAATTTAAGCACTGAAGAATTAATAAAATCAATGGAGGAATTGAAACTCCAAGTGACAGAGCTCTAGAAAACAAACGTACAATTCACCACCTTAGAACAAAAATATGATCTCTCAAAGATGAGTGTTGCAGAAAAAACAAGAGAGATCAACAGATTAGAAAAATTGGTCAAAGCATTGGAAAAGGATCTCACATTGGAGAAACCTTTAAAAGAAATCAAATAAATTCTTTGGGCCAACATCACTCTGTCAATAAATGATGTTTGGCCATCAATCCAAATAATGTATGAGAAAAATGATTTAGTTAAATTGGCTCTGGAAGAAGTTCAAAAGGCAAGAGAAGAATTAGGAAATATGCCTGAAGAAGCCAATGAGCTTATACAATTTTTAAATACCAAGAATAGATATCAACTTGAAGAGCTAGGCATCCAAGAAAGAAAAGGAACAATTTTAGAGGTAAAAAGGGTTTTTGCTAAAAGAACTCTGATGCAGAACCTAGAAAGAAGATGATATGATATGCAGGAAGAAATAAATGCTTTTACAAAGAGATTGGATATTTTGCAGAGTAAAGGATTGCCAAGCCCTTTAGTTTCAGATGATAAACTAATGAGCCTTGAAAGCTATGTTGGGAGAAATTGAATAAGTATGTTGAAAACCAGCATCTATTTCATCGACCAAGCCCATCAATAGAAAAATCATTTCCCAAAGATGTTAAGGCTACGTAAGCCTTGATTAAAAAGAAAGACATGATTTTGAAAAATTTCTAAGGAACAGTCACTGGTTGCCATATTCAAGGCATCCACAGAATACTAAGGTAATAAAGCAAAAATCTGAAGAAGAATTAATGGATTTTCTTTTGAAACTTAATGAGCAACTAAATGAGACTGAAAAAGAACTTGAAAAGGCATTAAAGGACAAGTAGCCAAACATTCCAGCATCTACAACAGAAGTAATTATAGGTACAACAACAATAAGTTAGTCAGCAGGACTATCATAGGGCAACACTTCTAATTTAAGCACTGAAGAATTAATAAAATCAATGGAGGAATTGAAACTCCAAGTGACAGAGCTCTAGAAAACAAAGGTACAATTTACCACCTTAGAACAAAAATATGATCTCTCAAAGATGAGTGTTGCAGAAAAAACAAGAGAGATCAATAGATTAGAAAAAATGGTCAAAGCATTGGAAAAGGATCTCACATTGGAGAAACCTTTAAAAGAAATCAAAGAAATTCTTTGGGCCAACATCACTTAGTCCATAAATTATGTTTGGCCATCAATACAAATAATGTATGAGAAAAATGATTTAGTTAAATTGGCTCTGGAAGAAGTTCAAAAGGCAAGAGAAGAATTAGGAAATATGCCTGAAGAAGCCAATGAGCTTATACAATTTTTAAATACCAAGAATAGATATCAACTTGAAGAGCTAGGCATCCAAGACAGAACAGGAACAATTTTGGGGGTAAAAAGGGTTTTTGCTAAAAGAACTCTGATGCAGAACCTAGAAAGAAGATGCTATGATATGCAGGAAGAAATCAATGCTTTTACAAAGAGATTGGATATTTTGCAGAGTAAAGGATTGCCAAGCCCTTTATTTTTATATGATAAACTAATGAGCCTTGAAAGCTATGTTGAGAAATTTAATAAGTATGTTGACAACCAGGCCAGTTCATCGACCAGTTCATCAGTAGCAAACGAATTTCCTACAGGAAAAATTCTTCATGACAGTCTGGAATTTTTTTTTAATCTCGAACATGAGGTAAAACACTTATTCCCAATTCAGCCTACTTTCTTCAGATATACAGAGACTGATGAGACTCTGAGGAAGCTTCAAAGAACCAGAATACCAGAAGAGGAATGGTGGGAAGAGATGTTAGACATTTTGTAAAAATTATCCTTGCATGAATTTTGATTATTTACTACAGTAAGTCATGATAAAAAGGATAAACAGAGATCAAACAGGTCAAAGTGTATCAGTACAGGTAAAGAGTATCAGTAAAACAGAGCAGCCATCACAGAGTTACTAAAGAGGACAACAACAAGGCTAATCATAGGGACTGCCTCCAGCACATTCACAAAAAAAGGGAACAACACAACATCAGTTATCTTTTCTCTTATCTAATTGTTTATTATACCATTTGTGTTTCATATCTGAATGATAAACGAAAATGAATAATTCAGAAAGTGCTTAAGTGCAATCTGTTTTCAATCGTTCTTATTCTTAATTTTTTCTTCTGAACTAGTATAAACAGTGAATTCTTAATTGCTCATGTTTTCTAGTTTATTCATTTTGATTATTTGATAAATAATTCCTAATTTCTCTTTATTAATAATCATTCAAGTTCTCTCTTTCAAATATGTTGAAGGATTCTTAATTTCCCTTCACCCATTTCGAGTCCATTCCATCCATTTTAGATCTTTAATTGTTCCCTATTTGATTACCTTGCCCTATGAAACCATCCCTTGTTAAGAAACTTAATCCAGTTAAGCCATCTTTCTTTGACTCCATTAGCCCAATGGCCTGAACTACTCAGTCTTACCCCTCTGCTATTGAATTCCATCACCCAAACACAATCAAAATTCTTGGAATTTATAACTACCCTAATATCAAAATGAAATATTAATAATGTTAGTAATTCAATATTTGTATTTAAATTAATGTCAATGTATATATTAATTTTAGTCTAATATTATTAACAAATATAAATATCTTGTCATTGAACCAAACCACAACACGTTTAGAAAACCACATTGATAAATATTTTTAGTTTCATGTAATAGGGATATGGACTTCAATCTTGAATTTAATGATTGGCTAATATAACTGGCTGTATATGTCTGAATGGTTTACTATAAACAAAAGAACAATAGCGACTAAAAAAAGGAGGTAAATTGAACAACATGAAAAACGATGTATGAAATTTCTCATATATTACTATATTGCATCTCATGAATGTATTCATTTAATTAATACATCAAAAGAATTCTTATACTAAATGAAAAAAGAGATGAAAATAAAAACAATTATAAAACATTCTATAAATATGTTAGAATACTATTAGCTACATATGACAGTGATATGGAATTCCATCTTGATTTTTAACGGCTAGCTCATATAACTGGTTTTTTACCTGTGAATGGTTCATTGTAAGAAAAATAACAAAAAACGTCATTATAAAAACAAGAAAATTAAGCAACAGCAAAAACGATGTAAACAACATTCCAAAATACTACTATGAATTTGATGAATGTAGACATCTCATTAATATATCAAAAGCATTATTATTATATTAATAGTTGCATATCATAGCGATATGGACTTTAATCTCTCCTCTTCTTTCTTCCTAATTGTAACATACACACTATTATTCATCTTGGCACAACGCTGATAAGAGAAAGGTGGTGCAATGCGTAAACCATCTATTGATTTCACTCTTGATATGGTTGTGAAGGTCAGGCCTTGTTGTTCTCTATTCCCGATATTAATTGATGCTCGCTTTAAAGTCAAAACTTGTGACTTGTGAATTGTAAGAGCCCATGCCATCTTTAAAGGAATTTGTTTTCGATTTCCTCTTACCACTGGTGTGATAGGTACAATGTTTGGATTGCTTGCATCAAACGGAATACCAACATACTTATCAAAAATAATAGTTGTGAACATTGGAAGCTCAGGTGGCTTAGAGTTAGGCATATAAAATATTTCCTTCACATACCCAAGTGCACCATTCACCAAACCAGCTTCAACCCACAAATTACATGTCAACATAACACGCTAGCCACGGCACAACAAAACTTCACGGTCCAGTTGATCATCATCGGCACCACTGATTTCTGAACGTCTTGAAGTCACAGCAATACATCGTGCAATTGGAGAATTTAATGATTTCAACATATGTCTGTTATGGAAGGAGACCAAATTATTTGTTAGAAACATGTGAACTGCTGCATTAAATAAATCCCTTTCTCTAGGATGCAACCTGATATCAGCCCGCGACATAAGAAACTCCCAATCATCAAGAACAGGTTCTGCGTTTCTTATGTTATTGAGGACTCGACGAAAACAAGATTGTTTCTCATTACTCCCTTGTTGGTGAAATATTGTGTCAAGAGTGACAACAGTGTTGAATTTTTTCCATAATACTTTCCCTGCTGTATTACCTGCATACAAAGGCTTATCTCTCACAGGAGGTAGCTGGCCAAGGTCACCCACAAGGATCATGGATCTACCACCAAAAGGACAATTCTTTTTATCTGGAAATTCTTCTCGTAATCGAGCATCTATTTGCATGAACAACCTTGATCCTAAAAAGCTCATTTAATCAATCAATATATATCGAATGTGCCTCATTTCCTCTTGGAATAGTGCCAATGATTGACCCTGTAGTGGTTTCATATCTCTAATTGGGATTTTCAAAGAAGAGTGTATTGTTTTTGCATGTATATTGAAAGCAGGGGATATGGACTTCAATCTTGAATTTAATGATTGGCTAATATAAATGGCTGCATATGTCTGGATGGTTTATTCTAAACAAAAGAACAATAGCGACTAAAAAAAGGAGGTAAATTTAACAACACGAAAAACGATGTAATAAATTTCTCATATATTACTATATTGCATCTCATGAATGTATTCATTTAATTAATACATCAAAATAATTCTTATACTAAATGAAAAAAGAGACGACAATAAAAACAATTATAAAACATTCTATAAATATGTCAGAACACTATTTGCTACATGTGACAGTGATATGGAATTCCATCTTGATTTTTAATGACTGGCTCATATAATTGGTTTTTTACCTGTGAATGGTTCATTGTAATAAAAATAACAAAAAACGACATTATAAAAACAAGAAAATTAAACAACAGTAAAAACGATGTAAGCAACATTCCAAAATACTACTATGAATTTTATGAATGTAGTCATCTCATTAATATATCAAAAGAATTATTATTATATTAATAGTTGCATATCATAGCGATATGTACTTTAATCTCTCCTCTTCTTTCTTCCTAATTGTAACATATGCACTATTATTCATCTTGGCATAATGCTAATAAGAGAAAGGCGGTGCAATGCGTAAACCATCTATTGATTTCACTCTTGATATGGTTGTGAAGGTTAGGCCTTATTGTTCTCTATTCCTGATATCAATTGATGTTCGCTCTAAAGTCAAACCTTGTGACTTGTGAATTGTAAGAGCCCATGCCATCTTTAAAGGATTTTTTTTTCGATTTCCTCTTATCACTGGTATGATAGGTGCAATGTTTGGATTGCTTGCATCAAACGGAATACCAACATACTTATCAAAAATAATATTTGTGAACATTGGAAGCTCAGGTGGCTTAGAGTTAGGCATATAAAATATTTCCTTCACATACCCAAGTGCACCATTCACCAAACTAGCTTCAACCCACAAATTACATGTCAACATAACAAGTTGGCCATGGCACGACAAAACTTGACGGTCCAATTGATCATCATCGGCACCACTGATTTATTAACGCCTTGAATTCACAACAATACATCGTGCAATTGGAGAATTTAATGATTTCAACATATGTCTGTTATGGAAGGAGACCAAATTATTTGTTGGAAACATGTGAACTACTGCATTAAATAAATCCCTTTCTCTAGGATGCAACCTGATATCAGCCCGCGACATAAGAAACTCCCAATCATCAAGAACAGGTTTTGTGTTTCTTATGTTATTGAGGACTCGACGAAAACAAGATTTCTCATTACCTTCTTGTATATAACACCCCCGTTTGTATTTTTTTTTTTTAAACTTAATCTTAAAAACGTCATGCTATAAACCTCATTAGAAATACAGACTGCACACATGAAATGAGTGATAAAAATAAATGACTGATATGACCCCTATTACAATAATCAACAAGAAAGCACAAAATTTTAAACTCAATGTTCAAAATGAAATATTAATAATGTTAGTAATTCAATATTTGTATTTAAATTAATGTCAATGTATATATTAATTTTAGTCTAATATTATTAACAAATATAAATATCTTGACATTGAACCAAACCACAACACATTTAGAAAACCACATTGATAAATATTTTTAGTTTCATGTATTAGGGATATGGACTTCAATCTTGAATTTAATGATTGGCTAATATAACTGGCTGTATATGTCTGAATGGTTTGCTATAAACAAAAGAACAATAGCGACTAAAAAAAGGAGGTAAATTGAACAACACGAAAAATGATGTATGAAAGTTCTCATATACTACTATATTGCATCTCATGAATGTATTCATTTAATTAATACATCAAAAGAATTCTTATACTAAATGAAAAAAGAGACGAAAATAAAAACAATTATAAAACATTCTATAAATATGTCAGAATACTATTAGCTACATGTGACAGTGATATGGAATTCCATCTTGATTTTTAACGGCTGGCTCATATAACTGGTTTTCTACCTGTGAATGTTTCATTGTAAGAAAAATAACAAAGAACGACATTATAAAAACAAGAAAATTAAGCAACAACAAAAACGATGTAAACAACATTCCAAAATAATACTATGAATTTGATGAATGTAGACATCTCATTAATATATCAAAACCATTATTATTATATTAATTGTTGCATATCATAGAGATATGGACTTTAATCTCTCCTCTTCTTTCTTCCTAATTGTAACATATGCACTATTATTCATCTTGGCATAACACTGATAAGAGAAAGGCAGTGCAATGCGTAAACCATCTATTGATTTCACTCTTGATATGGTTGTGAAGGTCAGGCCCTGTTGTTCTCTATTCCCGATATCAATTGATGCTCGCTCTAAAGTCAAACCTTGTGACTTGTGAATTTTAAGAGCCCATGCCATATTTAAAGGAATTTGTTTTCGATTTCCTCTTATCACTGGTGTGATAGGTACAATTTTTGGATTTATTGCATCAAACGAAATACCAGCATACTTATCAAAAATAACAGTTGTGAACATTGGAAGCTCAGGTGGCTTAGAATTAGGCATATAAAATATTTCCTTCACACACCCAAGTGAACCATTCACCAAACCAGCTTCAACCCACAAATTACATGTCAACATAACACGTTGGCCACAGCACAACAAAACTTCATGGTCGAGTTGATCATCATCGACACCACTGATTTCTAAACGACTTGAATTCATAACAATACATCATGCAATTGGAGAATTTAATGATTTCAACATATGTCTGTTATGGAAGGAGACCAAATTATTTGTTGGAAACATGTGAACTGCTGCATTAAATAAATCCCTTTCTATAGGATGCAACCTGATATCAGCCCGCGACATAAGAAAATCCCAATCATCAAGAACAGGTTCTGCATTTATTATGTTATTGAGTACTCGATGAAAACAAGATTGTTTCTCATTACTCCCTTGTATATAAATAATCGCTTATATTTTTTTTTAAAACTTAATCTTAAAAAACGTCATGCTATAAACCTCATTAGAAATACATACTGCACACATGAAATGAGTAATAAAAATAAATGACTGATATGACCCCTATTACAATAATCAACAAGAAAGCACAAAATTTTAAACTCAATGTTTAAAATGAAATATTAATAATGTTAGTAATTTAATATTTGTATTTAAATTAATGTCAATGTATATATTAATTTTAGTCTAATATTATTAACAAATATAAATATCTTGTCATTGAACCAAACCACAACACATTTAGCAAACCACATTGATAAATATTTTTAGTTTCATGTAATAGGGATATGGACTTCAATCTTGAATTTAATGATTGGCCAATATAACTGGTTGTATATGTTTGAATGGTTTATTATAAACAAAAGAACAATAGCGACTAAAAAAACGGAGGTATATTGAACAACACGAAAAAATGATGTATGGAATTTCTCATATATTACTATATTGCATCTCATGAATGTATTCGTTTAATTAATACATCAAAAGAATTCCTATACTAAATGAAAAAAGAGACGATAATAAAAACAATTATAAAACATTCTATAAATATGTCAGAATACTATTAGCTACATGTGACAGTGATATGGAATTCCATCTTGATTTTTAATGGTTGGCTCATGTAACTAGTTTTCTACCTGTGAATGGTTCATTGTAAGAAAAATAACAAAAAATGACATTATAAAAACAAGAAAATTAAACAACAGAAAAAACGATGTAAACAACATTCCAAAATACTACTATGAATTTGATGAATGTAGACATGTCATAAATATATCAAAAGCATTATTATTATATTAATAGTTGCATATCATAGCGATATGGACTTTAATCTCTCCTCTTATTTCTTCCTAATTGTAACGTACGCACTATTATTCATCTTGGCATAAAGCTGATAAGAGAAAGGCGGTGCAATGCGTAAACCATCTATTGATTTCACTCTTGATATGGTTGTGAAGGTCAGGCCTTGTTGTTGTCTATTCCCGATATCAATTGATGCCCGCTCTAAAGTCAAACCTTGTGACTTGTGAATTGTAAGAGCCCATGCCATCTTTAAAGGAATTTGTTTTCGATTTCCTCTTATCACTGGTGTGATAGGTACAATGTTTGGATTGCTTGCATCAAACGAAACACCAACATACTTATCAAAAATAACAGTTTTGAACATTGGAAGCTCAGGTGGCTTAGAGTTGGGCATATAAAATATTTCCTTCACATACCCAAGTGCACCATTCACCAAACCAGCTTCAACCCACAAATTACATGCCAACATAACATGTTGGCCACGACACAACAAAACTTCACTGTCCAGTTGATCATCATCGGCACCACTGATTTCTGAACGCCTTGAATTCACAACAATGCATCATGCAATTGGAGAATTTAATGATTTCAACATATGTCTGTTATGGAAGGAGACCAAATTATTTGTTGGAAACATGTGAACTGTTCCATTAAATAAATCCCTTTCTCTAGGATGCAACCTGATATCAGCCTGCGACATAAGAAACTCCCAATAATCAAGAACAGGTTCTGTGTTTCTTATGTTATTGAGGACTCGACGAAAACAAGATTGTTTCTCATTACTCCCTAGAATATCTCCGTTTATATTTTTCTTTTTTTAAACTTAATCTTAAAAACGTCATGCTATAAACCTCATTAGAAATACATACTGCACACATGAAATGAGTGATAAAATTAAATGACTGATGTGACCCCTATTACAATAATCAACAAGAAAGCACAAAATTTTAGACTCAGTGTTTAAAATGAAATATTAATAATGTTGGTAATTCAATATTTGTATTTAAATTAATGTCAATGTATATATAAATTTTAGTCTAATATTATTAACAAATATAATATCTTGTCATTGAACCAAACCACAACACATTTAGCAAACCACATTGATAAATATTTTTAGTTTAATGTAATAGGGATATGGACTTCAATCTTGAATTTAATGATTGGCTAATATAACTAGTTGTATATGTATGAATGGTTTACTATAAACAAAAGAACAATAGCGACTAAAAAAAGGAGGTAAATTGAACAACACGAAAAATGATGTATGAAATTTCTCATATATTACTATATTGCATATCATGAATGTATTCATTTAATTAATACATCAAAAGAATTCTTATACTAAATGAAGAAAGAGACGACAATAAAAACACTTATAAAACATTCTATAAATATGTCAGAATACTATTAGCTACATGTGATAGTGATATGGAATTCCATCTTGATTTTTAACAGCTGGCTCATATAACTGGTTTTTTACCTGTGAATGGTTCATTGTAAGAAAAAAAAAACGACATTATAAAAACAAGAAAATTAAGCAACAGCAAAAATGATGTAAACAACATTCCAAAATACTACTATGAATTTGATGAATGTAGACATCTCATTAATATATCAAAAGCATTATTATTATATTAATAGTTGCATATCATAGCGATATGGACTTTAATCTCTCCTCTTATTTCTTCCTAATTGTAACATATGCACTATTATTCATCTTGGCATAACGCTGATAAGAGAAAGGCGGTGCAATGCGTAAACCATATATTGATTTCACTCTTGATATGGCTATGAAGGTCAGGCCTTGTTGTTCTCTATTCCCGATATCAATTGATGCTCGCTCTAAAGTCAAACCTTGTGACTTGTGAATTGTAAGAGCCCATGCCATCTTTAAAGGAATTTGTTTTCAATTTCCTCTTATCACTGGTGTGATAGGTACAATGTTTGGATTGCTTGCATCAAACGGAATACCAACATACTTATCAAAAATAATAGTTGTGAACATTGGAAGCTCAGGTGGCTTAGAGTTAGGCATATAAAATATTTCCTTCACATACCCAAGTGCACCATTCACCAAACCAGCTTCAACCCACAAATTACATGTCAACATAACACGCTAGCCACGGCACAACAAAACTTCACGGTCCAGTTGATCATCATCGGCACCACTGATTTCTGAACGTCTTGAAGTCACAGCAATACATCGTGCAATTGGAGAATTTAATGATTTCAACATATGTCTGTTATGGAAGGAGACCAAATTATTTGTTGGAAACATGTGAACTGCTGCATTAAATAAATCCCTTTCTCTAGGATGCAACCTGATATCAACCCGCGACATAAGAAAATCCCAATCATCAAAAACAGTTCATATTCAGCAAAATGCCTTAAAACGATTTCAAAAGCAAGTCGTTGTTTTTCTGCCAATGAATCCGGAGAGACAAATGTTCTATTTGAAAGGTCACCAACATCACCCCTTGATATTGCATTCCTTATAAAATTAATAGCTTCTTCGGCCACATCATCAGAAAGAGTTATACCTTGCCAGTCAAAGGATATATCAAAATCCCTTCGACCAAGGGTGTGAAGATCAGAAACATTGACAGTATTTGGTGGAACCAAGCGAGAGAAAAGTTGCCACTCTTGAAAATCATCTTCAAGATTCATTTCCTAGTTAGCAAAATCACCATCTTCTCCATCTTCAATATTTTCATCAATTGATGGATTTCGATCAACATGCCAAGCTCGATATCGGAAATTCCTCCAGTTTTCAACAATAATTTCAGTTGAAAGCCCAATCTTTGCAGAAATGTCATGAAATGGCTTGTACAAGAGCAATTCTGACCAGCAAAAGGTTTCAAATTCCTCTAAATCCTCACCAGGAACAGAATAAAACCATGGCCACACCCGCACAATCGCATGAGCATCTCTTGGCCTCCATGGATCTTTTTTACGGCTGCTCCCATAGGTCCAAGATCTTGTTGTTTCTATCAAAGATAGATGCTAAAGGAAAGAAGGTCTCTTCTGATAATTTTGAACAAATGTATTTTCAGATGAACAGTGCAGGCCATCCCTTGAAATTTTCCTGAACACCTTTCTTCCAACATTTAAGGAAACAAATTGTCGACTACACACAACAAGAGGCAGCTTAAGCAACATATGACATGTTTCTTGTGCTCCAATGTCACGTTCAACGACTATTTCTGCAAGAAACCTCCTGTAAGCCCATAAAGCATGATCCTCAGAGGCAAAAGAATCTGAAATTCTAGTTAACATATCATGATAGCTTTCAGACCTTCTCTCTGCTTTTGATGCATACTTAGCAATATATTTCAGGACAACATGCCGAGAAAGCACTGGTTGGCAATCAACATTTGCACGCCACATTGTTAGAAGGTCAATGTTATGTACATTGAGCCTATCATCATTTCTTGCTGGGTCATATTTTTTTCTTCCTTGATCATCTATGAACAATCTTGATTCCTCAGAAAGATCCCATGGGGCATTGTACCGACAAGCAAGAATACTGCCCTTCTTGTGCAAACAAGAATCTACACTACACTTTGTGTGCCTTTGGACATGGTTCAACAATTCTTCATAATCATTATGAGGATTGCAAGAGAAAATCTGATCAGTATTCAGTAGGAAAGGGTCATCATTGAGACTTCTTGGAACCATTATATTGCGACGATGTATTTCACGTGGATTCCATGCAGTTACATAATTGTCAAAGAATCTCTTTTCATGTTGCAAATCACAATCATTTGACCAATCAAGTCTTTCCATGTCAGGAGCTCCTTGCAACCATAGGAAACCATGGATATGTGCTGAACCTCTATGTTGCCACTCATATCTGGAAAAAATGAACACAGAGCTAATATGAAAAATATGAATGGAAAATCAATAAGAAATTGACAATGAATAGAAAATAAATTCAAGAAAACAGACTTGTACCAGAAGTCTTTAGCTTTAAGATATTTTTGGATAACTTCCTCTCGAAATATATTGAATCTATGGTGCATAAATGTGGCAAAAATATGAGGGTACTGGATAACATTTTCAACTTTCATACGATGCTCATTTAAGGAACGAGAATGTGACGGTACAGGCATGAGGCTATGCAGCTCTGGCCACTTTGTGTCAGCTGCACTCAAAGTAAAAAACAAAGATGGACATCCCAACTGAGTAATCATTTCAGTCAATTCAACTCGACATTTAGTCCAGTATGCCCTTGTACCTCTTAGAGAAGACCCAAACCGCATAAGATGCTCAGCCAACTTATTATTTGGTAAATCAGAAAGTTGCTGACGCAAGTCATCAATTGTTGTCGGTGAGTTATCATGTAAATTTTTCTTCACAAAAACTGAAGCAGTTGCTTGGCTACGATGCCTCATTATCATGTTCAACAGGAAATATCGAAAGCGAGGATGGCTTCCAAACCTCTGATCATAGTATCTAAGAAGATGCAATGCATACTCATGAAGTTCAACAGTACAGATGCGTGGTTGCAACCAATCAGCAGCACCAGTGGGGAACAATGTGGGGAATGCCATATCCAATAACCCCTCAGTATTATATTCATTCACCGGAGACGTTCCAATACTGGGCCAATCGATTTCATCAACATCTGAAGAATCAACATTATCAAGAAATGCTCTAATTTCTTCCACTTCTCTCCGTTCATTAGGTAGGCGAGCAATAAAAGATGAAGGATGAGAGGGAAAATGGTTAAGAGGAAACCCTTCATTATTAGCTGCACTGAACTCAGGTTCTGCAATGTCACAATCAACAAATTTAAGCCTGGAGGAGACATCTGTTGATCTTTCGGGCAGAGCATTCACTAAATCATAGTCAATCACAACATCTCGATAATATGGATCACGTTCAATTTTGAAACGCAATGCATCCATAACGCGGGATATTTTTACATAACATTCATAATGTTTAGACTGAGCACCATGTCTCCTCACAATTAGAAAGTCAAGATCTTCAACATGGCGCGGAAGTCTTTGTGCAATTGTTGAAATATCTTGGGGAAAGCTAATTGTGTGTCCGCTATACTTATATTTCCCACCTCGAGCATGTGTCACTTGCAAAATAGGATTTACACGTGCTATTAACATTTCTTCAACTTGAGTAAGAACTCTTAAAATATGAGGTTTCTCGCCAGGATCCATGTTATTATAGCCACAAAAATGATGTGAACCTCCTTCATTCTTACATCGTCTGCAAACAGGTCCTTCAGGATCTCTCAAAACGTGGATTCTAGGATATGATTCTTTGCAGATGTGGCACATTTGGACAACTGACAAGCTATCTATATTTTCTTGAAATCTTTTATGCACTGCAATCATATTTTCATCAAAATAAATATGATTTGTATTGGTTGGACCATGTGGAGAATGATATGGAAGAGTATAATTTCTTCTAAAATTTATTTTATTTTCAACACCATGAGATTCCCTCCCCAAATTTGAAACATGTGGAACAGATCTATGACATGGGCTTTCCAAATTTATGGTCTACATTTCTGGAACCTGAGAGTATGCAAAGGTTTCTTTAGCATAATTTTTTTTTTAATTGAATGTCCAAATAATTAGAATTGAAAAAATGGAAAAATAAATAAATTCATTCAATATTTACATTTGTTTGGCAATGTGGATGAAGTGTACGAGATGGTTGCTCTTCACTTCTAACATCAGTAGATTGAACATTTGGCGAGTTAGTTTCGATGCGTCTATTCAAATTAGTTGTTTCCTGTTAAAACAAATTAAAATATTTTATAAAAATAAATGTCGAAAAAAGATAGATTTCTAATTTTACAATTAACAATAAATGAAAAAAAGGAGGAAAATATCAAATGCATTCAACATTTACATTTTGTTGGCGATCTGGATGAACGCTATGCGATGGTTCCTCTTCACTTATAACATCAGTAGATGGAACATCTACGAAGTTAATTTGTATGCCTCTATTGAAATGAGTTGTGTCTTGTTTGAAGAAAAACAAAATATGCACCAAAAATTCAAATAAAGAAAAATCAAATCAAACACATTGAACATTAACATTAGTTTGTCGATTTGATTCTCGAGGAGAATGTAGTGGAAGGTTATGATGTGCTTCATATTCAAATCTCATATAAAGAGATGGAAGACGCGGGGAGAAAATTTCTAGACCTCTATTAAAATGAGGTGTATCCTACTCCAAGAGAATAAAATACCTTATCACTAAAGAAATGTAAATAGAGGAATGTAATAAAACAACCACTATTGCATCAACTATAAAGATATCATTGGATTACCTCCATTGTTCCACGCGAACTGCTATCAGGGATGACTGTTTCTGTTCGTCGGACAACATTATTTTTAGAAGGGAGATTGGAAGAGACGATGTTTCGACCAGCTGGATCCAAATTATCAAACAAATGGCCAATCAAACTATCATCCAAGTCATCACATACAATATCATCATTCCCTCCACCATGGATATTTTGCAACCTTTGGCCTTTCTCACAAGATGCAATTGCAGAGACAGAAGGGTTAGGGTGAAAATTTGCATCCACGTTATGAATATGATGTTCCTCCCTATTGCGAGATGTTTCCTCAATATTATGATAATTTTCAGGAGAGCGTTGAAAAACAAAATTATGCTGACGAGGAGCATATTCTGGCAACGAACTACCAAGCGGAAATGTTCTTTCCATGATATCATCCATAGTACGATACCTACGAGGAACCATAAAATCATTTTGAAGAGTTTTTTTAGTCGTTCTTCTATGATATTTAGCTCTCCTATGCTCATTTATTGTGTCCTTATTTTGTTGATACCGTAAACGACGACTTTCATTAGACTTGTCACGCGATGTCGGTGACTTATTCCTTTTTCTTGTACGTTTGCTTGTACCTTCAGATGACATGTATACAACGAATAATAACATATTTGTTATAGAAGAATAAACATGGAACAGATATAATATATCCAATATAAATTAACAGAAAAGGATGAAAAAGGAACACATTTTTTTTCCACCCACAAAACAAATTAAAATCGTTTACGTTATTTTTCCAACCAAATGCTAAAAAGAAAAATGGATTTTTTCAAATGGCAAAAACAAAAAAGGATTAAATTTCATGTATCATATTATAACTGTAACGGGAAACCCATATAAATGGAACAAAATTCTAAATAATTATATGAATTTGAAATATATCTAAATATTTGGAACTATATACTATCAAAAAAACCTAAAGATATAACATTGTTTGAGAATCAATGAGAAAAAACTGATGGAAACACCATGTATAGAATAAGTCACAGTAATTACAATTATAGAAACAAAAAGAAATGGATAACATCCAAACACATTCAAATGAAATTAAGAGGACTAAACGGGACAAAAAAATAAATATTTTCGAGCAAATTGCAATGGAATTCAATATCCAGCATCCGCTACATACATAGATAGAAGACACCCCCTCAGAATGGAGCCATATAAATATCCATAGTCTTAGCATACATACCCAAAAGTATGCAAAGTAAAAAAAAAAAGGAAATATTTTCCACGATGACAGAGACAATACAAAATGGCTAATAGCCTAAGACTCCATGTCCACATCTAATGGTGGAATCTCATCTATAGAATCCATACACGGAGCAATTGCAAAGACATTTCCAGACTCGATCAAATCATTGCAATCCTGCAACGTTGGAGACCAAAATCCATTCATTTGTTGATTAGTTGAATTATCAATATCTATTGGGAAGCAAAGGCCAGCCATCATGTCATATAATAGGAAAGGAACTTCACTGCATTTTCACATAAGAACCACACCTTGGACTGTTCGAAAAGGAAGATAACCAGGACATTTCATATTTATATCTATAGACATTTCTTCCAACAACTTCCATCTAAAGCCCCAATCATCCTCAAAGTAATTAGTTCTTCGTTCAATACACGGGTGACCAAATTGAAAATTATCTATTTCTTCAATTGACCATACAGAAGTGGAGCCATCATTGATAAGACATATCAACTGATTCTTGCATACTGCCAATGACATACACCGAATGTCAGTGATTGGAACAAATGAAAATCCCCAGTCATTTTTTATTACATCAAACCAATAGATTGTATACCCATATCGAGGATAATCTTCATACTCTGTGTCGAGATAGAGCCAAAACAATTTACTTCTATAAAACACTCCATTTTGAGGGGGTGAAGTGCCACCAAATGGAAGATCAGCCCTTCGCCAAACCCTATCAAGACTATTGTAAACATAAAATTTATACCGAATTCTATCATAGATATGTTTTAGAACAACCCAGTCATATTTGTTGCTGCTCGCATTCTCCAATAACGAAAATAATCCCCAGTCTCCAATTTGTATTCGCCCAATGTTTTTTAAGGCCTTTGTAAATGGATTCATCACAAAATAGTTTCGTGAATGGGAGAATTCTGTTGGTAAGGATAAAACCACCATTGGTCCAATAGTAGACTCCACCTTGTATCTTGAATCTATGAATCACAAATGAAAACGAGATATGCGTCCATTTTGATTAAGGTATTCAGCAGCAAAATAATTGTCTTCATCATTGACGAAAGGAACCATAAATCCAAATTCATTTGTACAGATATGCTTGCAACGCAATAAGAAACAAGGATTTTGCAAAACAATGTTCCATTGTTGACAAACAGTGCTAAACTTTATCACAACCGATAAAGGGAGCCAAAGGAAGACAATTTCAAGAATTTCAAATGGAATACAACTCCAAATAGCTGGATCCATGATAAAACAAGGAAATCACCTAACATAAAAGAAAACAAACGTGATATCAACAAAACAACTTTCAATTAATGGTGAATAGAATAAGCAATATAGAAAAGCAATTTTCCATCTACAAATATAGTAACATGCACACATACATAATGTATAAAATGATATGACCCACAAGAACATTATTACAGTAGTTAAAAAGAACTCACAAATTTACTATTAATCTTAATAAGTATTTTTCTTATGTCTGTATTAATGTCTATATTTCTTAAGCCAAAAATCAAAACTTGATTTGTGGCTTAAGAAATATTAATCATATATTTTAATTAAATAGATATAGCACCAATATTTTGGTTATCTACATTAATTTGACCTGGGGGAGTAAGGGACCAATATTCACCTAAGGTTTCTTGTGGATAGAGCATCCACCAAGTACATAAAATTAGGATTGGGTGAATGGAACATCAATTTTATTTTAGAGTTCTCAACTTCAACAATGGCACTAGAGTCAACCTTATTACACAATGAAAAGGGAGGATGACAAGGGACAAAGGGAACAACAAGTTCCTCCTCCAAGATGGGAGGTGTAATCTATATTATATTTTCCCAAAAAATATTAAAAATATAGTTATAAATTTAATATTATTTCTATTATCAATTAATAATATTATTAAATAATTAACAATAATAGTAATATATAATAATTAATAATATATTGAATTAAATAATATACCATAATTTAAAAATTATTCAATTAAATAAAAAATTCTTAAATAATTAAATAATATACCATAACTATTATTATTATTATTATTATTATTGTAAATTAATAATAATAATATAAATAGACTATAATAATAATAATTTATTAAATTAGTTATTTTTGTAATATTATTATTATATATTTATTATTATGAGTTTAATATTACATCTTTTACATCATAATATTTGTTGCAATACTCACCTTCCTAGCCTTTTAAGATGTCAAAATTATAGTGAGCTTGGGAAGCTTCTCTCCAACCTTTTTGAGCATAGGAATAAAACCTTAAATCAAACTAAATAACTCTTTTCTTTAGGTCCGATAAACCAAAGATTGGTCTCAGTGGCTGTTAACCACCACCACCATCATCATCATCAATTTATGTATATTTCATTTATTATTATTATTATTATTAATTATAATTGAAATACAATAATATTAATATATTTTTTAAAGATAATAATATTATTATTGTATATTTAACAATATAGATATTTATTATTTATTAATTAATTAATTAATTAATTAATAATAATAATAATAATAATAATAATAATAATTAACATTAAATTGATTATAATAATAATAATAAATTAAACCCTAATATTAATATATTAAGACCCCAAAATTATAAAATTTTAAAATAAATATATTGAACCCTAAATCTATACACATATTTAATGACCACAGAGAACGACTGAAAAAATCTACACATAGAACACGATGCTTTTTATTTGTTGCAAAGACATTTCATTAATGATCCTTTGTTTTACTTTATAAACTCTGTTTTCTGTGTTGTAATCACAACAACAGGATTTCAAAGCAGAGAAACATGAATTTTCCACCTCCTTTTCAAAATTTATGTGAAGATTAGGAATCATATACTAAATGAAAATGGCATTGCATTAATCTAAAATAAAACGAAGGTTGACAGATTTGTTCCAGCAAGTGAACAAGAATCATCTTAAAAATAAGGCATCCAAAGGTTGTGTGTTATATAACAGATCATCAAGAATAAATTATGTCGACATAAAAAATTATATGCAATAAAATATAAATAAATTTATACAAACTATTACATGTGAAATGGGCTTAAAAGATTAAAAAAAAATGGAAGTAAAAATAACCCAACCATAGTTCTTAAAAATACCTCAAACTTATTTGAGACAACAATATTCTAGACTAATATGTGGGCTTAGTCAGCCACCTCATAGGTTTGAGCTCATATTAAAACAATTCTTAATGATTGTATGGTTATTTGCATGAAATAAATTGCACTAATTTTGTAATGAAATTGAAGCTATCTCATAAATGTGAGATGATATCACGCTATCATTTGAATATAAAGAAAAAAAAAATATCAATATAATTATATGTTGTAATAAATCCTAATTCTATAAGTATGTCGATAAATAATTACGTTTTATCATTTTGAAATAAAAGGAAAAAAAAAAAAACTATTTCAATAAGCAGTTTCAGTAAATGATAAAGGAATGGAAACTGTGATATAAAATTCCAACAATGCATATAAACAAGTTTTAAAGGCATACAGTATTCCAAACATGGAGATCTCAAACAAATCAATTCCCATTGTCTTCAAAATTCAACACCAAATTTGATTAGAATATCAGTTTTGTTGAAGTACTGTTGGGCAAGGAAGTAGCTTCATTTGAGCTCTGTTTTCTATCCATTATTGCTTGAAGAGGAATCATTTTGTTTAAAGGAATAAAAACAACTTTGGAGGAAGAGAGGAGCATCACTTTCAATTATGTTTGTTATTTTTACAACACCCATTACCATTGCGACTTAAATCACATTATAATTCTAATACATTGTGTGCTGAAGTAAATTTATTAATTTTTTTATAATAAATTTATTAAATTTATATAAAATATTTAGGTAATTTAAGTATGGAATTGGATTACACTTTTTGACAAGGAAAACCCATTTAAGTGAAAAAAACTAGATCAAGCATTTTAAGTATTTGATCTGACCAAGCGCTTTTGATAGGATCCAACATTTTAAGCATTTGATCGGACCATTTTTAAACATGTGTTTGATCATACCATTTTTAAGCAGGGTTTAAAACAAACCATCGATTAAAAATCAAGGCTCAATCGAGCCCTTATTTTCTATTAATATGCGTGGTCGCTGTCTACTCGTCATTTACACAGACCACGAGATAAACAATAACGCTTGATCAAGCCCTTATTTTCTATTAATATGCATGGTCATGGTCTACGCGTCATTTACACAGACCGCAAGATAAACAAGAGTTCAACCGAGGTATTGGAGCTCGATCCAACGATTGGACCATGGAGCAATTCAACCAACCCCACGAGAGGCTCGAGCCCAGGTAGTATTTTTATCTTTTGTCTTTTTTATTTATTTTTTCTTGCAAAATTAAATAAATTAATTTGAAAAAAAAAAAACTTATTATACAAAAATCATGAAAACCACCAAAACAACTTAAAAAACCAAAAAACAACTTAGAAAACCACAAAACCACCAAAAAAAATACTTTGAAACCACCAAAAGAAATATAATTTAGGTTTTATTTTTTTTTCTTACTTGCAATTTGGTAGTATGTTTATTATGAATATATTCTAATTTTGAATGGTAAAAATGTTATTTTTTAATTTATTTTAAGTTTTAATTTTTTTATTAAGTGAAATAACTTTTCAAAAAAAAATATTTAAATGTATTTTATATTTTTAACAAATTTAACAAAAACATAAAAAAAATCCAAAAACAAACTACAACTAATGAATAGATAAATTATGAGCTTCAGAATAACATGATGAATATGATTGCTCATACTAAACCTTTAATAAAAGAATTTATTTTATTTTATTATTTTAAATTTAAATAATTTATATTTTAAATATTTTTTTAATAATAAATATAATATGATTATTTTTTAAAAATTAATCATTTAAATAAAATATTAATCTTTGATGTTAAAAATTTAAAAATATTTTTTTGTTATTTAATTAAATTATATATATAGAACTATATATAGGGGGAGATTTAAGGATGAAGATTTATCTTAGAAACTTTAGAAAATTTTATTGGTTCTTATTATGCGAAATGTAAAGTGGTTGGTGATATTTTTGTAAAAATATTCAAATTACTAACTAATTTATATAATCTCTATAAAATTTTGGCTATTTTTAAGGTAAAATGATTTTATACTATAAAATTTGGGCGAATCATTTTTAAAAAAAAATAGAAATTAATTAATTTTATTTTTGGAAAAAACATAGAAAATTAGCCAACCCCCAAATATTAGCCCCCAAAATTTTCCTTGACTATATAACATGTATATTTATATAACATCATGTAACAATATGTCTGTCGGGTCTTGGTTTAACAGTGATGAGGTGGGCTGTTATAGCACTCATCACAGGTTCAATTCCCTTCCCCTATCGGGGTGATGTATGTGGACATCTATTAATAATGGAATTTAAAAAAAAAGAAAAAAAGAAAATGAAAAGTATAACTTAGTTAGATATAATATTTTACTATAACATAACTATATTTAACTATAATATCACATAGCTATATATTAGTATTAAATATATAAAATATAACATAACATAAAGTTATTTAACATAACATATGTAAATATATATTAACTATAAATTAGCATGTAACATAACTATAACTATAGTTTCTAGCTTAATTATATAACTATTATAACTATAACATCATATAACTATATATTATATTTATATATATATGATTTATAACCTAACATCGTTCTATAACTATTTAACATAACATATATATATATATGTATATGATAACTATAACATAATATTTAACATAACTATAATTATAATTCATAATTATATAACCATATATATATTTAACTAAAGTTATAATATTATATATAATATATATATCACATTTCTATATATATGGTTTATAACTTAACATAGTTCTATAATCATTTAATGTAATATATATATATATATATATATCATAACTACAATTATAATTCATAATTATATAACCATATATATATATATATATATATATCATGTAACATAATTATAATTACCGTTCATAACATAATTATATATATTGAACTATTATAACTACAACATCACATAACTATATATTATACTTCTATATATATATTATTTATAACATAACGTAGTTTTATAACTATTTAGCATAACATTTTTATTTTTTTTCATTAGGAAAATTCAGGGAGGTGGAAGATATTTACTCAAACAAACAGAGTTACTTGTGAACCCTCTAACCTCCCAACTCGAAAGATACTTAAGCAATGGGAACTCGACCAACTCACCTAACCCTTGGAGCCGTCAACTATTTAGAATAACACACACACACACACACACACACACACAATGTTTTAAACAGTTATGTTATATTAAATGTTATAATTATAGTTTTATTATGTTATAGTTATGATGTCCATGTTAACATGCACAACATAATTCTAACATAATATAACTATAATTATAACATTTAACATAATATAACTATTTAAAACATAATATATATATATATATATATATATATATATAGCATTTAACTATATAATTATATAAATATATATATGTTTAAGTTTCAACAATGCATCATTGATAGATACATTAAATCCATCATAAAAAGTGAATAAAAGTATTTTGACTCTTTTCTAATTTGTACCATATTGTTTCATTATGTAGTGTGTTGTAAAAGAAACATTGCCTTCATGTGTTTGCACCTAGTACATGTCATGTGTCAAATTCAATCATTATAAGAACTTAAAGTCTTTTGGCGTATTTGGTTGGCATGAAATTTTATTAGTTCTGCAAATAGGTTTATTTCAAATTTTTACATATATATTTACATAATTATGCTCTATGAATAAAATGCATTATTTAGAAATGGGAAAAAGTGTGAAGATGTATTTTATCACTTTTTTCGATCATGTTTACATGTAATTCAATACTTTGGTTGATAAATTATCCAAAAAATGAACTCTAAAGTTTATTACTTCAGACTAGATTATTCTACTTGATTTTAAAAATGGTTTTTTTGTCAACATTCTTTCTAAATCAACATTTTTTTCTTGGAAATTAGTTTATATGTACTATATGTAATAGTTTAGTCAACATTTTTTTCTTGGATTATGTTATATGTATTATATGTATTATATGTATTATACGTAATATGCAGAGGCACCTCCTATACGACCCCCAACTACATGTTGTCGGAGTGTATGGGGATTTGCTATACATGGTCAGGCTCGTGATATATCATGTAGCCGACCTAAAGTGTGTGTTCCAATCATAGATCTTGCCTCTGATGCCAATCAGAGTGTCATAGGCAGTGTTTCTATCTCTGCGGATGATCATGCTACCAACAGTGGACCTTCTTCACTTGTTTCGAGTATGCCTCTTCCAGTTTTAAATCCTCTTTAAACTTGATATGTTTATGTCTTGAAATTGTCTTTAATTTTTAAATTATCTTCAACTGATGTGTTTGAATTTAACGTCTATGTTATTCTACTTATATTTTGTTAAATATATATGTTCAATTATGTTTATGATTTGCATACCCTCAATAGGGTGAAGCTAAAGATCATAGTGCAACGTCGATCCCTCTGTGTTACAATGCTACAAATAGTATCACATTCGAGGATGTTACGACCTAGTATACGCAGATCACATGAAAAGTGTGTAACATTCCTTCCAATTCACCTACTAGGCACCCGATTAGACAGATAAAGGATGACACAGGCCATTTAACTAGGGGACATTTTTCACCTGGCGCAATGGGAATCTCACCGGCGCAGGGTGAAATTGTCACCCCACATGGCCGAAAATTTCCAAAATTGTAGGACGGTTTGCAGAGGTGCGAATTGTAGGAAAAATAAGCTTAATTTTCATTGGAGCATAACTCATTCATTTTTTAGCCTTTTTTGGAGCAGAAAGAGCCCAGATGGGGGTTTTTGACTGTTCTGGAGCCATTGGAGATATTTTTGAAGCCATATGAGCATTGTAACCTGATGTAATCACATTTTTTGAGAATAATGCAAGAGGCCCAACCATTAGAAGTTGGATCAGGAGATGTAGCCCAGGAGGGGTGAACTCATTCATCACTCGATGTTTTGTGTTTACTATTATTGTGATGTTTTCTCCTATTTTTTGCAAAAACTGGAGTTTTAATGCATGTTTATATGTTAATGAAATTTACATAAGATGTTAAAAAACCTAATCTAATATTTTTCAAAATTTAACATAAATCCTCAAACTTTCATATACAGACCAGTTTAGTATAGAGCTAGATTTCTTTGTTGTTTTGGGTGTTTAATTTATTTGCAAGTGTTTTTTATGCTTACAAGGTTTAAGTTTAAGAGAGGAGAAGGAAATCTTGTGGTTGTAAATCTTCAAGTTAGGTAAAGGACAAGGAGAGAAAATTTTCCACAATCTCCACCACAAATTTCAACTCAAATTGTACGTGAAGCTTCAACAAGTATTTCACATGAAGGAGAGCTTGAAAATATGTCAGAGGATGAAAAGGATTTCAGAAAAGAATTCTTTGATACGCCACAAATGGTGAAAGTTCTCTATGAGGAGAGAAACACAAGGTTACAAGGTGAGAGAACCAATCCTCCAAAGGGAGATAAGTCTTCAAAAGGATGTGGAGGAGATGGGGACAAGACTCCAAAAGGTAATGGAGGGAATTCTGACAAACCACCTTTGACACCACCATTCTCTTCACCTCCATCCTCACCACCATATTCACCGTTATCATCTTCCACAACAATCCCTTCACAAACGCCTCCACATTCTCCAAAGGGACATGGAAAAACTCCATTTCTGAAACTTGACATAAAGTTTGATTTGACTATGTATGATGGGGAGGTAAATGTTGAGATATTAGATAATTGTGTTTGCCAGCTTGAAGTGTATTACAGGATACAAAGGATCAAGGATGATGACACCAAGATTCAGTATACTTCATTAATATTGGAGAGTGCGTCACTTATTTGGTGGGAAGCCAAAACTCAAGAGGACATGAAGAAACATGGTAAGGTATTAACCTCTTGGAATGATTTTATTGCTGCCTTGAGAGGAAAATTTTATCCATTAGCATACATGCAAAAGGCTATAATGGATTGGAAAAACTTTATGTACAAATTTTAATAAAAATTATGTATTGTCTGGATTCTCCTGATCTAACAATTATATGCCACTGTTAAATACATAATCGCTTCTACAAAATTCTTTGCGGAAATTTAAAATTACGATTGCCGATTGCAAACACATGAAGAAAGATCAATCACACATAACACAGATGTTTTTACCAAGAAAACATAAATTTAAAAACCCCACTATCATATATTATGTATATATCATGGATCATGAAACAATCTCATACAAAACTCTAATACAAGATCTCTTAGTACAATATACAATCGTCTCACACTGTCATACAAAAATTGGAAAATAAATGCGCCAATTTACTGCTTCCTGACAGCCTGCCTCCACTACGCAATCCCTTCTGATCACAATCCCTGAATGAATGAGATCCTGCTTGCCTTGACTGCGCAATCCTCATTGGCATCTCCAATGTGTGTGTGGCTGCATGAGTGCACCCACTAATGTCACAACTGATAGTCAAACTGTCCCTTTCACCTATCTCTAAACTGGGTCTCCACTAGATCTGACATGCATGTAGTTAACAGTATTAAATCTTCAGTTGCATGTGAGACCACTACTTGTGAATTAATTAAATAATTAATTCACTGATATCTCACTAGTGTATGTTCAGTTACAACTAGCACAACTGAGTTTAACTCACTTAACTGAGTTAAACTACTTTACAACTCACATAACTACACATCCAACTTTACAACTACTTTACAACTTCAAATCACTGAGTTACAACTAAGTCCACTTGCATGTCCCACCAGCCAACCTTTGAACTCGAATTTCCCATAGCTAACTGGTTTGCCACTTCATTTAATTATTTCCAAGTGCTCCATGAGAATATATTAATATTTATTGTCCAACTATTATTAAGGGATAATAATAGTCAACATGCATCTATAAATAGACATGCAATCTATAAATAGAATTCGCACATTTATATAAAAATATAACATCATCTATAAATAGAATTTTCTCAACATCTATAAATAGACTTTCGCTATAGATAGAATTTTCTCATCCGTTCTTAAAATAGACTTACACCTAAAAATAGCTCGAGGCTCAATCCTAGTGTAGGTGCTTAATTTTCACTAGGATCATCATCTTGTTGAATCTCAACACTCCCTCTCAACAAGAAAGGGATTATCCTTCACCTCGATCCTATCTCTATGGTAATCGAATTTTCTCCTGGTGAGCACCTTTGTCAGAATATCTGCATCCTGATCTTTTGTAGGAATGTACCGAAGCAACATGATCTTCCGCTGCACAAAATATCTGATATGATGATACCGGATATCTATATTCTTAGATCTATCATGAAACACGGGATTAATCAAGAGTTTAATGCAACTCTGATTATAACAATGAATCACTGTAGGATCTAAATGAGAACCAAACAAACCAACCAAGATCTTTCTCATCCAAATAGCCTCACATGTAGCTTGACTTGCTGCCATGTATTCCACTTCCGCTGAACTGAGTGCCACGGATCTTTGTTTCTTGTTGTACTAAGAAACAACTGTAGATATGATACTGAAGATCCCCCCTCATGTGCTCTTTATTTCCGTTGGGATGCCCGCCCAATCTGCATCCGTGAAGCCATGAAACTTCACCTCATCCATCTGTCTGTACCATAAGCCATACTCAGATGTGCCCCTTAGGTATCTCAGGACATGCTTGCCCACCTTCCAAAAGAGCTTGGTAGGCTTAACCATCGCTTGACTAAGCTGGTTCACCGCATAGCATATGTTTGTCCTTATATTCACTAAATACATTAGCGAACCCACTAACTATCGATAGATAGTAGCATCCACTACCTCTCCAGATGTAGCATCCTCTTTCCTCCAGTTTCCTAGAAGAGGAGTATCCATGGGTTTGCAACCCTCCGTGTGAAGCTTACCCAGTATCTCCCTTGCATACTTGCCTTGAGACACAAAAATTTCACTATCTCACTGCCATATTTCCAATCCAAGGAAATAATGAAGGAGGTCCATATCCTTCATCTCGAACTCCTTTGCAAGGTCCTCCTTACATGACTGTATCAGTTGCTCATCACCAGCCAGTATTAAATCATCAACATAAATAACATTGATTAAAATCTTACCCTCCACCACAATTTCGTATAGGTTTTCATGCGCTTCACTCTTGGTGAAGCCAAGTCTGGTGAAATATCTATCGATCTGAGTGTACAAAGCACGGGGTGCTTGCTTCAACCCATACATCACTCTTTTGATTATGCACACATGCAACTCACTGCTGACGATCTCAAATCCTTCAGGCTGCTCAATGTAAACTTCTTCCTCAATGATCCCATTAAGGAACGCAATCTTCACATCCATCTGATGAATGTGCCAACCCATCTACACTGAGAGAGCAATGATGGTCCTTATGCAATAATATCATGCGACAGGTGCAAAGTTTTCTTCATAATCAATCCCCACAATTTGTGAGAAGCCCCAGGCCACAAATCTGGGCTTGTATTTCTCAACACTCCCATTAGAAACTTGCTTTACCTTGTAGATCCATCTTGAACCTACCACTGATTTATCAACCGGCGTTGGAACAATTTCCCAAGCACTATTTTTGACAATGGAGTCATACTCCTCCACCATTGCGTCTATCCATGTGGGCTCCTGCACTGCTTCCTGAAAGGAAGATGGATCAGTCACAATAAATTTGATCATGAGAGCCATGTATCCAGTGAATCGGTCAAGAGACTATCTTTGTCTACGCTGTGAAGTAGGGACTCCTACATTTTGTGTAGCATCAAGTTTCAGCCTCTTAGCTTTTGTGGTACGCCTTCTGCCAGTTCTTATGTTTGGCTCTGCGTGAGTGGACTCCTCCACTCCAAGAACCTCCTCTTGTGGCTGATCCACATATAGAGGCTCATCTTTAGCAACCTACAGTTCCTCCTTAGCATGCAAGTCTATCTCCCACTCAAGTGACAACTTCATGGTTTTCTCCTCATTGAATTTTATATCCCGTCGCACCACAGTCATTCGACTATTTGGAAATAAACATGATAATTATGGGGTGTTTCTGTGTACCCCACAAAAATACCAACTTCAGTAGTCGGCTCCATCTTCTTCCTGGCGTTCTTGGTCACATGCACATAAACAGATGAGCCAAAAATCTTAAAGTGAGAAACATCCGGTTTCTTACCAGTAAAAGCTTCTTCAGGTGTACTCATGCCAATTACTCTATGATGACAATAGTTTTGAACATAAACTGCAGTGTTGCATGATTTCATTCACAAATGCATTGGTAGGCCCTGATTATGCAACATTTCTCATGCTATACCCATGATCATTCTGTTCTTTCTCTCCACAACCCCATTTTGTTGTGGGTTATGAGATGCTATGAGTTCTCTTCAAATTCATTCTTTGCTACAGAAGTCTTTGAATTCATTAGAGATGTATTCTCCACCATTATCACTCCTTAGAGCCTTCACTTGCTTCCCTGACCCTTTCTCCACCAATGCCTTAAACTCACAGAGCTTTGAGAATGTTTGATCCTTCTTCTGCATGAAGAAGATCCAACATTTACAAGAAAATTCATCAACAAAAATAACATAATACCATTGTTTTGTTGTTGAAGCGATCGAGAATGGTCCACACATGTCTGTGTGAAATCTCTCCAGGATCACTGAAGCATGGTTCTCCATTTCATGAAAGGTGGACTTTACATACTTCCCCATGGTGCAACCCTTGCACTGATCTAACTGATCAAGTGTTCCCATAAGAAGTCCAGTAGATATTTTCTCCATGACTTTCAAGGCTCCATGATGAAGAAGACATAATCGCTTGTGCCATAATTCACCCTCATCTCGGCTCACCACTTTTTCTTCCTTGCCCATCATGGTAGCGCAACCATCTGGCATCTACCTCCAGCTTGTAGAGATTCTTAACTCGAATCTCTATCCTCTTGGCTTGACCCGTTGTTTTATGTCGTAGGAAAACTTTTCCATCATTGAAAACAATGTCATAGCCTCTATCCTCCAACATCGCGACTGAGACCAAGTTTTTCTTTAGACCTGGAACATGCATAACATATTTCAGTTTAAATGGTTTATCTAACTCCCTCTCAAAGGTAATGGTACCAATTCTAGCCGCACTATATCGTCCATTGTTTCCCATCTCTATATGCATTTGGAGATCTTTCTCCTCCAAGTCACTGAAAATATCCTTATCTCCCGTCATGTGGAAGGAAGCACCACTATCAAGATACCACACTGATACCATTGTGCTTGATACCAAGCATGTGATCAAAGAGAAATCAAGTTCAAATTGCGAGGCAAGGGCCTCACCAGCTGTAGCTCCAACAACATTCTTGTACTTATTCTTTTGTGGGCAGTTAGTGGCGAGATTCCCATGTTCGTGACAGTGAAAACACATCACCTTGGACAAATTCAATTTCTTGCCTTTAGACTCGGATTTTGAATGGAATTTATTCCCCTTCCCTTTCCTTGCCTTGGCAACCAAAGAAAAATCCTATTCATCATCATGATTTGATGAAGAGCCATCTTTGGTGTTTTGCCTGAACTCCTCCTGCAATAGATCTAACCACAATCGTTCCCAATCCGACAGTTTTTCCCATACGTTGACAGAGTCTTCATAACTGTGACAACTCTTAGGAAGTCCCAAGAGAGCCAATCTCAGCAAATCATCATTAGCAACAGTGATACAGTGATTCCCACACTCCCTAGTTCATCTCGAAATTGGACAAATTTTGTGAGATACTTTGGAATATTGTCGCCCTTTTCCATCTTGATATTTCTGAGTTTATCCTTCAGCGCCAATTTCCTATGGTCGCTGATGCTTTGGAAAAGATCTGTCAAAGCCTTCCACATAGCATATGGAGTGGCTATCCAATGAAGTCTTGAGACAATGTGGTCTCGTACACCTTCCAAAAAAATCCTTCTCGCCTTCACTACTTTCTTTTACCATGCATCAAGTAATGCAGCATCCGTCGAAGTGGGCCTAGGAACATCACTGTCAATGAATTCCTTCAAGCCATTATCTTCAAGCACCGCCTCCATCCTATCCTTCCAGGAAATGTAGTTCGAGCTGCCCTCGAGTGCATACTCTAGCCACAAGCCATTGAAATCCATTTCGATGTTTACTCAACTGTCGCACCAATAAATTTATGCAGCAAATTCAAATTGTTTCCACCAACAAACTCAACTACTTCTTCAAAATTTCAATATTCTTTACTCCGATACCATGTAGAAATTTTAATACAAATTATTTATTGCTTGGATTCTCCTTATCTAAAAATTATATGCCACTGTTAAATACAGAATCACTTCAAAAAAATTCTTTGCAGAAATTTAAAACACGGTCGCCAATTGCAAATACATGAAGAAAGATCAATCACACATAACACAGATGTTTTTACTGGGAAATCATAAAGCTAAAAATCCCACAATCATATATTATGTATATATCATGGATCTTGAAAAAATCTCATAAAAAACTCTAATCCAAGAGCTCTCAATGCAATATACAATCGTCTCACATTGTCATACAAAAATTGGCAAATGCATGTGCCAATTTACTACCTCCTGACAGCCTGCCTCCACTACGCAATCCCTTCTAATCACAATCCCTGAATGAATGAGATATTGCTTGCAAAATCCTCATTAGCATCTCCACTGTGTGTGTGGTTGCATGAGTGCACCCACTACTGTCACAACTGATAGTCAAATTTTCCCCTTCACCTATCTCTCAACTGGGTCTCCACTATGATGTCGAGGTTCTGCTAGAAAGTAGATCCAGGCATATAAGAAACTCATTGCTCAATCAAGATCGAAAAATGCTCAATTATTCTATAAAATAAATCCATAAAAAACATTCAGTTTAAATTTACATGAAAGAGAAAGAGACATTCAATCAACTACTGATATAAAATATAAAAATTCTCTGGCCATATATTACATTGGGCGGCCTCTTGGCTCTTGGCCCTTCAAACCATTCCTCACTCCTCCTATACTCCTCACGCACTCAACTCTTCAACTATGTCTCTTCCTCACAAAAACACTCACATTTATACATAAATGATGAATTTAATTCATTCCAAAAATATCTCGACCTAATCCTCAACTAAATCTAATTTAAATTCATTTTAGGTGTGGACTCAACAAAGTCCCATACATAGAATTCCTACTCCCTAAATTTGCTACCTAATTCTATTTTCTCTCATATCCTTTTAATTATTAAAATAATATATACAAAATCCTCACCTTTATAATTTCTCTCCTAATTTATTTAAAAATAACAGATTAATTAATAAAACAATTAAAATGTCACACCCCCCTTTATTACATAATTAAATAATGAAAATTGGCCTTGATTCTCCTGCATCAGACTCCCAAGGTTGAAATTAATCATGATCGCCTGATCATGTGTTTGGATCTTCGTCTGCCTGGATCCCATATCTTGTGCTGAAACTTTCCATTTTTCGCTGCTTCTGTATGTTGTTCTTCTCTAGGTCTCCATATTTTATGCTGCATTGCCCCATTGACTATGCTTTCACAATATTCTGTTGTCTTTCTCTTGCTGCTTCTTCTTTGTTTTACCGCTGCTGGCCTCTTCCGAGATACTTTCATCATCATCCACCTCATCAGTTCAATTTCTTTGTCTAATAGATTTTCTCCAGCATCTGCAATAAAACCTGTACTCACAAAACAATTGTTAAAATAAAAAAACATAAGGCCTGAGTGCCTCTTCCTCTTTTGGCAACATTTCAGTATGCTGCTTTGAAATTTCCTCGTCCATCAACACATCATTGTGCTGATTTAATTTCTCTGTGAGACTATGAGTTAGTCCCTCCTCCACATCATCTGTTTGAAAAATGTTTCCCTGTTCTGTGTCTTTTAGCAACTTTCCCTGAAAATAGATCCTCTACTTTTCCAACTCTCTCCTCTAAAGATCTAAGTTTTGATATAACTGAACAACCTCAACTGGGGTAGAACTTGGAAATTTTACATAAATTTCCATACCTTAATTTGCTGTTGACCAATCATCAGATGGTCCTTATTTCCTTGCTTCAATATTCTGCTGAATATTTCCATGAGACCCTTCTGTCTTCATTTCTTTCTGAAATCTTGCTATCTCAGCATCATTCTGAACAGATTTTAGATTCAACTCTTCTTCTTTAACAAACTTCAAAGTTTGTTCAACACCCTGTGATATACCTTCCATCACACACAAATCATTATTCTTAAACACATAAGACCTTGTGGTCCCACTGGGTGTTTCAGTCGACATCCCTCTTTGATGTTCTGAATCCTTCATTTGATTCAGTTCTTCTGTAGAATTCTCTTCTGTCTCATCACTACTTCCACTCTTCCTCTGGCAATCTTCCTGAATTGTCCTAGTTTCAACATCATTACATTGTAAAATTTTGTCAGCAATCCCATTAAACAAATAACTTTGTTTACCTCCGTGGAATTTTTCTTCATCATTTCCACTTTTTTCCTGTTCCATAACAACTTCGACTTGTTGTCTTACCCCAAACAAGAATTCTTCTATGATTTCTTCGTGTTGTAACAAATCAACATTTTCCTTCTTTGAAAGGAATTCTCTACTAGACTTTACCTCAAGTGTTTCATTTTCCTTTGTGACATTTCTATCAGACTGCTCACCGTCTTTCGCACATCCTGCAAACATACATAAACTGTGAGAAAAAATGTAAGGCTTCATGGCCTCATCTGTTTCCCTCACAAAAACATCTTTAGATGCTTATGAACTATCCCAATAGTTTATGAGATCTTCCTCACTGCTCTCTTCATCCAGAAATTCACCATGTTCCGGGCCACAAATGGAAACATCCATTTTTAACTCGGCCTCTCTGAGTTCTTCACAACTCAACATATGTTCGAGCTTCTTTAGCTCTTCTGCCAACTGTATGTTTACCTGCTTTTCCCTATTTGCATGTAGCTTCTGCCACTTCACCTTCTTCCTCATGGTCAACCATGTGTTTGGTATTTCACATTTTCCCGCAACAATTCTATTAACAATTCAAGGTGAAATGTTATCTCAGCCTTCTCCTGCTCGTACTCTTCATCTGTAAACTGTTCACATATGTCACTTAACTTGGCATTTTCCTTCTTCTTCCCTCTACTGTGGTCTTCAACAGATCTTCGGAAATGACTATCAACAGTCATATCTCCCTTCTTTGTGAACTGCATATGTTCACATGTGGACTTCATTTAATCCACTTATCAGCAATCCTTCACACTTGTCATTTATCAAAATGCAACTTCTCCTCTTGCGCTTGGCTTCTCTTTGTCCTGGAACCAATCTCTGGCAACCCTCTTGCTGCAATTCACTGCAAACAACACTCATGCTCATGTTAAGTTTATTGATAAACCTTTCTCTCTGCAACCTCAACCCTCTGTTTTCCATTCCTTTGTGCCATCTTCGTCATTGTCAATACTTTCATGCTCACAAGTTTGTCATCTTAATGCAAACATTTCCCTGCACTTATAACACCATGCAACATCAATTCACATCTCTTTACCTATGTACAAAGAATAAGCAACTTCTTCCATGAATTACGTACATTCGTACACTGTTTCATCCTAAATATTCCCTCCTTAAATGTCGTCACATGATCGTAAAACAAAGGTTTACAACATCAAGCAATATCCAACCTCTAATCAAAAGAATTATTCTTTTTCCACTACATGCTTGTCAAAAATAACTTAACCAAACTACGAAGAATCCACATTATGCATAGTAAATTATCACACTATGCATAATAAACCTCCTTAAATAAACATGCATATTTCTCTTTATGTCATCCAGGATTAGCACATTTTCATTCATTTTCCATTCAATTTTATTTCAGCACCTGCAGCAGTAGTCTTCAAATATCATCTTCAAAACCAGAGTTAAAATCAGCTCACCTTTAAGACCTTTTTGTGATCTTGATCCATCTAACAAATGATGTAGGAAGACGCAATTCCCATTAATCAAATTGTTATAGTAAAATATGCAATTTTACCAAGGACCAAAATTTTTCTTCCATACATGACGAGATTAACTTACCTCTTGTCGATCTAAGTGAGCCAGGTCAATTTACCACGCCCTTGCTTACATGCCCATATACTTTTGTTGCCCCTATATGAATGCATGTAACCATCTTGAGACCACATACCATCTATCCTATCAAAATGGTATTTCTTTTCCAAACCCCATTAGAAGATTTATTGTTTACAATTGATCATTTAAAATTTGAATCTTTTTAAAGTATTTGAAATAACATGATACCACTTGATAGCTTCCCAAGCTGCTAAAACCCAGATTCACTCCTTATGATGCATTTAAAAATGCTTTCCAAATTTTAACCAAAACTATTTCCAAATCTGGGCAAATTAAATGCGGAAGCTTCTCTTATTTAATCTCCACCATGAAGATTTCTGCATTCATTTAATATATGGTTATAAAACCCACAACACTACAATTTCATCTGTAGAAGCTTTTACCTTTTTCACTCAAGGTTATAAATCAAAATTCAAATTCCCCTTATGGAATTGAAATCAATATTTCAATTTTATGCTAATACCCAAGTAAATCTTCGACCAATACATATATTAATATATGTACCCAATGCTCTCAAAACCAATATATTAATATATTTACACACTCAAAACCACGCTTTGTCCTTATATTGTTGTTTAATACATCCATGTAAGTTATTATAACTTATCATTTTTCAACTTGGTATTACTCTTCGCATACATCAATGCTCATCCAATTCCTTTGAAAACAAATCAATCATATAAACATTACGCCATCTACTTTGACAACCCAAATGTCAAATATGGATATTTGACATTAAACGTATCGCCTTTGGTTCAAAATCCCAAAGCATCACATCTAGCTCACAGCATTATATACCAAGGTTTAACTTCATTTAACATTTGAAACCAAATCACATGACGTGTAAATCCGATCCCACGCACATTCAACCGCATATCATAACCTTTTCAAAGTCCACAAGATTTCACATACCTTTTTAACCTATGGCTCCCATTTAATTCAATGCTCCATATCATCCAACGGATGATGCTTCCTAGGCCTTAGCCACGTGAAACCCATTTATGGATTTCCAAAACCGTCCTTGCTGGTTCTGACGCATC
Organism: Pinus albicaulis; assembly: GCA_034641835.2. Classification (NCBI taxonomy): domain Eukaryota; kingdom Viridiplantae; phylum Streptophyta; class Pinopsida; order Pinales; family Pinaceae; genus Pinus; species Pinus albicaulis. Next base: position 971,873,437 of record CM076579.1, read on the forward strand.
GTTCCACCATATTTTAAATTCACAGTTCCACCTTCACTGTTTGTTTATAACAGAGGCACAGCTCCTTTGAAACTACAACTCTGTGCTTTAACAAACCGGTTATTTGTTTCCACTGCCTTTCAATTCTTCACTACGGCTTATGCATACTTGGAGATTAATTAATAACCCAACATATATATGACTTTGTTTTCCAAGCATTCACGGAATATTTCATTTCCTATTGAAACATTTAACTTTGGATTAAAATTAAAGCTCCGACAACCATTAATGTTCTGGCCATATTAACATACCTTTGTAAATCTCCATGCATCCACCATATGATTTCTAACGCCGACGATCGAACGGATATAGCATAGCAATTAGCTCTGCACCATCCTTTTGCAGTGCGAAGACCATTGTTGTTTTTAAAACTTCTTCACGGGTTCATACTCACAATTCTACCATGATTTTTCTGCGCCCTCAAGTTCCACTTATTTTTTGCGCACTGTTCCACCTTCATATTTTCGACACTGACCTCCATACGCTTGGTAAAACATTCAAACAACCCTTTGATTATTCAATTTGAAGACCGCTCTCCATTTGGCGCAGCTGACTGTAATTCAAAGTTTCGGTCCATCCCATATTCAAACCAGTCTAATATCGGCTCCGTTGTTCCAAATTTCTCTGAACCTGGATGGCTCAGGCTCGGATTTGGATCTTTCTCAGTGGGTGCACCAGCGACGCTATCATTGGCATCGAACCAGCTATCTTTGACAACTTCTTGACTTGGTACTATTTCCACCCCCGATTCTTCATTTATGGACTTCATCATTCCCTCCAGATCCCTAGGATCTTTAGCGAATGGATCGTTGTAGTCGATCTTCTCTGGCTCATCTTTGCCACAATATTCATTTTCTAGAGCTTCATTTTTCTTGTTAACTAGAGTCGTAGGGATTTTTTGTTGTCATTTCCCAATCTCTACAGGTGATGAAGGTCTGACACTTGCAGCGTGTGGTTTGAGACCTGCTGCGTCCACATCCAGATTGCGAGGTGTCCATTGGATTCCAGTCTTGGTCACTTACCGGTCCCTCACAGCCTTAGCATCATTTGACAAATTTTGAGTGGAAGATGCATCTGACCCTGGAGACACGGCCGAACCTGAATTGGGAGATCTGCTACTGAAATTAGAATTCAAATCAAGAATATTTGTCCTCAAACCATACAATCAAAACTTCTCGTACACCAGCTTCAATACCAAATGATGTAGAGGTTCTGCTAGAAAGCAGATCCAGGCATATAAGAAACTCACTGCTCAATCAAGATCGAAAAATGCTCAATTCTTATATAAAATAAATCCATCAAAAACATTCAGTTTAAATTTACATGAAGGATAAAGAGCCATTCAATCAACTACTGATATAAAAAATAAAAATTCTCTGGCCATATATTACATTGGGTGGCCTCTTGGCTCGTGGCCCTTCAAACCACTCCTCACTCCTCCTGTACTCCTCATGCACTCAACTCTTCAACTATGTCTCTTCCTCACAAAAACACTCACATTTATACATAAATTACGAATTTAATTCATTCCAAAAATCTCTCCACCTAGTCCTCAACTAAATCTAATTTAAATTCATTTTAGGTGTGGACTCAACAAAGTCCCGTACATAGAATTCCTACTCCCTAAATTTTTTACCTAATTCTATTTTCTCTCATATCCTTTTAATTATTGAAAGAATATATACAAAATCCTCACCTTTATAATTTCTCTCCTAATTTATTTAAAAATAACAAATTAATTAATAAAAGAATTAAAATGTCACACTCCCCTTTATTACATAATTAAATAATGAAAATTGGCCTTGATGCTCCTGCATCACACTGGATCTGACATGCATGTAGTTAACAGTAGTAAATCTTCAGTTGCATGTGATACCACTGCTTGTGATTTAATTAAATAATTAATTCATTGATCTCTCACTAGTGTATGTTCAGCTACAACTAGCACAATTGAGTTTAACTCACTTAACTGAGTTAAACTACTTTACAACTCACATAACTACACATCCAACTCTGTTACAAATTAAAATCACTGAGTTACAACTAATTCCACTTGCATGTCCCACCAACAAACCTTTGAACTCGAATTTCCCATAACTAATTGGTTTTCCACTTCAATTAACTATTTCCAAGTGCTCCGTGAGAATAGATTAATATTTATTGTCCAACTATTATTAAGGGATAATAATAGTCGACATGCATCTATAAATAGACATGCGATCTATAAATAGACTTCGCACATACATCTAAAAATATAACATCATCTATAAATAGAATTTGCTCAACATCTATAAATAGACTTCCGCTATAAATAGAATTTTTTCATCCGTTCTAAAAATAGACTTACACATAAAAATAGCTCGAGGCTCAATCCTAGTGTAGGTGCTTAATTTTCACTAGGATCATCATCTTGTTGAATCTCAACACTTTAGGCAAGGAAAAGGACAAAGTGTGCAAAGCTATACTCAAGAGTTTAGAAGAAGAGCACTAATATTGGGTGTAGATTTGACATATCAAGAAACTTTGTTGAAATACATTAGAGGTTTGCATATATATCTAAGACATACCATTCTCATTTTTAACTCTACAAGTTTAGATGAAGTTTGTGTACATGCCACACATCTAGAGGCACGGGGGAAACATGTTTTAAATGAGACAAATGAGAATACCTTTGAGTCTTGAGAAAAATGAATGTTTAAATTTAAGGGAAAAGGAAAGAAGAGTGCATCCATCAAGATGGAAAAAGATAAACTCACATTCAAACATTGTTCCAAAGATGGACATGATGAATATCATTTTTGGAAACTTCATCCAGAAATGAGACCCAAGAATTTGAAAAACAAAGAGAAGGAGAAGACAAACGCAACTATACAACATGATTTAGGTTATGATTCTGGAGATGAAACAAAGATCACATCGATGTGTTTGAAAGGTAAGGACATATCAAGTACTATTTCTTCAATTTGCCTCAATGATACTCATGATGAAGAAACATGAATTGAGTGTTTCCATATTAGAGTGATTTCAAAACATACCAAGATAGACACACTATTTGATAGTGGTTCACAAGCAAATCTTATTTCAGAGGGAATTTTCAAGAAGTTAAATTTACAGACCATTCCACATCCTAAACCATATCCTTTAGGTTGGGTATATGAGAATGCAAAATTGCGGGTTACAAGAAGGTGTATCCTTAGATTTGAAATCACTAAAAACTTTCTTGATGAAGTTGAACTTGATGTAATCCCTCTTGATATCTGTGGTATTGTTTTGGGAAGCCCATATCTTTATGATAGGAGAGAAATATCTCGTTTCCATGAGAATAAGTATCAATTTTTCAAGAATAGGATTGAGTATATTGTTAGAGCACATAGTAAGAATATGTGTTTGTCCCTTATTAATGCTGGACAAATGAAGACAATTGTAATAATTTTTCTTTTTTAATGTTAAAGCATAAAGATGTTGTGATGAAGCCTTTCAAGGAGATGAATCAAATGTAAAATCTGATTTCACTGAAGTTGCTAGTGATTGTAATAAGATGTTTCAGGAGTCTAACATGTTTCCCCATAAAATAGGTAAACAAGATGAAGTAAAGATGCAGCAACATACATCATTGTTGAATAGTGGTGTGAACAAGATGTCAATGTTAGAGAGTGCAGAGGTCAAAGAGAAATTGTAAAAGAAATTTGACAAAGAGGGAATTGGTTCCAAAAGTTCTTCTTCTGGGTTTCATATTGTGTTTTCTTTGAAAATGGATGGTGCATGGCGATGCGATCAAATTTGGTCAAGAGTTGAGCCAAGTGCAAGACTAGATATGTTAAGCATCGTCATGTCGATTGGTGAGCCCTGCTATTGAACCAAGAATGTTGCAACTCCCAGGGGATGCCCTACTTTACTTTATCAACCTAGGGTTCCTACAAATTTGGAAGTGACAGTTATATATACACAGCAGATGCATTCTACTCATGTCATCATTTTATGTGTAGAAATTTATTAATACTGATGTATTACCGGATTCTCCTAATCTAACAATATTTATCTTATTGCTAAATACAGAATCCTTCTACTGTTAAACTTGCAGAAATTTAAAACTCAATTACAAACACATGTGAATAAATTCAATCGCACATAACGCAATTGTTTAACGGGAAATCTTAAAGCTAAAAACCCCAACTATTATATATTATGTATATCAATGGATCATGTAATAATCTCATACAAATTTTAGTGCATCAAGATCTCAGTACAATCAACAATCATTACACACTGCCATGCATAAATTTTCATATCTATGCACCAATTTCTTGCCTCCTGACAGCCTGCCTCCACTGCGCAATCCCTGCTGAAGAAGACCCCAGAATGAATTCTAATTATGCGGTGTTTATGTGTACCCAACTCTGCAGTCGGCTCCAGCTTCTTCCTGGTGTCTTCTGTCACATGAATGTAAACAGATGAGCCAAAAATCTTCAAATGAGAAATATCAGGCTTCTTACCAGTAAAAGCTTCTTCAGGCGTACTCATGCCAAGTACTCTATGAGGACAACAGTTTTTCACATAAACCATAGTGTTGCATGCTTCCACCCACAAGTGCATCGGTAGGCCCTGGTCATGCAGCATAGCTCGTGCAGCACCCACGATTGTTTTTTTCTTCCTCTCCATGACCCCATTCTGTTGTGGATTATGAGGCGCTATGAGTTCTCTTCGAATTTCTTCTTTGCTACATAAATCTTTGAATTCATTCGATATATATTCACCACCATTATCGCTCCGCAGAGCCTTCACTTGCTTCCTCGACTCCTTCTCCACCAATGCTTTAAACTCACAGAACTTTGAGAATGTTTCTCTGTTCTTCTGCATGAAGAAGATCCAACATCTACGAGAATAGTCATCAAAAAACATAACATAATACCTGTGTTTTGTTGTTGAAGCAACCGAGAAAGGTCCACACACGTCTGTGTGAATTCTTTCCAGGATCACCGAAGCATGGTTCTCCTTCTCATGAAAGGTGGTATTCACAAACTTACCCATAGTACATCCCTTGCACTGATCTGACTACGCAAGAGTACCCTTGGGAATTACAGTAGAAATATGCTGCAAAATATTCAAGGTGCCATGGTGAAGATGGCCCAATCTCCTGTGCAATAATTCACCCTCATCCCGGCTCACCACTTATTCTTCTTTTCCCATCATTGCAGCGCAACCATATACCTCTAGCTTGTAGAGATTATTAACTCGAATCCCTATCCTCTAGGTTTGACTCATTGTTTTATGTCGCAGGAAAGCTTTTCCCTCACTGAAAAGGCTTGACACAATATGGTCTTTCACACCTTCCAACAGAATTCTTCTTGTCTTTTCTACCTTCTTTTGCAATGCATCAAGTCCTGCAACATCGCTAGAAGTAGGCTTAGGAACATCGCTATTGATGAAATCCTTCAGTCCATTATCTTCAAGCACTGCCTCCATCCTATCCTTCCAAGCTATGTAATTCGAGATACCCTCAAGGGCATACTCCAATCGCAACCCATTGAAATACATTTCAATGAATACTCAACTGTCGCACCAAGAAATTTTTGCAGCAAATTCAAATTGTCCACCAGCACAAAACTCAACACTTATTCACAATTGCAATCTCGAATGATCAATACTGCTCTGATACGATGTAGAAATTTATTAATACTGATGTATTACCAGATTCTCCTGATCTAAAAATATTTATCGTCTTGCTAAATACAGAATCCTTCCACTGTTAAACTTGCGGATATTAAAAACTTAATTGCAAACACGTGAATAAATTCAATCGCACATAACACAGTTGTTTAACAGGAAATATCAAAGCCAAAAACCCCAAATATCATATATTATGTATATCAATTGATCATGTAATAATCTCATACAAAGCTTAGTACATCAAGCTCTCAGTACAATCAACAATCATTACACACTATCATGCAGAAATTTGTATATATATGCACCAATTTCTTGCCTCCTGACAACCTGCCTCCACTGCGCAATCCCTACTGAAGAAGACCCTATAATGAATTCAAATTGACCTTGCCTTGACTGCACAATCCTCATTGGCATCTCCAATGTGTGTCAGATGCATTGAATGCATCACTATAGTCACAACAGATAGTCTATCTCACCCTTTCACCTATCTCTCCACCGGGTCTCCACTGGAACTGACATGCAAGTAGTTAACTGTTGTATTTTTTCAGTTTCTAGTGAGTTATTAGTTTTGAATTAATTCACTAAACTCTCACTAGTGTCTCTTTCAGTTAGACTAGATACAACTAGCTCAACTGAGTTTAACTCACTTAATTGAGTTAAACTAAAAAAAAACTCCTTTAACTACTCTTCCAACTTTGTCATAACTTTTCCACTTTAGTTCTAACTAAGTCCTCCATGCATGAGCCACTAATAACCCTAGGAATTGCATAAATTCCTTCAGCCCACTGATTTTCCAAATATGTTCACTAAAATAAAGTGCTCTAAGAGAATAAGTTGATATTTATTGTCAGATTATTATTAAGGGCTAATAATAATCGACATGCACCTATTTTTAGATTAACGATCTATAAATAGACTTCGCCCAATATTCTAAAAATATAATTTCTTCTATTTTTCACATCTGATCAACCATCTACAAATAGCATCCTGCAACTTATAGAATATGCTCACCATGTCTAAAAATAGACATACACCTAAAAATAGCCTGTGGGCCCCACTTAGTGAAGGTGCTTACTTTTCACTAAGCTCATCATCTTGCTTAATCTCAACATTCTGCTCTACAAAAGGGTGCTACTTCTAAGGGTTCTCAATGAAGTCTATCACACTTCAATGAAACTAAAATAAATTGCAAAAGGGAAATGACAAAAAGGAAACTAAACTAAATTTCTGAAAAGAAATGACATGAAATAAACTAATTTAAATTGCAGAAAGGAACAAACGAAAAGGGAACTAATTTAACTTGCTGAAAATAAATGGCAGAAAGGAAAATAATTTAATCTTCAAAAAGAAAATGGTTGAAAAGAAACTAAACTAAGTTGCACCTAGCTAGGCCAATAGGCTAAACACACCCTACTCATCCTCTGATCTATTTACCATGCTATAATGCTTCTAACCATGCAACTATTCACGATAAACTAAACTTGACAAAGTGTGGTTGCAATTTGGAGGAAAACGGGCTAAAAGTGCTAATGGAAGGCTCACCACATGAAACAAGGCTTAGAGGTGGAAAGAGGGGGTTAAAACCTTATTAAAAATTTATAGCGCAAAAATCCTTTGGAGCGGGAGGCTTTTAGAAGTGCGATGGTGGAACTGCGATATCATAATCGCAATATCGCAAAGTTGGAGAAATAGCGAAAGTGATGTTCGGGAATGGGAGTGAAATGAAAAATGCAATGGGATAGAAGTTACGAAATGTGGTAAGTCAAATGATGTGGCGATAGGACAGGTGGCAGGGTGCTTTGACAATATCACAACCAACGTCGGGAGCGATAAGTATTAATAGGAACCAAATAAAAACTACGATTTGCAATTTTCGATGAGTCAGAGGATGTGGCGATGGGACCGGTAGTGGAGGGCGATACCAATATTGCAATTAGCAGTTAGAGCGGTAAGTGTTAATGGGAACCAAAGAAAAGTTTAATTTCCGATTTGCGATGGGGATAAAAACTGCAGGATGTGATTTGAAATAGGATAAATATTGCGAAGTGTGATTTGTGATTTATAGTGTGGCGGAGTATGGAGCGATATTGCAATCGGATTTTGGAGCGGTAAGTCTTAAAGGGAAAATTGGAAAAGGTTGTGAAATGCGACTGCGATGTACGGTAGCGAGAAGTTCGAGGAGCGAGGGCGGAGGTAAAAATTTCAGTGTTTTGAAGTGTTTTGTGAATAAAAATAGCGCGACAGCTGAAAAGAAGAGAAAGGAGGGGAATGGAGGTGTAACAATAGTGTTCAGGCCGTGAAGACATAAATGGAAAATGAAGCGGGAAGGCACCAATGAAATTCTTTGTGGCTACCTGCTCCTACAATTAAACTGACGATTTATGCAAGAAAGATGGATAGTGCATGCTAAAGACAAAAAAAAAATCTAAACTAGTCCTAGAAACAGAGAATCATAACCCATAAATCATTTTTGGTCTGCGGGAAGGTCTACCCTCCTCGAGATCTATCGACAGAGATGAGAGGAGATGGTTTCCTTATAGTTTTATGGAGTTCATAAACTATTCTACAACACAGATAAGAAGATTAAATCTACAGCACCAAACTATAACAACAATGAACATATCATAAATAAAACTAGCTAAATGACAGAAAGAAAATAATAAAAATAGCAGAGAAGTTGAGGCACATGGGTTGGGCCCTAACCCATGAGCCCAGCTCTCCGGAACTAAATCAATAAAATGGAGTCTGTCTGCTCATTTCAAGAAGAGAATCGCCTCATTAAATTTCTGAAAGTTTTATTGCTAAGTACAATAATAAAAAAGCTCAATAGCTTGCAGAAAAGTTCCCAATAGAATCGAGTGGAAGTCTACCCTTCCTAGCTCTAGCTTTTCTCTATTTATTCTACAGGGCAGCTACCAACAACTCCCTAGAAAATAGTGATTGAGTCCACTTGACTCCAAGTAAACAAAGAATGAGTGCACTCCTCTTTGAGTTACTTGGCTACCTCTGGAATTCAAATTGCTGGAGAGAATCCTTGGGGATCCTTTGGTTGCCTTTGAGAGTTAAGGAGGGTGGACAACCCCTTGAATATCTCCAAGATTTCTCTATAATTTCCTGATATTGTGCGCATTTATTCTTCAATCTTGATTTTCCAGTGGCAGGGAACAAATCCATAAATTATCTCCTTCTCAAAATCTGCATAATCAGCCCAATATTCTCACAATATTCTACAAAAATAACCAATATTAGGCACACATATGCAATTACCTTTAAACCTTCCTAAGAACATATTAAATCATAAGAAAACATTATTAAGTGTAGAAGGAGAGATTTAATAAATCTTTTTATATGCATAAGGAAGGTAGATGGGCCTAAGAAAGGTTAGATGGTCCTTAATTTATGTCTAATTTAGAGGCCCGTCATCACCCCCCTACTGAAACTGTTGCTCATCCTTTGAGCAACCTATTCATCCTCCTTGCCTTATGGTTCTTCTTTCATGTTGGCTTATTTCATTTTCATTTTATTGGCCCATGAGTTGCTCCTCCTGCTAATATTCTTGCTAGTATTCTTGCATTTCTTCTTGTAGGTGCCTCATGGAGGTCCTCAGATGCCTTAAGCAAATATGTTTCGCATGCCAAGAGGTGGTTGATCCACCTTTTATTTGATTTTTTCTTTTCTTTTCTATTTTTTTCTTTCTTTTTTTAATTGCAGGCATAATAAACTCATAGTTCTTTTTCTGTGAACTAATTTCACCCTTTGTTACCCCTTTGGCACTCCTTGTCTTCCATTACATGAACTGCTTACTACCCACTTTCTCAAGTCCCTTTTACTTTTGTCTTGTTCCTCTTCTTGGTGAAAAAGTGAGGGTAGTTGCTAGATAAGGCCGAGGTTGCTCTGCTACTAATTTTGGCTATATAAAAAAAATTTCCTTCACACACTTTTTAATGTTTTATTAAGCTAAAATAGATTCAAAGAAAGGGTTAGATGATTGCATACCTGAGCCTTACCATTGATTTGTTTTTGCATGTGATATTTAAGCTACTGATATGGATGTTGAAGATGTCTTCATTGGTTCTGAAGCTGCTATAAAGTTGCATGTGATAATCTGCTTGAGATCCTTTTGGAGCTTCTGAGCACAGGAGGAGGAAGTCCAAGTTTGAGTACCTTTAACCAGGGTGTTGACCGAATTTTCTTTTTGTGCCAACTTACTGTTTTTTTTTCTTGCAAAGGTTGGAGAGCAGTTGCATTCATTTGAGAGAGATACATGGAGAAATGCAATTTTTTTATTTTTATTTTTAAGGAGTACTAGTTTCCTCAATGAGGTTTTCCACTAGTAGGTCTACCTAGGCACCTCAAAGGAGGTTTTCACCTAGGATCTTTTATTTTTCTCTTTTTTTTCAACCCAAAGACTGCCTCATGGAGGTTTTCAATCAGTGGGCCATTCTCAGCTGCCTCAAAATAGGTTTTCAACTAAGATTTTATTTTTCTTCCTTTTTTCTTTTCTTTTTTCTTTTTTTCACTTTCCTACTCTACTTGAAAAAACAAAACCTTTTTCAAGTATAGGAACACTTACAATGGAGCCATGTACACATCAATATGACAGATAAAATCGAGTGCACACTTGGAATACATGCTCTGACATGTACCAAAATATAAGAGATGAATTGCTTTGACTGGGATTGTATCAAGTACTGTTGGAGAAGAGTGTGTTGCTGCAACTTAATGATTGTTTGGAACCATATGTCAATATAGTTGCGATGCCCCCGGTCCACTTGCTGACTTGGATCACCTTGGATGTCCTATTCTATGATGACATTCAAATCTTCCTCTTTTTGCTGATTGTTCTCTTGAACACATGGAGGAAATTCTGGTAAACATGAGGAAACATTTTGAACATCCGATTCTGATGTCGACTCTTCATCAAGTTCAGCCCTTGATATTTTGATCTCCTCATTTGGATCTTCTTCTTCTTGATGTCGTCCTTCAATGACATTAAGAAAACATCTTCTTTGCAATACATTTCTTGAACCAAGATGAATACCATTTAGATCAAGAGGATATTTTTGGTAGTGTTATACCTCATCATTGTAAGTGGGTTGAGATACTTGATGGTGTGGGTTTGGAAATTGTGGTACAGGTAGTTGAGTGGGTTTGGATATATGAGATAGATGTGATTGAGGTTGTGGTTGTGGTGGAGGTGGATGGTAGGGATAGCATGGAGTTGGGTATGGAGGATATTGAGGGAAATATTGAGGATGTTGAGGATTTTCCCAATAAGGACCTTGCCAACCATGTTGCCAAGATTTGTTTTGGGGTTGAGATGGCTGGTGAGCCCTGGTATTGCACCAAGAGTGTTGCAACTCCCAGGGGTTGCCCTAATTTACTTTATCAACCTGAGTTTTGTACAAAATTTGAGGTAATAGCGCTATATACACAACATATGCATTTTTTTTCATGTCATCTCTTCTGCTTTACGAAAGGGTGCTATTTCTTAAACTATGATAAAACCCGAAAAGTAAATTTCTGGAAGGGAATGATAGAAAAATAACTACTTAATTTTTAGAAAGGAAATGATGGAAATGAAACTAATTTAATGCACAGAAAATAAATGACAGAAAGAAACTAAATTAAATTGCTGAAAATAAATGACAGGAAGGAAACTAAACTAAATTGCTAGAAATAAATTGCAGAAAGGAAACTAATTGTAAACCACACTTAACTTGGCCAAATGGCTAAATGCACTCTACTTATCCTATGGTCTATCTACCATGCTTCTATCCATGCAGCGAAGCTATCCATGGCTTAATTCTAATTGAAAAAGTGTTGATTTGCAGCTTGGAGGAAAAAAAAAAAGGCTAAAGAGCCTAATGGAGGGCTTAACACATGAAACAAGGTGTTGAGCCCATCTTTTGTCTTCTTTTATTTACCTTCCTTGCCCTTTTTGACTTTGTTTTGGACAAATATGTACTCCTTTTTTCTCTCTTTATCCTCAATCTGGCTTAACTTTCATCAGCTATTATTTGAGGTAAAAAGCATTACAAGTAGAACTATTTTTACTATTATATGGCTAAGTTAGGTATTTTAAGTTACATGATTATTGTTAACTCATCATTATGGGTATAGTTGTGGAATTTCCTACAGGACTTGCTCAGTTGGCACATAGGCTCGATTTAGGAAGAACCTGTGCTTCTCCAATCATCCTCCGGCAATTATCCAGAATACCCAAAGCTTCAAGCTCCACATTCCGAAGCCGGCGATCCATCGACACTTCAACGGTTTCGAGGATAGTTGGGTTCGGTTTCATAAATTTAGAAGCATTCTCCTATATCGGTATGCGGTTTTTATAGGAAGAGGATAGTTAAAAGTTAGAAAATCATAGTGCTAAATATGAGTAATTCATGGGATTTCCACATCTTTGGTTTTCAACGTCTTTCTATGTACATAACTGATGCTATTTTTGAATACGATGATGGCTATAAAGGCTAAAACGTGTAATATGTTTAGGGTGGATGGGATTTGCAACTCGACTTTTTCATCAAGTCTTGAAGACTATGATTTCATCCTCTATTAATGAAAGTCGAAGTTGTAATTTGTCATGATGTGTTATTAATTTGATTTTGGAGTGTTGTGGATTTTTATGACTTCATGAGGTAGTTTTGCTAAAACGTAGTAATTCCCTGTAAGTCCTAAGCTTCTCCAGGTGTGGCAAGGGCCCACCATAACCAGATAAGCTCCTGTAAGTATATATAGAGGTAATATGTATGTTTTTTTGATTAATTTCCTATTTTTTATAGTTGTTCTTATGGGATCGATTTTATTTCTCATATGCATTGGTGATCGGATTGTGTCTTTATGGAAGAAATGATTTCATATGTTAGTTTTTAGCTGAATAGTTTGAGTGTTTACATTGAATATTTCCATAGTGAAGGTTTCAAGAATAATTTAAATGGTGTCGTTTAATTTTCTTACAATTTTTCACTCACGATAAATACATTCAAATATACGAACGTTGTTTTCTAGACAAGAATTTCACTTGCGGATCTAATTATTGAACTAGTATTGAATTGTAATGAATACTTTTGTATATCTCCCCTATAGAAAATGAGTTAGGTAGAACAACCTTTGTGATTTCTCAAGTGTGAATGGACGGAAATCGGTTAGTGCATCAGGTTTAAAGTCTCATTGATTAATTAGAACAGGATGGAAAAAATTTAATGATAGAATAATAAATCCATATCCTTAGCATCCAAGTTGAACATGAATCCCATTCACAAAGTGTGATTTAGCCATGGTGAATTGATTCTGAGAAGTGTGTATTGGTCTTGTTAATGTCATTTCCTAAAATTTCACCAGAAGTAAGAATGAAAATTAGATCATAGGCATAATTGGAAGTTGGATTAAAAATCTATAAGTACCATTCGAACTCGATCTCGGAATTGATTTGCTGACTTCTCGAATCAGATTGGAAGTTGAATTGTTTTAAGAAAAAGAGTGTGAAATAAAGGATCGGTCAAGCATCAAAAGGTCTCTATACTCATTTTAAAAATATGGTCTTCCATCATTTTCTTTGTGTAATTTGAGATAGGGTCAAATAGGATCTGCCTTCTGTTACTTAAACCTAGCAGTAGGATTTCAATAGCTGCCAACAATAAGCTTGTAGGAGGATTTCTAGAGAGTGTTTTCAATGTGTTCACTAATTCAAGGTATTTTGGTTATTTATCAATGCCAGTGTTCACTGTTGTTGTCAGTAAAAGCATTGAGTCAATAGGAATACTAGCTTAGGGTTTCATTTGGAATGCAAGATTTTTTGAACTGTGTGTGTGTGAGCAAGGTAGGTTTTTAAGGTCCTTTCTAAATTTGTAAAACATATTAGGGTTTCTAGTCTTCTATGCAATTTGGGAATTTTACAGTTCATAAGAATGAAGTATGATGAAGTGATTTTAGCATTTACAACTTAGTTTAGAAGTGATTGTTGGTTTAAGACTCCGGAGCATTGTACAAATTACCTACATTGCAATTTGATTGAAATAAGTGAAGGATTGCCAATTGTGATTTTCACTAGCCTGTTGATCAGAATCTTAGCTCCTAGGTTGAATTAGTTTCCATTACAATATCTTAGTGCAGTGTGTGTGCACTTTATTATATTATTATACCTTATCTTGTTGTTTAGGAAAGCAGAGTATTGATTGTTGAAGGCCTTTGAGTAAAGTTTCCAGAGTTCAGTTTAATGATTTGACGGACGTCAATTGTAATTGTAATCTGATTTCTTGAGTACAATTGTGTGCTTAAATAGTTTGGGTTTATCTCAGTTGATTTTAAAAGTAGAATTAGGGTTTGATGAATGAAATTTTCATAGAGTAGATCATATACCGAGCATGAAAGATTGAGTTGTCCACTTTGGTTGATAAGTGTGTGAAACAAACATTTCAAACATTTTTGATGTTGCAATCTCTTTTTTGATGTTAAGGTAGTGGAATTGGTATAAAGTGTCCTATCCTAGGGTTTAAGTAAGGAAACCATTAGTAATTGTAAATTCATCATGTGATTATAAGATCAATTTATAGGTGCATTTAGATTAATCAGTTTCTCCCAAGTGTGGCCTATGAAAGTTAGAATTAGCATTTTGGAATTTATGCAAGAAGTATTGAATTGTTAAATTGAAGCATGTCTAGGTATTTGTTTTATAGTAATTAGGTTTTTATTCCAGTTCAATCACAAGATAAATTAAATAAAGGGTTAAGTGCTCAAGTCAAATTCAATTATTGATCCTGCTTAGAATGATGAACTGATCTCTTTTCTGCAATTCGCGTGTTTATGATTATTTTTGTATCTTAATTTTTAATTAATTATCATAAGGAATCATTCAAACTTTGACTCAGAAACTAAACATCGAAAGCGCAGTGAAACTCGTGTTTACAAGCCCAGATTGACATACAAATATTGGAGGATTAATTTGACAATTAATTCTCACAACATTTTTGGCATTGTTGCCAGGGAAGTTGTAATTTCAGATTCAGGCAATCATTATTGTCTGAGTTTCAAAGACCTTGCAGGGATGTTAGAGGGAAAAGAGAGTATGGTAAGACATGATTGAAGAGCCAAGCATTCACTTTTGTGGGGTTGATCCAAAGTCTGACCGATTAATGCTTGTTCTCAAACTTTATTCTTATTTCCTTATGCGTAGAAGTAGACCTAGGGATAATAAAGGTAGATTTATTTCCAGTCCTCAATTTCCTAAAAATTTTGGTTTGATAAAAACCCCATTAACTAATCCCATTGATCATTACTTAGGTATTAAGCACGAAAAAGGGAGCACTAGTGCCAAGGAGATTTTAGAAGGGGAAATTTCAATTCAAGAAGAAGTAAGGTTGTCCATTGCATCTTTCTCCACTAACATCAACACCAACATGGAAAAAAATGAAGGAGAGAACAAAAACAACGAGGAAAATCATGAAGAAGGGCCCAAGGACCAACTCTCATTGGAGAAAACATGAATGGACCAAGGGGAGAAAACATGGATGGGCCAAGGAGAGAAAACACAGATGGACCACGAGGAGGACCAGACGACGATGAAGAAGAAACTACCTTCGGGTTCCCTATCCTCGATATCACCAGGAACATCACAATGAAGAGCATTCCAATGACCTCCCTACCGCTCTTTTATAGTAAGTCCTCCGAGGATCGTGATGCTTTTATTTTTCGAATTTGATATTATGTGCAGAAGCTATAATTACTACGATGATGCACACAAACTTAAATTGTTCCTGGCCACCCTAAAAAATGTCGCACTTAGATGGTTTATGAGCTTAGGGTAAAACACCATATACACTTGGGATTACATGAAATCTATATTCCTTAGGAAATATCAGGATTTATGCAAAACTAGGGACCTCAACGATATTCTGAGAATGCAACAAATAGATGACGAGAGCCTAGAATAATATCTTGAACGCTTCCTGTATCATTTTCAAAAGTCCCGAGGAGCCCATCTAGATAAAAAAATTGTCAAAACGGTCTTTCTGAAAGGATCAAGTGACGAATGCATTGAAACCCTGAAACTTTTAAGTGGTGGGGACATTTACAAAAAAATATTGCTAAAATAGCTGAAATTTGTCGAACCTATTCTAGAAGCCAGGCTAAAGTAGGTAAGAAGATTCGCGATAGTCTCTAATATGCTACATCTAGAAACCAGAAACCTGCTACTACTGCTATCACTAGAGTCAAACTAGGGAACCTACTGGAAAAAATTAAAACTGACATCTTAAACACCATTGGCAACTAGCTCGATATACTGAAACATAAGAAGAAACAAGAAGACGAAAGGGCTGCTATGGCAATATTTTGTCCCAAATGCAGACAAAAGCACATGGAAAGAGAGTGTCCCATCAAAGTCATTGTGGTCTGTGGAATTTGCACCTTAAAACATGTAACCGACAAGTGTCGATATCTTCTCAGCCTGCAGGATATCTATAAATGGAATGTCGAAACAAATGATCTATCACAAACAAGTAGGAAACCCTTTTTGAGAGGCCCCAGTCAAAACATGTTCCCGGAACCTAATCACCAAGGGTATGGTCAAACTCAACCCTGGACCTTCTAGCCAACTTACCCCCCTTGGGCCACCCCTCAAATGTAGAACACTCCATGGAACCAGAACTGGAGGGAAAACCCTTATACCAACCCTTATTAGCCCCAGAACTAGTTCTATGCGGCCTGTTAGCCCCCCTATGAAATTCTTGACAAGCAAGTTGGGGGCTATATTATTTTGGAGACCTTCAAGGAATGCATCTCCCCTGAAGACACATCATCCTTGAGGTCTTCTGCAAGCCTTTGCTTTTCAATAAAATCCCCTCTTCTGATTTCCCATCTAAGGCCTCACTGGTTATAATGCTGCTCCTAATTGACCAACATTGCCCCTCATACTCCTGCAAAACACCACATTTTCACCTCCTATGCCCTTTGACAAAGTCCCTCTTTTCCCTTTTTAATTTCCCTGTTAACCCCCTAAATCCCCTCTAAAAATCCCTACACCTTTTGTTTTCCCAAATTCCCCCTCCATCTCCCTATCGTTACCCTTTGGGCCTCAGAACACATTAAAAATGGGTTAAAAACCCACTTTGGACCTTATATTCAGGCCTAGCCCCTTCCGCATAAGCTCCCGCGCCTCTTTCCTCCATGTAATCCAGCGCTAGAACCACCTGCCGGCACAGGGAGGCACCAATCTCCAACGCATAACTGGGTTATTCTTGGCCGTTGATCCGAACACAATAGACAGCGATCGCCGCCCCCGCAGCAACCACCGTTAAACCTGTTCATTACCAATCATAACATCCCAGCCGTCCACTTATCTGCTAGATCAACGGTCCAGAATGTGCCTGCCTCTATGGTCCCCACCACGCAACAGCATAAAACTGCCTGGTTTATTCCGCACCGCTTATGCGCAGCTGGTGGTTTTCCCTGATAGCCCAGCGATTCCATTCAGCGCTCGACACCTGTCCCCTGTACGACGGCAAAACCACCCATCCCCCGTGCATTATCTTTCGGTCCAGGTCGCGTAGTGAAATCCACGACAGTCGTCAGATCTTGATAGCTTCATCCCATGGTCATCAATCAACAAAGTTGCACGTGAGTTAAAACCACCTCCGCCGTACCCCTAGCCCACTGTCTATCGCCCCAGATATGTTTTCGGTCGTGGATCCCACCACGATCGACGGTCCAGATTCGTTTTCCCGCCGTTAACCATTCTGTTGTTGCCCGGGCCTCCACATAATTCGCCCACGTGTATTTTCCATACGCCATGTCACCTCACGTGTATCCACCGTACATATACCCATTCTATTGCACATATTCATCCAAATTCGTGTTTTTTAATTTTTTCTCAGTCAAATTTACTCCACGGACTGCCAGACCCCCACAAGAGCGATCTGTCACCGTTTTTCGTGATTTCTCCCCCAGTTCATCATCTGCATGGCCATTATCTGCATCCACACCGCATCCATCATCCCCACCCATGGATTTCTTGACAAATTTTTTGTTTTGCAGGGTTATTAAAATTTAATGGCCGCCACGATGCACATCTCTGCCACAAGGACAGAGAAATCAAAGAAGTTCATTTACAGGGGCAGAATTTATGAAAAATGACCCAGGAAGGTGGAGACGGGATGTTCATTAAAGGAACAGGGTTCAGACTCTGTAGAAAACCTTCCAGCACCATTAAAAGCTCGAGCTAACCTGTCAAAGGTAGAGATGAAGCGGCAGAGTGTTCCAGTACAAAGCAGAGGAGATTAAGGTACGCTAATGATGATCTTAAGCCTTAAATCAGTGGTTTAAGAAGAAAAGAACCAGTTTGAAGACCCCAAGGATCGATCAAAGGTCCTGAACACAAGTAAAGGTAACATCAGGGTTTATTCGTCAGTAGTATGCTTTTCTTCATTAAGGACAGGGCGCCCATACAGCTTTTATTATGCTCAATGTCCCTGAAGGAATTTCCACCCTAACAGCAGTTCAAAACAATTGGAACATTTATGTAGCAGACTACTCAGTGGTTCATTTTCCTTTTTTTTATTCACCACAAGTACAACACCGTAGCCGAAATATGTTAGAATCATATATGAGAAGATCACTCTTTCACAAAAGAGGAGACAGAGATTAAATACTCAGCATTCAAACAGAATGGGTCTCGGCCTAGTTTCTTTTCAGAGTTTTAATTCGGCATTTAGTTCCTCACCTACCTCTACTATTTCTCTTCAGCTATAAAACTCAAAAAGAAACATTGTAAAGGTTGTTGTTGATGAGATATCAAAGAAATGCAAGCATTTTCCTCTTGAGACAAGTTCTCTGTGTACTATTGTAAGATAGGCTGAGATTTGATGTATTCAGACTGAATGTTCAAAATTTGTGGGCTTTGATGTACACGATTGGGTGTTGTTTTTAATATGACAAGCATATTTCTTTGGATCCTGATCTAAAGCAGCTGGTGATTTTTTCCTATCTCTGTGTTTGATTTCATTTCATTCCATTTCTACTGGCTCGCATCAGAAGTTTGGCATAAGATTTACCCTTGATAGGTACCTTATGTTGTTGCTCTCCCATCCTTTTATGTTTTCTGCTTATATGTGTATCTGAATATTGATTTCAATTGATTTAACCAATGTAGTGGATACTATTGCCTGCTCTCTGATGAATGAATTGATGAAATCTATGTTTAGATGTTCTTGTTAGGATTTAGCTGGATGAGTTGAGAACACTAGGAGGTCTGGAACCTTGTCTCTGCCTCACCAGGATCTTTCCATTTCAATTAAGACTTTCTAAGATCCCTTGTATTGCCTCCGATTTTTTCCAAGCAGGTCTGGAGTTAAATGACCTCTGACCTGATCTATAGGCAGAATTGGATGGTTCTCCTCCTTTCATTTCCAGTCCTTAATGTCCCGTTCCAACTATCATCTTTAAGATCCAAATGCTCTAGATGACTAGCCCAACTGAAAGCTTGCACATTGAACACAAGTAAATCCTTTCTTGACTCCATTTCCCAATGGCCTTGATGTTCCCTGAGTTATCTGTCTTAGCCTAATTCCCTCTATGCTCATCCTTGTCTTATATTGGACCTTCCTTTCCTGATTCCCAACAACCAAACATAAACAGTCAAACAAACCAACCCTTTGAATATAACTAGCCTAAAATCATAACTTAGAGCTTCAAAGACATACACTTCGACAATCATAGAGAGGTCCCTCTCTAGACCTAGGAGGGCTAGATCCTAAGGTCTGAAAGTGGTTCTATGTTGTCTCATCT
This sequence comes from Pinus albicaulis, assembly GCA_034641835.2. Classification (NCBI taxonomy): domain Eukaryota; kingdom Viridiplantae; phylum Streptophyta; class Pinopsida; order Pinales; family Pinaceae; genus Pinus; species Pinus albicaulis. Next base: position 971,892,934 of record CM076579.1, read on the forward strand.
TTTGGTCTTGCCAACCTGGCCAAAACATGGGAACCCTAACATAATGGCGACTCCATTGGGGACTTTTGAGTTTGCCTCACTTTTCTACACCTCAAACACTCAGAAAACCTGGAATCTCTGGTTAGGTTGGTAGTTAAACACGCCCATTCACACATCAACCTCTATACCATTTTTTGTGTTCACCCATACTCTTAGACAGAGCCTGGAAAGGGCCAGGTAGCCTCCGGGTCTCATCCTCTTCCAGAGGTGACATATCTGGTAAATGCCCTCCCAGTCGATCTCTGGTTAGAGTTAGTTGTGTTCTGAGGTTATCCTTGAAAGGTGATAGTGACTAAGCACTGTGGTGGACGGTGTGACCCCTTAGACATATCCTAAAACTTCCACCTGGCGACTCCATAGTTCCTAAAAGATCAAAGACTCCACTGGTGATCAGTAGGCCTGTTGGTTATCTTGGTTTCACATAAGACTCCACTGGGAGACCTGCTTTCATAACAACACTAACCACAACAGAAGTAACAAGTAGGGTTAAGCTGCTTGGCTAGGAAACAACATTCTGGCTTTTAGAACCATTCACACAAGAGCTTATCCCAACCCTGACCCACCTGAAATAGTTGACAACCCGGAGAGTATCCTCCAGGGAGCTCCTACACCTAAAAGACCAACTATTTCCAGTCACATTCATAGAGCTAATTTTGCACCAGAAGACCTAGCAGCTCTATCACATTTTCCCCCTGACCTAGACCTACCTAATAGGCTACCAAGAACTAGGTCAATTGATCATCTAGACCAGCCAGACCCTGAGTTCCACAGTTCACCACATCATAGTGGTCAACAAACTAGGGACAAAGGAACCCCTCCATCTACACCACCTGATATCCACTTCGTTCAAAACTTGGGGCTCTCCCACCCTAGATCTTCTCAACAGACTTCTGCTGGTCCTAATATCCCTGCTATCTGTATACCAGCTGCTCAAGCCAACCCTATACCTCATCAGAACATTATCATGGCAGCCTGGTATGCACCTCTGGTTTTACCTCAACCCTTGTTACCCTTACCCAATGATTATCAGTAAAAAATCCCACACTTCACTACTAAAGAATCCATCACAGCCCAGAAACATGTAGATAAGATGGAGGATTCTTTTGATTATATGGAAATTGATGATGAAACAATCAAAATGAGAATCTTTGCCCAAAGCTTAGGGGGTGATGTAAAGAAATGGTTTAAAATCTTACCCCCTAGCAGTATCCAAGATCTCCCTGCATTATATAAGACCTTCATAAACAAGTGGGAAACTAGGGCAAACCCTCGCCAACTCCTAGCAGAATACATGAGCCTAAAAAGGAATGTGGGAGAGAGTGTCCATGATTATACCACTAGATTCAACAACATTTACAATGCTCTTCCTCCACACATGAAACCTCCTCAAGGTATGGCCCTGGCAAAATACCCTGATGGGTTTGATGCTGACATGGCCTATGAGCTTAGGGATAAAGAGTACACCACATTGGAGGACATGCAGAAAGGAGTAGTGAACATAGAGGCAAACCTGATTGATAAAAGAGCAAGACTGAGATCGGAGAAGAGGGTAACATATAGGGATGACACTGTAGCTTCCAATTCAGACCCAAATTATGATAGATTATCTAAAAACGTGGAAATACTACAGCAAATGATGGAAAAAATGGTTGTCATAGTTAGCAGTCAGAACAGAAACCAGAACCAAAATCAAAACCAAAACTTTAGAAGAAACAATGACACTCCCAACAGACAAAAAGAATCAGATCAACAAGTTATTCCCCCGTTCCAAAACTTCCTGGATGAGGATGAGGGAATCATAGAGGAGTCTGAAGGGAATACAATAAACATGTTTGAAACAGAAGACTTAGTCCTTAACTATGATTCAGGGGAAGATCAGCCGTCACCTTCATACTGGGATGAGGAATGGTTAGAAACTGAAGATTACAGATTAGGATTCGAAAATGCCATGATGCAGGTTAGAGAACAATATGAACTTAGGAGCAGAAAGAACCAAGAAAATTCCAAAACTGAGACTCCTGAGGTTACCATCAAGAAAAGACTTGATAAAACTTCTAAAGCATCTGCTGTAAATAGCAATTCAGCAGCTGAAAGTTCTGGGAAAAATAAAGAAAAAGACAACCAAGACACTGAAAAACAAAGCCAACCAACCAATAGCGCTAGCACTGCAGTTAGTGCTCCTGATAAAACGATTCCTGACCCTGTACATAGTGAGAAATCACAAACTGATACAACTACTAAGGCAGTAGCAAATAAAACAGAGTCAAGCACTCCAAAGACCCAGTCCACTTTCAATTTAGAGAGTGAGATTGCGAAAATAAAAATCTCTGTACCATTATCTAAGTTGGCCACTCAGGATGTATATAAAGGCCAAATTTTGAAAGCATTAAATCTAGGAGAAAACAACGATACTGTAAATCTGAATGATGATCAACCTGCCCTCCTGTTTGGTCCAAAGATTGAGGGAAGGTTTCAAGAAGGGGTAGTCCCACCTTTTTATATCAGTCTCAACATCCATGACAATATACTTCACAATGCCATGCACGATTCTGGCGCATCACACAATCTAATGCCTAAGGTAGTCATGGAAAGGCTAGGCCTAGAGATAACACGTCCGTACAAAGATCTATACTCATTCGACTCTAGCAGGGTGAAATGCCTCGGCCTGATTAAAGACCTGTGTGTGAGTCTTACTCAGATTCCTGCTAAATGCATGGTCATGGATGTTGTGGTGGCAGATGTGCCACCTAAGTATGGCATGTTACTATATAGATCGTGGGGAGCGAAGTTGCAGGGTACCATGCAAATGGATGGAACCTATGCCACGATCCCTATCTTTGGCCAACTTAGAAGACTGTATAGGGAAGCGCAGATGAAATTCTTAGTCAGCAGCCCCGAGAAGCCGCAAAAATCTCCTTTATACTCTGTACATACGGATCTCGACTCCTTCATCCTTTGTAATGATGAATCCTTGGAGGAGCCAGAATCTGAAAACTTAGATGCAAACGTAGAGGTTGAAAGCACGGACCTGAACATAATGGCCACTTTGGAAGAAATCGAAGAAGAAAACAGCAATGAAACCTGTAGGATATGCGGTGGGGACCTAACTCCAAATGAACAAGAAACAGAACATAAAAAGCCATCTAACCAGACCCCTAAACCTCTTACATTTCATGAAGAACAAAGCGATCCACATCCTAGTACAGACCCCATAGTGAAACATAATGGCGAACCCCTGTGGGAGATGAATTTCGATGGGTCTTGTACTAGGAAAGACGCTGGGGTAGGGGTGTGGGTACATAACACAGAGAGTGACCACGCTGAGAGCCATGATGTAAATCTGCATTTCAAATGTACAAATAATATTGTAGAATACGAAGCTCTTATCCTTGGCCTAAACCTGTTGAAAAAATTGGGAGCCCATAGGATAGTTGTACGGGGAGACTCAGAGTTGGTCATAAAACAAGTAAACGGTGAGTACTTAGCAAAACACCCCAGGCTCAGGGCATATAGGAATGATGCCATGGATATATTGAAAACTTTCATGGAGTATGAATTGGTGTTTGTTCCCAGGAGTTAAAATGTTATTGCTAACGGATTAACTTGCCTGGCTAGTTCATATCCCAAGACTCTCCCTAACCAATAGATCATCATTCAGACCAAATTCAGACCTGCGGTGCCAGACAATGAAAAATATTGGCAGGTCTTTGAAGGAGATAAACAGATCGAGGATTTCCTGATAGGCAGAAACGAGTTTGAATTTTTTGATTCAGACTCTAAATCTGGGGACAGCTACCTGAGTGAAGAATCCTCTGATGAAGAAACCCCACCTTGTAACATAGAAATAAACTCTTTTTCCCTAGAAACTGGAAGTGCAACCACAGAACGTGAAAACGCAGATAGTGAGGAAATGGAGGTGCTATAGGTCAAGGATAAGAATATACCCAGAGGTCTGGCACCCTTGGAGGACCTTTTTGACTTTGATGATGTAGCGAAAAAGCCCACTTTAGAACATGCAAATTCAGACGTAGAAGAATGCAACATAGGCACCAAAGATAAACCCAGAATGATTAAACTGGCTAAGTCTATGCCTGCAGACATGAAGAAAAGATACGTTGACCTTTTCAAGGAATTCATTGACGTGTTTGCATGGAGTTACGAAGACTTAAAGGCCTATGACACAAACATAATACAGCACAAAATACCCTTGAAGGAAAATCAGAAGCCTTTCAGACAAAAACTCCGCAGAATCAATCCAAAACAATTGCCTGCAGTTGAAAAGGAGATTAAAAAGATGTATGATGCAGGCATCATAGTTCCGGTGAGGTTCTCTGATTGGGTATCAAACTTAGTGGCTGTGAGAAAGAAAACAGGAGAGATTAGACTATGCATAGACTTCAGAAACCTCAATAGAGCCTCCCTAAAAGACAATTATCCTTTGCCTAGAATGGAACATATCCTACAGGAGGTAGTGGGCTCAAATAGAATCTCCCTGCTAGATGGCTTTTCGGGTTATAACCAAGTGTTAGTACTCCCAGAAGATCAACTCAAGATAGCTTTTACCACTCCGTGGGGCACCTTCATGTATGTGAAAATGCCCTTTGGACTGATGAACGTTGGAGCCACCTTCCAGAGAGCGATGGATATAGCTTTCTCAGATGAGATAGGACACTTCATAGTTATCTACTTGGATGACTTGACTGTCTTTTCTAAAACCGAAGAGGAACACCTGAAACATCTGAGGAAAGTCTTTGAAAAGTGTAGAAGGTACGGTCTGTCCTTAAATCCTAAGAAAATTGTGTTTGGGCTGCAGGAAGGAAAACTTCTTGGCCATATTATATCTAAGAAAGGGATTAGGATAGACCCACAAAGAGTTGAGGGGATACTTCAAATCACACACCCAAGAAACATCAAGGAATTACAGTCCTTCATCAGGAAGATCAATTTCCTTAGGAGATTCATTCCCAACCTAGCTGAGCACCTTAGGAAAATGTCCAACATACTGAAGAAAGGTGTCGGAATTAGGTGGACTGTTGAAGCCAAGAAATCTTTTGAGTCGGTAAAACTGGCGCTCACTCAAGCCCCTATCCTGATCAGTCCAGATTTCACAAAAGATTTTCTAATATTTTCATTTGCCTTTGAACACACAATAGCTGTTGTCTTACTGCAGAAAAACACAGAGGGAATGGAACAACCAATTTCCTTCTTCAGAAAAGCCTTAAGGGATGCACCCTTGAAGTACAACATTATGGAAAAGTTGGCCTATGCCTTGGTAAAGGCCTTAAAAGACTTTAGGGTGTACATTCTGCATTCTCACACCATTGCTTATGTGCCAAATATAGTGGTCAAAGATATCTTGTCCCAAGACCCTAATGGGAAAAGGGGCAAATGGATTGCTACTATCTTAGAATATGACCTTGAAATAAAGCCCACCAAACTGATCAAAGGTCAAGGCCTGGCCCAAATAATGGTTGAATCCAACCTGCAGGCCCTTGACATTAACATGGTAAACGCCTTAGATGAGCAGGAAGGATCGCCCCACCCAACTGTTGAGGAGAAGTTTCAGAACTCTCCCTGGTATTCCGATATCCTTTACGTGCTCACGAATCTCAATGCTCCTCCAGAACTGTCCAAAACTAAGGCGAGACTCATAAAACTCAAAGCTAGAAACTACTGCATTTTGAATGAGAATCTATACTGGAAAAATCCAAATGGCCTATTGATGAAATGCTTGCCCGAACCTGAAGCTGAAAGAATTAAACAGGAATTCCATGCTGGGGAGTGTGGAGGCCACCGGAGTTGGAAAGCCACTGCAAACAAGATACTCAGGGCTAGCTATTATTGGCCCACACTCTTCAATGATTTCCATAAAATGGTAACTGCCTGTCATAAATGCCAAATCTTTGAAAGCAGAAGAAAGCTCCTACCCCTCCGTTTACAACCCATCACTGTAGAAGGTCCCTTCATGCAATGGGGCCTAGACTTTATTGGAGAAATACACCCTGCTTCTTCTGGACAACACAAATGGATCCTAACAGCTACAGACTACTTCACCAAATGGATAGAGGCTATACCCACTAGGAATGCCACAGATTTAGTCATCATTAGGTTCCTAGAAGGTCATATTCTCTCTCGGTTTGGCTGCCCAAGGAAAATAATCACTGATAACGCTTCTGCTTTTGGATCCAAGAAAATGGTCGATTTTTGTCACAGGTACGGAGTAGCACTTGGTCATTCAACTTCCTATTACCCCCAAGGTAATGGCCTAGCTGAATCATCAAATAAAAGCCTGGTGATCATCATCAAAAAGCTGTTGGAAGAGAACAAAAAATCATGGCATAATAAGTTAGTGCATGCTTTGTGGGCTGACAGACTTACATCAAAGAAATCCATTAGCGTGTCACCATTCCAGCTTGTCTATGGAACCGAAGCAGTTTTTCCCACCAGCCTTGGAGTGCCAGTGATTAAGCTTGTCCAAGAGATTCAGATAGAGGAAGACAGTATGGTAAGGAGAATTAATGAAACTATCCATCTTCAGCAGACAAGGGAGCAGGTTTATGACAGAGCAGTCAAAGTTCAGGAAAACATAAAGAAGTTGTTTGACAAAAGAACCAAAGCTGCTAATTTCAAGATTGGTGACAAGGTTCTGAAATGGGATTCAAGGAGCGAAGACAAAGGTATACATGGCAAGTTTGATAGTTGGTGGCAAGGTCCATATATTATCCAACCCACTATGGGTCCTAATGCATTTTTCTTACAAGAACTTGATGGTACAGAGCTATTTGGGGGTCCTGTCAATGGCAGGATGCTCAAGCATTACTTCTGCTGATTTTCATTTCCAGTTTCCATTTCCATTGTACATACCATTTCAATTTTACTTTCAAGAAAACAGAGAAAAATGTTTCAAAAAACAGAGAGAAAGAAGAGGTTCAGACACGCCCAAAACATGAACCTCTAAAGCATAAAATATTGGCTCTGATAAGCTCATGCATTTTCCTGAGTAAGGGCCTACTCCAGACCAATTGGACAAGCAAGACATGTACGATGAACTTGGTCTGGAGTTTTCTCTTGCTTAGAAAAATTCTCAAGATGAGGCTCACAAAGATATCCCACCTCAGTATCAGTCCATACAAGAAGTAGAGAAGTTGGTCCTAACACGCTCAAAACCTGGACCAGCAAAGGAAGAAGAATCAACTCTAACATGCCTAAAACTAGAGCTGAAATGAAGAAAGGAAGTGACTCTAATATGCTCAAAACCTGAGTCACAGGAAAAGATGGATATTTCAAATTGCAGATTTCCAACCTTCATAGTTTTGTCTCCAAGTTTTCAGCAATTTACTGTCCAGGAACAAAGTTCTATGCCTTGGATTCACAGCAAGTCAGACAGTTTAATCCTGGCTTGGCTGTTTTGAATTTCCTATCTTAGAATGTAGGAGAAGAAACCTGTTGGATAGTTTAATCCCAACAGGTAGTAGATTAGGTAGAGAAGCATGTGAGACCAACAGTCTAATCTGGTCTCATGGAGTAATAAGGGTAGATGTAGAACATGTTTATTTTCTGTTGTAAAATAAAATGATGTAAAGGGTCTGCTAGCTCAAATGCACCCCAAAGAAGAAAAAATTCTAGGACAGTAGTTTGGGTAGGTAGCCTGGTTGGGAAAAGTTTTTCTGCTGATATTTCTATCATTTTTTGGCAGTTGAAAATCAAAGAAAGAAAGGATGTGCCAAGTAGTAGGCACCTGGCCTACTCCAAAGATAATTTCTGGTTCCTTGCCTCCTTCAAGAAGAAGCCATCCCCATGTGGAGCCACTGTTAGCCCCCCTATGAAATTCTTGACAAGAAAGCTGGGGGCTATATTATTTTGGAGACCTTCAAGGAATGCATCTCCCCTGAAGACACATCATCCTTGAGGTCTTCTGTAGGCCTTTATTTTTCAATAAAATCCCCTCTGCTGATTTCCCATCTAAGGCCTCACTGGTTATAATGCTGCTCCTAATTGACCAACATTTCCCCTCATACTCCTGTAAAACACCACATTTTCACCTCCTATCCCCTTTGACAAAGTCCCTCTTTTCCCTTTTTAATTTCCCTGTTAACCCCCTAAATCCCCTCTAAAAATCCCTACACCCTTTGTTTTCCCAAATTCCCCCTCCATCTCCCTATTGTTACCCTTTGGGCCTCAGAACACATTAAAAATGGGTTAAAAACCCACTTTGGACCTTATATTCAGGCCTAGCCCCTTCCGCATAAGCTCCCGCACCTCTTTCCTCCATGTAATCCAGCGTTAGAACCACCCACCGGCACAGGGAGGCGCCAATCTCCAACACATAACCGGGTTATTCTTGGTCATTGATCCGAACACAATAGACGGCGATCGCCGCCCTCACAGTAACCACCGTTAAACCTGTTCATTGCCAATCATAACATCCCAGGTGTCCGCTTATCCGCTAGATCAACAGTCTAGAATGTGCCTGCCTCTGTGGTCCCCGCCGCGCAACAGCATAAAACTGCCTAGTTTATTATGCACCACTTATGCGCAGCTGGTGGTTTTCCCCGATAGCCCAGCGATTCCATTCAGCGCTCGACACCTGTCCCCTGTACGACGGAAAAACCACCCATCCCCTGCGCATTATCTTTCGGTCCAGGTCGCGTAGCGAAATCCACGACAGCCGTCAAATCTTGATAGCTTCATCCTACGGTCATCAATCAACAAAGTTGTGCGTGAGTTAAAACCACCTCTGCCGTACCCCTGGCCCACTGTCTATCGCCCCAGATGTGTTTTCCATTGTGGATCCCGCCACGATCAACGGTCCAGATTCGTTTTCCTGCCATTAACCATTCCGCTGTCGCCCGAGCCTCCACTTCATCCGCCCACGTGTCTTTTCCATACGCCACATCACCTCACATGTATCCACCGTACATCCACCCATTCTATTGCACATATTCGTCCAAATTCATGTTTTTTAATGTTTCCTCAGTCAAATTCACTCCGCGGACCGCCAGACCCCCACAAGAGCGATCTGTCACCATTTTTTGTGATTTCTCCCCCAGTTCATCATCTGCATGGCCATTATCTACATCCACACCGCATCCATCATCCCCACCCATGGATTTCTTGACAAATTTGTTGTTTTTCAGGGTTATTAAAAGTTAATGGCCACCACGATGCACATCTCTGCCACAAGGACAGAGAAATCAAAGAAGTTCATTTACAGGGGCAGAATTTATGAAAAATGACTCGGGAAGGTGGAGACGGGATGTTCATTAAAGGAACAGGGTTCAGACTCTGTAGAAAACCTTCCAGCACCATTAAAAGCTCGAGCTAACCTATCAAAGGCAAAGATGAAGTGGCAGAGTGTTCCAGTACAAAGCAGAGGAGATTAAGGTCCGCTAATGATGATCTTAAGCCTTAAATCAGTGGTTTAAGAAGCAAAGCACCAATTTGAAGACCTTGAGGATCGATCAAAGGTCCTGAACACAAGTAAAGGTAACATCAGGGTTTATTCGTCAGCAGTATGATTTTCTTCATTAAGGACAAGGCGCCCATACAAATTTTATTATGCTCAATGTCCCTGAAGGAATTTCCACCCTAACAGCAGTTCAAAACAATTGGAACATTTATGTAGCAGACTACTCAGTGGTTCATTTGCCTTTTGTTTATTCACCACAAGTACAACACCGTAGCCAAAATATGTCAGAATCATATCTGAGAAGATCACTCTTTCACAAAAGAGGAGACAGAGATTAAATACTCAGCATTCAAACAGAATGGGTATCGGCCTAGTTTCTTTTCAGAGTTTTAATTCGGCATTTAGTTCCTCACCTACCTCTACTATTTCTCTTCAGCTATAAAATTCAGAAAGAAACATTGTAAAGGTTGTTGTTGATGAGATATCAGAGAAATGCAAGAATTTTCCTCTTGAGACAAGTTCTCTGTGTACTATTGTAAGATAGGTTGAGATTTGATGTATTCAGACTGAATGTTCAAGCTGTGGGAAATGATGTACCTGATTGGTGTTGTTTTTAATATGACAAGCATATTTCTTTGGATCCTGATCTAAAGCAGCTGGTGATGTTTTCCTATCTCTGTGTTTGATTTCATTTCATTCCATTTCTACTGGCTCACATCAGAAGTTTGGCATAAGATTTACCCTCAATAGGTACCTTATGTTGCTGCTCTCCCATCCTTTTATGTTTTCTGCTTATATGTGTATCTGAATATTGATTTCAATTGATTTAACTAGTGTAGTGGATGTCATTGCCTGCTCTCTGATGTATGAATTGAAGAAATCTATGTTTAGATGTTCTTGCTAGGATTTAGTTGGATGGGTTGAGAACACTGGGAGGTCAAGAACCCTGTATCTGCCTCACTAGGATCTTTCCATCTCAATTAAGCCTTTCTAAGATCCCTTGTATTGCCTCTGATTTTGTCCAAGTAGGTCTGGAGTTAAATGACCTCTGGCCTGATCTATAGACATAATTGGGTGTTTCTTCTCCTTTCATTTTCAGTCCTTAATGTCCCATTCCAAATATCATCTTCAAGATCCAAATGCTCTGGATGACTAGCCCAACTGAAAGCTTGCACATTGAACACAAGTAAATCCTCTCTTGACTCCATTTCCCAATGGCCTTGATGTTCTCTGAGTTATCTACCTTTGCCCAATTTCCTCTTTGCTCATCCTTGTCTTATATTGGACCCTTCTTTCCTGATTCCCAACAACCAAACATAAACAAACAAACAAACCTTGTGCATATAACTAGCATAAAATCATAAATTAGAGCCTCAAAGACATACCCTTTGACTCATATAGAGAGATCCCTCTCTGGACCTAGGAGGGCTAGATCCTAAGGTCTGAAAGTGGTTCTATGTTGTCTCATCTTTTGGTCTTGCCAACCTAGCCAAAACATGGGAACCCCAACAACCCAATTGAGGTTGGTTTTATATGTAAATCCACAATTTAAGCATGTCTTAAACTAGTTCTATGCGGCCTACCCAAATATGCCAAAAACCTCGTACAACCCAGTCATTCAATCCTATCAGCAAGGGTATAACCCTCACACGTATCAACAAACATTTTTTCCACCCACTCCCTTGCATCAAATTTTACCTGCACCATCTAACCCATCATCAACTTCGCAGGCACCTCAAAACCCACCTCGCCCTACATTATTGCCTACGCAACCCGTACCTAACCCATATCATAATAGACCACCTCAACCTACACAGAACATAAACATCTAGCCTTTTCCTACATACATGATCACTTCCATCCCCATGAACAAAATTCAGTTACGATCAGGGAAGACAGTTAAAAAATGGAAATCAGTTGTTGTCATAGAGGAAGAGGTTCCATCCGCATCATCTGAAAATCATTTACAAAATGAGAAAAAAAAAACAAACATAAGAAGAAGAATCAAATGAACCACCCTACCCGGAAAGAATCCTTGTAAAGAAAGAATAGATTCCACTTGAATACAACTTGGAAAATGAAATAAGGAATGTCTACATTAAAATTCCACTTTTGCAAGCTATCAAAGACATCCCTATTTACACCAAAATTGTCAAGGATCTCTTCATCAAGAAGCCAGGTAGGAAGGGGCATAAGAACCAAAGCATAAAGATCATGAGCCAAATGTCCACCATGATTTTTGACTTGCCTGTGAAGTACCATGACCCTGGGAATCCCATTATCACCATTGAAATAAATGGAGTACTTCTGCCAAACCCACTTGTAGACTTAGGGGCAGCAATAAATGCCATGACATACGATACAATGACATATTTGCAGTTACCTGGGCTTAAACCCACCCTTATCATTTTAGAAATGGTAGAAAAATCCGTCATCAAACCAATGGGAACTCTAGAAGACATAGTGGTCATTATGTCTTCTTACCAATATCCTATATACTTTATCTTCATTTCCCCAAAAACTTCTAGACCTGGACATCCTGTAGTTCTGGGACACCCGTGGTTGGCAACTGCTGATGTCGTCATAGGGTGTAGAAATGGAGAAATGATCATTTCCAGTGGTTGCCATAACCAAACCTTGTTTATTTTTCCCCTTGCTCTGACAGTTGTTGAATTACCATTATAGCTCAAGAGCCCCTATGGAGACGAAGACTGTATGTTTCCTTTACTGACATTATAACAATCTAGAGGTCTCCAGGAGCAGTCTGATGAACATATTTTGCACCAGTTTTATCTCATATTTCTTATATTGATTATCCTATTTCTTTTGATTGTTACCAGCATGTTTTTATTGATGAATTCCAGGAGGCTTGCCATCCACTAGTGTTGGCATATTTTGCAGCAATAGAGGAAAGCCATGAACTCGCCACAGAGCTTGTAGAAATCACTGAAGGAAAGACCTTACACATTGGTACAAAATTGACTACGGAACAAAAGCAGCAGCTGATGGGAATTATTCGTGACCAATCTAGAGAATTTTCTTGGGATTAACTGTACATGCGGGGCATCCATCCAGACACCTGCATCCACCATATTTACACCAATGAAGAAATGAGACCTGTCTGACAACCACAAATACGAATGGACCCATCATTAAAAGATAATTTCAAAGAAGAGCTTTAGAAACTTCTGGTTGTGGAATTCATCTACCCCATTTTAGATAGTAGGTGGGTGTCACCTCTAGTGGTAGTGCCAAACAAGGGTTTTTGACTATTTTGGAGCCATTGGAGATATTTTTGAAGCCATATGAGCATTGTAACTTGATGTAATCACATTTTTTGAGAATAATGCAAGAGGCCCAACCATTAGAAGTTAGATCAAGAGATGTAGCCCAGGAGGGGTGAACTCATTCATCACTTGATGTTTTGTGTTTACTATTATTGTGATGTTTTCTCCTATTTTTTGCAAAAATTGAAGTTTTAATGCATGTTTATATGTTAATTAAATTGACATAAGAGGTTAAAAAACCTAATCTAATATTTTTCAAAATTTAACATAAATCCTCAAACTTTCATATACAGACCAGTTTAGTATAAAGCTAGATTTGTTTGTTGTTTTGGGTGTTTAATTTATTTGCAAGTGTTTCTGATGCTTACAAGGTTGAAGTTTAAGAGAGGAGAAGGAAATCTTGTGGTTGTAAATCTTCAAGTTAGGTAAAGGACAAGGAGAGAAAATTTTCCACAATCTCCACCACAAATTTCACCTCAAATTGTACGTGAAACTTCAACAAGTATTTCACATGAAGGAGAGCTTGAAAATATGTCAGAGAATGAAAAGGATTTCAGAAAAGAATTCTTTGATACGCCAAAAATGATGAAAGTTCTCTATGAGGAGAGAAACATAAGGTTACAAGGTGAGAAAACCAATCCTCCAAAGGGAGATAAGTCTTCAAAAGGATGTGGAGGAGATGGGGACAAGACTCCAAAAGGTAATTGAGGGAATTCTGACAAACCACCTTTGACACCACCATTCTCTTCACCTCCATCCTCACCACCATCTTCACCGTTATCATATTCCACAACAATCCCTTCACAAACGCCTCCACATTCTCCAAAGGGACATGGAAAAACTCCATTTTTGAAAATTGACATAAAGTTTGATTTGCCTATGTATGATGGGGAGGTAAATGTTGAGATATTAGATAATTGTGTTCGTCAGCTTGAAGTGTATTGCAGGATACAAAGGATCAAGGATGATGACACCAAGATTCAGTATGCTTCATTAATATTGGAGAGTGCGTCACTTATTTGGTGGGAAGCCAAAACTCAAGAGGACATGAAGAAACATGGTAAGGTATTAACCTCTTGGAATGATTTTATTGCTGCCTTAAGAGGAAAATTTTATCCATTAGCATACATGCAAAAGGCTATAATGGATTGGAAAAAATTTATGTACAAATTTTAATACAAATTATGTATTTCATGGATTCTCCTGATCTAACAATTATATGCCACTGTTAAATACATAATCGCTTCTACAAAATTCTTTGCGGAAATTTAAAATTACGATCGTCGATTGCAAACACATGAAGAAAGATCAATCACACATAACACAGATGTTTTGACCAAGAAAACATAAAGTTAAAAACCCCACTATCATATATTATGTATTTATCATGGATCATGAAACAATCTCATACAAAACTCTAATCCAAGATCTCTTAGTACAATATACAATCGTCTCACACTGTCATACAAAAATTGGAAAATACATGCGCCAATTTACTGCTTCCTGACAGCCTGCCTCCACTACACAATCCCTTCTGATCACAATCCCTGAATGAATGAGATCTTGCTTGCCTTTACTACACAATCCTCATTGGCATCTCCAATGTGTGTGTGGCTGCATGAGTGCACCCACTAATGTCACAACCAATAGTCAAACTGTCCCTTTCACCTATCTCTCAACTAGGTCTCCACTAGATCTGACATGCATGTAGTTAACAGTATTAAATCTTCAGTTGCATGTGAGACCACTGCTTGTGAATTAATTAAATAATTAATTCACTGATATCTCACTAGTGTATGTTCAGTTACAACTAGCACAACTGAGTTTAACTCACTTAACTGAGTTAAACTACTTTACAACTCACATAACTACACATCCAACTTTACAACTACTTTACAACTTCGAATCACTGAGTTACAACTAAGTCCACTTGCATGTCCCACCAGCCAACCTTTGAACTCGAATTTCCCATAGCTAACTGGTTTGCCACTTCATTTAATTATTTCCAAGTGCTCCATGAGAATATATTAATATTTATTGTCCAACTATTATTAAGGGATAATAATAGTCGACATGCATGTATAAATAGACATGCGTTCTATAAATAGAATTCGGACATATATATAAAAATAGAACATCATCTATAAATAGAATTTTCTCAACATCTATAAATAGACTTCCGCTATAGATATAATTTTCTCATCCGTTCTAAAAATAGACTTACACCTAAAAATAGCCCGAGGCTCAATCCTAGTGTAGGTGCTTAATTTTCACTAGGATCATCATCTTGTTGAATCTCAACACTCCCTCTCAACAAGAAAAGGATTATCCTTCACCCCGATCCTATCTCTATGGTAATCGAATTTTCTCCTGGTGAGCACCTTTGTCAGAATATCTGCATCCTGATCTTTTATAGGAATGTACTGAAGCAACATGATCTTCCGCTACACACAATATCTGATATGATGATACCGGATATCTATATGCTTAGATCTATCATGAAACATGGGATTAATCAAGAGTTTAATGCAACTCTGATTATCACAATGAATCACTGTAGGATCTAAATGAGAACCAAACAAACCAACCAGGATCTTTCTCATCCAAATAGCCTCACATGCAGCTTGACTTGCTGCCATGTATTCCACTTCCGCTGAACTGAGTGCCACGGATCTTTGTTTCTTGTTGTACCAAGAAAAAGCTGTAGATATGATATTGAAGATCCCCCCTCATGTTCTCTTTATATCCGTTGGGATGCCCGCCCAATCTGCATCCGTGAAGCCATGCAACTTCACCTCATCCATCTATCTGTACCATAAGGCATACTCAGATGTGCCCCTCAGGTATCTCAAGACATGCTTACCCGCCTTCCAAAAGAGCTTGGTAGGCTTAACCATCGCTTGACTAAGCTGGTTCACCGCATATCATATGTTTGTCCTTGTATTCACTAAATACATTAGCGAACCCACTAACTATCGATAGACAGTAGCATCCACTACCTCTCCAGATGCAGCATCCTCTTTCCTCCAGTTTCCTAGAAGAGGAGTATCCATGGGTTTGCAACCCTCCATGTGAAACTTACCTAGTATCTCCCTTGCATACTTGCCTTGAGACACAAAAATTTCACCATCCCACTACCATATTTCCAATCCAAGGAAATAATGAAGGAGGTCCATATCCTTCATCTCAAACTCCTTGGCAAGGTCCTCCTTACATGAGTGTATCAGTTGCTCATCACCAGCCAGTATTAAATCATCAACATAAATAACATTGATTAAAATCTTACCCTCCACCACAATTTGGTATAGGTTTGCATGCGCTTCACTCTTGGTGAAGCCAAGTCTGGTGAAATATCTATCAATCCAAGTGTACAAAGCACGGGGTGCTTGCTTCAACCCATACATCACTCTTTTGATTCTGCACACATGCGACTCGCTACTGAAGATCTCAAATCCTTCAGGCTGCTCAATGTATACTTCTTCCTCAATGATCCCATTAAGTAGCACAATCTTCACATCCATCTGATGAGTGTGCCAACCCATCTGCACTGAGAGAGCAATGATGGTCCTTATTTAATAATATCATGTGACAGGTGCAAAGTTTTCTTCATAATCAATCCACTCAATATGTGAGAAGCCCTAGGCCACAAATCTGGCCTTGTATTTCTCAACACTCCCATCAGCAGCTTTCTTTACCTTGTAGATCCATCTTGAACCTACCACTGATTTATCAACCAGCCTTGGAACAATTTCCCAAGCACTGTTTTTGACAATGGAGTCATACTCCTCCATCATTGCGTTTATCCATGTGGGCTCCTGCACTACTTCCTGAAAGGAAGATGGATCAGTCACAATAAATTTTCTCATGAGAGCCATGTATCCAGTGAATCGGTCAAGAGACTGTCTTTGTCTACGCTGTGAAGTAGGGACTCCTACATTTTTTGCAGCATCAAGTTTCAGCCTCTTAGCTTCTGTGGTGCGCCTTTTTCCAGTTCTTATGATTGGCTCTGCGTGAGTGGACTCCTCCACTCCATAAACCTCCTCTTGTGGCTGATCCACATATAGAGGCTCATCTTTAGGAACCAACAGTTCCTCCTCTGCATGCAAGTCGAGCTCCCTCTCAATGACAACTTCATGGCTTTCTCCTCATTGAATTTTATATCTCGTCGCACCACAGTCATTTGAATATTTGGAAAATACACATGATAATTATGGGGTGTTTCTGTGTACCCCAAAAAAATACCAACTCAGTAGTTGGCTCCAGCTTCTTCCTGCGTTCTTGGTCACATGCACATAAACAGATGAGCCAAAAATCTTAAAGTGAGAAACGTCCGGTTTCTTACCAGTAAAAGCTTCTTCAGGTGTACTCATGCCAATTACCCTATGATGACAATATTTTTGAACATAAACTACAGCGTTCCATGATTTTTCTCACAAAAGCATTGGTAGGCCCTGATTATGCAGCATTTCTCGTGCTGTAACCATGATCATTCTGTTCTTCCTCTCCACAACCCCATTTTGTTGTGGGTTATGAGACGCTATGAGTTCTCTTCGAATTCCTTCTTTGCTACAGAAGTATTTGAATTCATTAGAGATGTATCCTCCACCATTATCGCTCCTCAGAGCCTTCACTTGCTTCCCCGACCCTTTCTCCACCAATTCCTTAAACTCACAGAACTTTGAGAATGTTTGATCCTTCTTCTGTATGAAGAAGATCCAGCATTTACAAGAAAATTCATCAACAAAAATAACATAATACCATTGTTTTGTTGTTGAAGCAATCGAGAATGGTCCACACACATCTGTGTGAACTCTCTCCAGGATCACCGAAGCATGGTTCTCCTTTTCATGAAAGGTGGACTTTACATACTTCCCCACGGTGCAACCCTTGCACTTATCTAACTGATCAAGTGTTCCCATAAGAAGTCCAGTAGATATTTTCTCCATGACTTTCAAGGCTCCATGATGAAGATGGCCTAATCGCTTGTGCCATAATTCACCCTCATCCTAGCTCACCACTTTTTCTACCTTGCCCATCATGGAAGTGTAGCCATCTACCTCCAGCTTGTAGAGATTTTTAACTCGAATCCCTATCCTCTTGGATTGACCCATTGTTTTATGTCGTAGGAAATCTTTTCCATCACTGAAAACAATGTCATGGCCTCTATCCTCCAACATCGTGACTGAGACCAAGTTTTTCTTTAGACCTGGAACATGCATAACATATTTCAGTTTAAATGGTTTACCTGACTCCCTCTCAAAGGTAATGGTACCAATTCCAGCCACACTATATCATCCATTGTTTCCCATCTCCATATGCATTTGGAGATCTTTCTCCTCCAAGTCACTGAAAATCTCCTTATCTCCCATCATGTGGAAGGAAGCACCACTATCAATATACCACACCGATACCATTGTGCTTGATACCAAGTATGCGATCAAAGAGAAATCAAGTTCAAATTGTGAGGCAAGGGCCTCACCGATTGTAGCTCCAACAATATTCTTTTTCTTATTCTTCTGTGGGCAGTTAGTAGCGAGATTCCGATGTTCGTGACAGTGAAAACACATCACCTTGGACAAATTAAATTTCTTGCCTTTAGACTCGGATTTTGAATGGAATTTCTTCCCCTTCCCTTTCCTTTCCTTGGAAACCAAAGCACAATCCTCTTCATCATCATGATTTGATGAAGAGCCATCTTTGGTGTTCTTCCTGAACTCCTCCTGCAATAGATCTAACCACAATCGTTTCCAATCCGACAATTTTTCCCATACATTGACAGAGTCTTCATAATTGTGCCAACTCTTAGGAAGTACCAAGAGAGACAATCTCACCAAATCATCATCAGCAACAGTGATTCCCACACTCCCTATTTCATCCCGAAATTCGACAAACTTTGTGAGATGCTTTGGAATATTGTCGCCCTTTTCCATCTTGATCTTTTTGAGTTTATCCTTCAGCGCCAATTTCCTATGGTCATTGTTGCTTTGGAAAAGATATTTCAAAGCCTTCCACATAGCATATGGAGTGGCTATCCAATGAAGGCTTGAGACAATGTGGTCTCGTACACCTTCCAAAAAAATCCTTCTCGCCTTCACTACTTTCTTTTTCCATGCATCAAGTAATGCAGCATCCGTCGAAGTGGGCTTAGGAACATCACTGTCAATGAATTCCTTCAAGACATTATCTTCAAGCACTGCCTCCATCCTGTCCTTCTAGGAAATGTAGCTCGAGCTGCCCTCAAGTGCATACTCTAGCCACAAGCCATTGAAATCCATTTCGATGTCTACTCAACTGTCGCACCAATAAATTTATGCAGCAAATTCAAATTCTTTCCACCAACAAACTCAGCTACTGCTTCAAAATTGCAATATTCTTTGCTTCGATACCATGTAGAAATTTTAATAAAAATTATTTATTGCTTGGATTCTCCTGATCTAAAAATTGTATGCCACTGTTAAATACAGAAACGCTTCAACAAAATTATTTGCGTAAATTTAAAACACGGTCGCCAATTGCAAACACATGAAGAAAGATCAATCACACATAACACAGATGTTTTTACTGGGAAATCATAAAGCTAAAAATCCCACAATCATATATTATGTATATATCATGGATCTTGAAAAAATCTCATACAAAACTCTAATCCAAGAGCTCTCAACACAATATACAATCGTCTCACATTGTCATACAAAAATTGGCAAATGCATGCGCCAATTTACTGCCTCCTGACAGCCTGCCTCCACTACGCAATCCCTTCTAATCACAATCCTTGAATGAATGAGATCTTGCTTGCTTTTATTGCGCAATCCTCATTAGCATCTCCAATGTGTGTGTGGTTGCATGAGTGCACCCACTAATGTCACAACTGATAGTCAAATTGTCCCCTTCACCTATCTCTCAACTGGGTCTCCACTGTGATGTTGGGGTTCTGCTAGAAAGTAGATCCAGGAATATAGGAAACTCACTACTCAATCAAGATCGAAAAATGCTCAATTATTCTATAAAATAAATCCATAAAAAACATTCAGTTTAAATTTACATGAAGGAGAAAGAGCCATTCAATCAACTACTGATATAAAATATAAAAATTCTCTGGCCATATATTACATTGGGCGGCCTCTTGGCTCTTGGCCCTTCAAACCACTCCTCACTCCTCCTGTACTCCTCACGCACTCAAATCTTCAACTATGTCTCTTCCTCACAAAAACACTCACATTTATACATAAATGATGAATTTAATTCATTCCAAAAATCTCTCCACCTAATCCTCAACTAAATCTAATTTAAATTCATTTTAGGTGTGGACTCAAAAAAGTATCGTACATAGAATTCCTACTCCGCAAATTTGCTACCTAATTCTATTTTCTCTCATATCCTTTTAATTATTAAAAGAATATATACAAAATCCTCACCTTTATAATTTCTCTCCTAATTTATTTAAAAATAACAAATTAATTAATAAAACAATTAAAATGTCACACCCCCCTTTGTTACATAATTAAATAATGAAAATTGGCCTTGATGCTCCTCCATCAGACTCCCAAGGTTGAAATTAATCATGATCACCTGATCATGTGTTTGGATCTTCGTCTGCTTGGATCCCATATCTTGTGCTGCAACTTTCCATTTGTCGCTGCTTCTGTCTGTTGTTCTTCTCTAGGTCTCCATATTTTATGCTGTATTGCCCCACTGACTATGCTTTAACAATATTCTGTTGTCTTTCTCTTGTTGCTTCTTCTTTGTTTTACCGGTGCTGGCTTCTTCCGAGATACTTTCATCATCATCCACCTCATGAGTTCAATTTCTCTGTCTAATAGATTTTCTCCAGCATCTGCAATAAAACCTGTACTCGCAAAACAATTGTTAAAATAAAAAACATAAGGCCTGAGTGCCTCTTCCTCTTCTGGCAACATTTCAGTATGCTGCTCTGAAATTTCCTCGTCCATCAACACATCATTGTGCTGATTTAATTTCTCTATGAGACTATGAGTTAGTCCCTCCTCCACATCATCTGTTGGAAAAATGTTTCCCTGTTCTTTGTCTTTTAGCAACTTTCCCTGAAAATAGATCCTCTGCTTTTCCAACTCTCTCCTCTGAACATATAACTTCTGATATAACTGAACAATCTCAACTGGGGTACAACTTGGAAATTTTACATAACTTTCCATACCTTCATTTGTTGTTGACCAATCATCAGATGGTCCTTCTTTCCTTGCTTCAATATTCTGCTGAATATTTCCATGACACCCTTCTGTCTTCATTTCTTTCTGAGATCTTGCTATCTCAGCATCATTCTGAACAGATTTCAGATTCAACTCTTCTTCTTTAACAAACTTCAAAGTTTGTTCAACACCCTATGATATACCTGCCATCACACACAAATAATTATTCTTAAACACATAAG
The DNA here is from genome assembly GCA_034641835.2 of Pinus albicaulis. Taxonomy (NCBI): domain Eukaryota; kingdom Viridiplantae; phylum Streptophyta; class Pinopsida; order Pinales; family Pinaceae; genus Pinus; species Pinus albicaulis. The sequence continues at coordinate 971,914,076 of CM076579.1, forward strand.
ACCTTGTGGTCCCACTGGGTGTTTCATTCGACATCCCTCTTTGCTGTTCTGAATCCTTCATTTGATTCAGTTCTTCTGTAGATTTCTCTTCTGTCTCATCACTACTTACACTCTTCCTCTGGCAATCTTCCTAAATTGTCCTGGTTTCAACATCATTACATTGTAAAATTTTGTCAGCAATCCCATTAAACAAATAACTTTGTTTACCTCCATGGAATTTTTCTTCAGCATTTCCACTTTGTTCCTATTCCATAACAGCTTCGACTTGCTGTCTTACCCCAAACAATAATTCTTCTATGATTTCTTCGTGTTGTAACAAATCAACATTTTCCTTCTCTGAAAGGAATTCTCTACTAGACTTTACCTCAAGTGTTTCATTTTCCTCTGTGACATTTCTATTAGATTGCTCACCGTCTTTCGCACATCCTGCAAATATACATAAACTGTGAGAAAAAATGCAAGGCTTCATGGCCTCATCTGTTTCCCTCGCCAAAACATATTTAGATGCTTATGAACTATCCCAATAGTTCATGAGATCTTCCTCACTGCTCTCTTCACCCAGAAATTCACCATGTTCCAGGCCACAAATGGAAACATCCATTTTTAACTCGGCCTCTCTGAGTTCTTCACAACTCAACATTTGTTCGATCTTCTTCAGCTCTTCTGCCAACTGTATGTTTACCTGCTTTTCCCTATTTGTGTGTAGCTTCTGCCACTTCACCTTCTTCCTCATGGTCAACCATGTGTCTGGTATTTCTCTTTTTCCTACAACAATTATATTAACAATTCAAGGTGAATTGTTATCTTAGCATTCTCCTGCTCGTACTCTTCATCTGTCAACTATTCACATATGCCACTTACCTTGGCATTTTCCTTCTTCTTCCCTCTACTGTGGTCTTCAATAGATCTTCGGAAATGACTATCAATATTCATCTCTCCCTTCTTTGTAAACTGCATCTGTTCACATGTGGACTTCATTTAATCCACTTCTCAGCAATCCTTCACACTTGTCATTTATCAAAATGCAACTTCTCCTCCTGCGCTTGGCTTCTCTTTGTCCCGGAACCAATCTCTGGCAACCCTCTTGCTGCAATTTTCTGCAAACAACACTCATGCTCATGTTAAGGTTATCAATAAACCTTTCTCTCTGCAACCTCAACCCTATGGTTTCCATTCCTTTGTGCCATCTTTGCCATCGTCAATACTTGCATGCTCACAAGTTTGTCATCTTAATGCAGACATTTCCTTGCACTTATAACACCATGCAACATCAATTCACATCTCTTTACCTGTGTACAAAGAATAAGCAACTTATTCCATGAATGATGTACATTCGTACATTGTTTCATCCTAAATATTCCCTCCTTAAATGTCGTCACATGATCGTAAAACAAAGGTTTACAACATCAAGCAATATCCAACCACTAATCAAAAGAATTATTCTTTTTCCACTACATGCCTGTCCAAAATAACTTAACCAAACTTTGAAGAATCCACATTATGCATAATAAATTATCACACTATGCATAATAAACCTCCTCAAATAAACATGCATATTTCTCTTTATGTCATCCAGGATTAGCACATTTTCATTCATTTTCCATTCAATTTTACTTTAGCACCTGCAACAGTAGTCTTCAAATATCATCTTCAAAACAAGAGTTAAAATCAGCTCACCTTTAAGACCTCTGTGTGATCTTGATCCATCTACCAAATGATGTAGGAAGACACAATTCCCATTAATCAAATTGTTATAGTAAAATATGCAATTTTACCAAGGCCCAAACTTTTTCTTCCATACATGACGAGATTAACTTACCTCTCGTCGATCTAAGTGTGCCAAGTCAATTTACCACGCCCTTGCTTACATGCCCATATACGTTTGTTGCCCCTATATGAATGCATGTAACCATCTTGAGACCACATACCATCTATCCTATCAAAATGGTATTTATTTTCCAAACCCCATTAGAGAATTTATTGTTTACAATTGATCATTTCAAATTTGAATCCTTTTAAAGGATTTTAAATAACATGATACCACTTGATAGCTTCCCAAGCTGCTAAAACCCACATTCACTCCTTATGATGCATTTAAAAATTCTTTCCAAATTTTAACCAAAACTATTTCCAAATCTGGGCAAATTAAATGCGGAAGCTTCTCTCATTTAATCTCCACCATGAAGATTTCTGCATTCATTTAATATATGGTTATAAAACCCACAACACCACAATTTCATCTATAGAAGCTTTTACCTTTTTCAATCAAGGTTATAAATAAAAAGTCAAATTCCCCTTATGGAATTGAAATCAATATTTCAATTTTATGCTAATACCCAAGTAAATCTTTATACCAATACATATATTAATATATGTACCCAATGCTCTCAAAACCACGCTTTTTCCTTAGATTTTTGTTTAATACATCCATCTAAGTTATTATAACTTATCATTTTTCAACTTGGTATTACTCTTCGCATACATCAATGCTCATCCAATTCCTTTGCAAACAAATCAATCATATAAACATTACGCCATCTACTTTGACAACCCAAATGTCAAATATGGATATTTGACATTAAACGTATCGCCTTTGGTTCAAAATCCAAAAGCATCACATTTGGCTCACAGCATTATATACCAAGGTTTAACTTCATTTAACATTTGAAACCAAATTACATGACGTGTAAATCCGATCCCACGCACATTCAATAGCATATCATAACCTTTTCAAAGTCCGCAAGATTTCACATACCTTTTTAACCTATGGCTCCCATTTAATTCAATGCTCCATATCATCCAATGGATGACGCTTCCCAAGACTTAGCCACGTGAAACCCATTTATGGATTTCGAAAACCGTCCTTGCTGGTTCTAACGCATTGTTCCACCATATTTTCAATTCACAGTTCCACCTTCACTGTTTGTTTATAACACAGGCACAACTCCTTTGAAACTACAAATCTGTGCTTTAACAAACCCGTTATTTGTTTCCACTGCCTTTCAATTCTTCACTACGGCTTCTGCATACTTGGAGATTAATTAATAACCCAACATATATAAGACTTTGTTTTCCAAGCATTCACGGAATATTTCATTTCCTATTGAAAAATTTAACTTTGGATTAAAACTAAAGCTCTGGCAACCATTAATGTTCTGGCCATATTAACATACCTTTTTAAATCTCCACGCATCCACCATATGATTCCTAACACCGGCAATCGAACGGATATAGGATAGAAATTAGCTCTGCACCATCCTTTTGCAGTGCGAAGACCATTGTTGTTGTTAAAACTGCTTCACGGGTTCATACTCACAATTCTGCCACGATTTCTCTGCACCCTCAAGTTCCACTGATTTGTTGCACACTGTTCCACCTTCATATTTTCGACGCTGACCTCCATACGCTCGGTAAAACATTCAAACAACCCTTCGATTCTTCAATTTGAAGACCGCTCTCTGTTTGGTGCAACTGACTGTAATTCAAAGTTTCGGTCCATCCCATTTTCAAACCCGTCTAATATCGGCTCTGTCGTTCCAAATTTCTCTGAACCTGGATGGCTCAGGCTCGAATTTGGATCTTTCTCAGTGGGCGCACCAGCGACGCTATCATTGGCATCGAACCAGCGATCTTTGGCAGCTTCTTGACTTGGTACTGTTTCCACCCCCAAATCTTCATTTATGGACTTCGTCATTCCCTCTAGATCCCTAGGAGCTTTAGCAAAGGGATCATTGTAGTCGATCTTCTCTGGCTCATCTTTTCCCTAATATTCATTTTCTAGAGCTTCATTTCACTTGTTAACTGGAGTCGTAGGGATTTTTTGTTGTCCTTTCCCGATATCTACAGGTGATGAAGGTCTGTCACTTGCAGCGCGTGGTTCGAGACCCGTTTCATTCGCATTCGGATCACGAGGTGTCCATTGGATTCCAGTCTTGGTCACTTCCCAGTCCCTCGCAGCCTTAGCATCATTTGACAAATTTTGAGTGGAAGATGCATCTGACCCTGGAGACACGGCCGAACCTGAATTGGGAGATCTGCTACTGAAATTAGAATTAAAATCAAGAATATTTGTCCTCAAACCATACAATCAAAACTTCTCGTACACCAGCTTCGATACCAAATGATGTCAGGGTTCTGCTAGAAAGCAGATCTAGGCATATAAGAAACTCACTGCTCAATCAAGATCGAAAAATGCTCAATTCTTCTATAAAATAAATCCATAAAAAACATTCAGTTTAAATTTACATGAAGGATAAAGAGCCATTCAATCAACTACTGATATAAAATATAAAAATTCTCTGGCCATATATTACATTGGGCGGCCTCTTGGCTCTTGGCCCTTCAAACCACTCCTCACTCCTCCTGTACTCCTCACGCACTCAACTCTTCAACTATGTCTCTTCCTCACAAAAACACTCACATTTATACATAAATGATGAATTTAATTCATTCCAAAAATCTCTCCACCTAATCCTCAACTAAATCTAATTTAAATTCATTTTAGTTGTGGACTCAACAAAGTCCCGTACATTGAATCTTCCTACTCCCTAAATTTGCTACCTAATTCTATTTTCTCTCATATCGTTTTAATTATTAAAAGAATATATACAAAATCCTCACCTTTATAATTTCTCTCCTAATTTATTTAAAAATAACAAATTAATTAATAAAACAATTAAAATGTCACACCTCCCTTTATTACATAATTAAATAATGAAAATTGGCCTTGATTTAAATTCATTTTAGTTGTGGACTCAACAAAGTCCCGTACATAGAATTCCTACTCCCTAAATTTTCTACCTAATTCTATTTTCTCTCATATCCTTTTAATTATTGAAAGAATATATACAAAATCCTCACCTTTATAATTTCTCTCCTAATTTATTTAAAAATAACAAATTAATTAATAAAACAATTAAAATGTCACGCCCCCCTTTATTACATAATTAAATAATGAAAATTGGCCTTGATGCTCCTGCATCACATTGGATCTGACATGCATGTAGTTAACAATAGTAAATCTTCAGCTACATGTGATACCACTACTTGTGATTTAATTAAATAATTAATTCATTGATCTCTCACTAGTGTATGTTCAGCTACAACTAGCACAATTGAGTTTAACTCACTTAACTGAGTTAAACTACTTTAAAACTCACATAACTACACATCCAACTCTGTTACAAATTCGAATCACTGAGTTACAACTAAGTCCACTTGCATGTCCCACCAACCAACCTTTGAACTCGAATTTCCCATAACTAACTGCTTTTCCACTTCAGTTAACTATTTCCAAGTGCTCCGTGAGAATAGATTAATATTTATTGTCCAGCTATTATTAAGGGATAATAATAGTCGACATGCATCTATAAATAGACATGCAATCTATAAATATACTTCGCACATACATCTAAAAATAGAACATCATCTATAAATAGAATTTGCTCAACATCTATAAATAGACTTCCGCTATAAATAGAATTTTTTCATCCGTTCTAAAAATAGACTTACACATAAAAATATCCCGAGGCTCAATTGTAGTGTAGGTGCTTAATTTTCACTAGGATCATCATCTTGTTGAATCTCAACACTTTAGGAAAGGAAAGGGACAAAGTGTGCAAAGCTATACTCAAGAGTTTAGAAGAAGAGCACTAATATTGGGTGTAGATTTGACATATCAAGAAACTTTGTTGAAATACATTAGAGGTTTGCATATATATCTAAGACATACCATACTCATTTTTAACTCTACAAGTTTAGATGAAGTTTGTGTACATGCCACACATCTAGAGGCGCGAGGGAAACATGCTTCAAATGAGACAAATGAGAATACCTTTGAGTCTGGAGAAAAATGAATGTTTAAATTTAAGGGAAAAGGAAAGAAGAGCGCATCCATCAAGATGGAGAAAGATAAACTCACATTCAAACATTGTTCCAAAGATGGACATGATGAATATCATTTTTGGAAACTTCATCCAGAAATGAGACCCAAGAAGTTGAAAAACAAAGAGAAGGAGAAGACAACTGCAACTATACAACATGATTTAGGTTATGATTCTGGAGATGAAACAAAGATCGCATCGATGTGTTTGAAAGGTAAGGACATATCAAGTACTATTTCTTCAAGTTTCCTCAATGATACTCAAGATGAAGAAACACAAATTGAGTGTTTCCATATTAGATTGATTTCAAAACATACCAAGATAGACACACTATTTGATATTGGTTCACAAGCAAATCTTATTTCAGAGGGAATTGTTAAGAAGTTAAATTTAGAGACCATTCCACATCCTAAACCATATCCTTTAGGTTGGGTATATGAAAATGCAAAATTGCAGGTTACAAGAAGGTGTATCCTTAGATTTGAAATCACTAAAAACTTTCTTGATGAAGTTGAACTTGATGTAATCCCTCTTGATATCTATGGTATTGTTTTGGGAAGCCCATATCTTTATGATAGGAGAGAAATATTTCATTTCCATGAGAATAAGTATCAATTTTTCAAGAATAGAATTGAGTATATTGTTAGAGCACATAGTAATAATATGTGTTTGTCCCTTATTAATGCTGGACAAATGAAGACAATTGTAATAATTTTTCTTTGTTAATGTTAAAGTATAAAGATTTTGTGATGAGGCCTTTCAAGGAGATGAATCAAATGTAAAATCTGATTTCACTGAAGTTGCTAGTGATTGTAATAAGATGTTTCAGGAGTCTAACATGTTTCCTCATAAAAGAGGTAAACAAGATGAAGTAAAGTTGCAGCAACATACATCATTGTTGAATAGTGGTGTGAACAAGATGTCAGTGTTAGAGAGTGCAGAGGTCAAAGAGAAATTGCAAAAGAAATTTGACAAAGAGGGAATTGGTTCCAAAAGTTCTTCTTCTGGGTTTCATAATGTATTGTATTTGAAAATGGATGGTGCATGGCGATGCGATCAAATTTGGTCAAGAGCCGAGCCAAGCGCAAGACTAGATATGTTAAGCATCGTCATGTCGATTGGTGAGCCCTGCTATTGAACCAAGAGTGTTGCAACTCCCAGGGGATGCCCTACTTTACTTTATCAACCTGGGGTTCCTACAAATTTGGAAGTGATAGTTATATATACACAGCAGATGCATTCTACTAATGTCATCATTTTATGTGTAGAAATTTATTAATACTGATGTATTACCGTATTCTCATAATCTAACAATATTTATCTTATTGCTAAATACATAATCCTTCTACTGTTAAACTTGCAGAAATTTAAAACTCAATTGCAAACACATGTGAATAAATTCAATCGCACATAACACAATTGTTTAACGGGAAAGCTTAAAGCTAAAAACCCCAACTATCATATATTATGTATATCAATGGATCATGTAATAATCTCATACAAATTTTAGTACATCAAGCTCTCAGTACAATTAACAATAATTACACACTGTCATGCATAAATTTGCATATCTATGCACCAATTTCTTGCCTCCTGACAGCCTGCCTCCACTGCGCAATCCTTGCTGAAGAAGACCCCAGAATGAATTCTAATTGGCCTTACCTTGACTGCGCAATCCTCATTGGCATCTTGAATGTGTGTCAGATGCATTGAATTCATCACTACAGTCACAAAAAATAGTCCATCTCGCCCTTTCACCTATCTCCCCACTGGGTCTCCACTGGAACTGACATACAAGTAGTTAACTATTGTATTTGTTCAGTTGTTAGTGAGTTATTAGTTGTGAATTAATTAACTAAACTCTCACTAGTGTATCTTTCAGTTAGACCAGATACAACTAGCTCAACTGAGTTTAACTCACTTAACTGAGTTAAACTAAATAACAACTCCTGTAACTACTCTTCCAACTCTGTCATAACTTTGCCACTTTAGTTCTAACTGAGTCCTCCATGCATGAGCCACCAATAACCCTAGGAATTGTGTATTTCCTTCAGCCCACTAATTTGCCAAATATGTTCACTGAAATAAAGTGCTCCAAGAGAATACGTTGATATTTATTGTCAGATTATTATTAAGGGCTAATAATAATCGACATGCACCTATTTTTAGATTGACGATCTATAAATAGACTTTTCCAAATATTCTAAAAACAGAATTTCATCTATTTTTCACATTTGATCAACCATCTACAAATAACATCCTGCAACTTATAGAATATGCTCATCATGTCTAAAAATAGACATACACCTAAAAGTAGCCTATGGGCCCCACTTAGTGAAGGTGCTTACTTTTCACTAAGCTCATCATCTTGTTGAATCTCAACACTCCCTCTCAATACAATAGTGATTATGCTTCACCCTGATCCTGCCTCTATGGTATTCGAGTTTGCTCCTGCTGAGAGCCTTCGTCAGAATATCTGCATCTTGATCTGCCGTAAGAATGTACTGAAGCAACATGATCTTCTACTACACACAATATCTAATATGATGATACTGGATATCAATATGTTTAGATATATCATGAAGCACAAGATTAATTGAGAGTTTAATGCAACGCTGATTATCATAATGTATCACTATAGGATCTAAATGTGAACTGAACAAACTGACCAAGATCTTCCTCATCTAGATAACCTCACATGCAGCTTGATTTGCTTCCATGTATTCTGCTTCTGATGAACTGAGTGCCATGGATCTTTGTTTCCTGTTGTACCAAGAAACTATTTTAGATTTGATACTGAAAACCCCTCCCGATGTATTCTTTATGTATGTTTGGATGCCTGCCTAATCTGCATCCGTAAAGCCATGCAACTTCACCTCATCTGTATATCTGTACCATAAGCCATACTCAAATGTGCCACTTAGATACCTCGAGACATGCTTGCATTCCTTCCAAAAGAGCTTGGTTGGCTTAGCCATCGCTTGACTAAGCTGGTTCACCGCATAGCATATGTCCGGTCTTGTATTAACTAAATACATGAGCGAACCCACCAACTCTCGATAAACAATGGCATCCACTACCTCTGCCAATGTAGCATCTTCTTTCCTCCAATTTCCTAGAAGAGGAGTATCCATGGGCTTGCAGTCCTCCATGTGAAACTTACCAAGTATCTCCCGAGCATACTTTCCTTAAGACACAAACAGTTCACCTTCTCACTGCCATATTTCCAATCCAAGGAAATAATGAAGGAGGCCCAAATCCTTCATCTCAAACTCCTTTTCAAGATCTTCCTTGCATGTGTGTATCAACTTCTCATCACCCATTAGTATTAAATCATCAACATAAAGAACAATGATTAAAAGCCTACCCTCCACCACAATTTGGTACAGGTTTGCATCCGCCTCACTCTTGGTGAAGCCAAGTCCAATGAAATAGTTGTCGATCTGTGTGTACCAAGCACGTGGTGCTTGCTTCAGCCCATACAACACTCTTTTGAGTCTGCACACATGCGAATCGCTGCTAAAGATCTCAAAACCTTTAGGCTGCTCAATGTACACCTCTTCCTCAATGATCCAATTAAGGAACGCAGTCTTCACATCCATCTTATGAATGTTCCAACCCATCTGCGCTGAGAGAGCAAGGATGGTCCTTATGGAAGAATACCGTGCGACAGGTGCAAAATTTTCCTCATAATCAATACCCTCGATCTGTGAGAAGCCTCGGGCAACAAATATTGCCTTATGCTTCTCGACGCTCCCACCAACAACTTGCTTTACCTTGTAGATCCATCTTGAACCTACCACTGATTTACCAACCGGCCTTGGAACAATCTCCCAATCATTTTTTATGACAATGGAGTCATACTCCTCCACCATGGCATCTACCCATGTGTTCTCCTGCGTTTTTTCTTCCAAATAAGATGGCTCTGTCATGATACACTTGCTCATAAGAGCCATATATCCAGTAAATCGGTCAGACGACTATCTCTGTCTGTGCTGTGATGTAGGGACTCCTACATTCTATGCTACATCAAGCTTCAGTCTCTCAGCTTCTGTGGTATGCTTTTTTCCTATTCTAATGTTTGGTTCTGCATGAGTGGACTCCTCCACTCCATGAATCTCCTCCTGTGGCTGATCCACATCTAGAGGCTCATCTTTGGGAACAAGTAGCTCCTCCTCTGCATGCAAGTGTATCTCCCTCTCAAGCGACAACTTCATGGCTTTCATCTCATTTAATTTTATATCTCGTCGCACCATAGTCATTCGACTGTTTGGAAAATACACACGATTATTATGGGGTGTTTATGTGTACCCAACTCTGCAGTTGGCTCCAGCTTCTTCCTGGTGTCCTTTGTCACATGAATGTAAACAGATGAGGAAAAAATCTTCAAATGAGAAATATCAGGCTTCTTACCAGTAAAAGATTCTTCAGGTGTACTCATGCCAAGTACTCTATGAGGACAATGGTTTTTCACATAAACCGCAGTGTTGCATGCTTCCACCCACAAGTGCATCGGTAGGCCATGGTCATGTAGCATAGCTCGTGCAACACCCACAATTGTTTTGTTCTTCCTCTCCATGACCCCATTCTGTTGTGGGTTATGAGGCGCTATGAGTTCTCTTCGAATTCCTTCTTTGCTACATAATTCTTTGAATTCGTTCGAGATATATTCACCACCATTATCGCTCCGCAGAGCCTTCACTTGCTTCCTCGACTCCTTCTCCACCAATGCTTTAAACTCACAGAACTTTGAGAATGTTTCGCTCTTCTTTTGCATGAAGAAGATCCAGCATCTACGAGAATAGTCATCAACAAATACAACATAATACCTGTGTTTTGTTGTTGAAGCAACAGAGAAATTTCCACACACGTCTATGTGAATTCTCTCCTGGATCACCGAAGCATGGTTCTCCTTCTCATGAAAGGTGGTATTCACAAACTTACCCATAGTACATCCCTTGCACTAATCTGACTGCGAAAGAGTACCCTTAGGAAGTCCAGTAGAAATATGCTGCAAAATATTCAAGGCACCATGGTGAAGATGGCCCAATCTCCTGTGCCATAATTCGCCCTCATCCCGGCTCACCACTTCTTCTGCTTTTCCCGTCATTGCAGCGCAACCATCTACCTCCAACTTGTAGAGATTATTAACTCGAATCCCTATCCTCTTCGTTTGACCCATTTTTTTATGTTGCAGGAAGGCTTTTCCCTCGCTGAAAAGGCTTGACACAATATGGTCTTTCACACCTTCCAACAGAATTCTTCTTGTCTTTTCTACCTTCTTTTTCCATGCGTCAAGTCCTGCAACATCACTAGAAGTAGGCTTAGGAACAACGCTATCGATGAAATCCTTCAGTCCATTATATTCAAGCACTACCTCCATCCTATCCTTCCAGGCTATGTAATTTGAGATACCCTCAAGGGCATACTCCAATCGCAACCCATTGAAAGACATTTCAATGAATACTCAACTGTCGCACCAATAAATTTTTGCAGCAAATTCAAATTGTCCACTAGCACAAAACTCAACACTTATTCACAATTTCAATCTCCAATGATCAATACTACTCTGATACCATGTAGAAATTTATTAATACTGATGTATTACCAGATTCTAACAATATTTATCGTCTTGCTAAATACATAATCCTTCCACTGTTAAACTTGCGGAAATTTAAAACTCAATTGCAAACATGTGAATAAATTCAATCGCACATAACACAATTGTTTAACAGGAAAGCTCAAAGCTAAAAACCCCAAATATCATACATTATGTATATCAATTGATCATGTATTAATCTCATACAAAGCTTAGTACATCAAGCTCTCACTATAATCAACAATCATTACACACTGTCATGCAGAAATTTGCATATCTATGCACCAATTTCTTGCCTCCTAACAACCTGCCTCCACTGCGCAATCCCTGCTCAGGAAGACCCTAGAATGAATTCGAATTGACCTTGCCTTGAATGCAAAATCCTCATTGGCATCTCCAATGTGTGTCAGATGCATTGAATGCATCACTATAGTCACAATAGATATTCCATCTCACCCTTTCACCTATCTCTCCACTGGGTCTCCACTGGAACTGACATGCAAGTAGTTAACTATTGTATTTGTTCAGTTGCTAGTGAGTTATTAGTTGTGAATTAATTCACTAAACTCTCACTAGTGTCTCTTTCAGTTAGACTAGATACAACTAGCTCAACTGAGTTTAACTCACTTAATTGAGTTAAACTAAAAAACAACTCCTTTAACTACTCTTCCAACTTTGTCATAACTTTTCCACTTCAGTTCTAACTAAGTCCTCCATGCATGAGCCACCAATAACCCTAGGAATTGCGTAAATTCCTTCAACGCACTGATTTTCCAAATATGTTCACTAAAATAAAGTGCTCTAAGAGAATAAGTCGATATTTATTGTCATATTATTATTAAGGGCTAATAATAATCGACATGCACCTATTTTTAGATTAACGATCTATAAATAGACTTCGCCCAATATTCTAAAAATATAATTTCATCTATTTTTCGCATTTGATAAACCATCTACAAATAGCATCCTGCAACTTATAGAATATGCTCACCATGTCTAAAAATAGACATACACCTAAAAATGGCCCGTGGGCCCCACTTAGTGAAGGTGCTTACTTTTCACTAAGCTCATCATCTTGTTTAATCTCAACATTCTGATCTACGAAAGGGTGCTACTTCTAAGGGTTCTCAGTGAAGTCTGTCACACTTCAATGAAACTAAAATAAATTGCAAAAGGGAAATGACAGAAAGGAAACTAAACTAAATTTCTGAAAAGAAATGACATGAAATAAACTAATTTAAATTGCAGAAAGGAACATACGAAAAGGGAACTAATTTAACTTGCTGAAAATAAATGGCAGAAAGGAAAATAATTTAATCTGCAAAAAGAAAATGATTGAAAAGAAACTAAACTAAGGTTCACCTAGCTAGGCCAATAGGCTAAACACACCCTACTCATCCTCTGATCTATTTACCATGCTATAATGCTTCTAACCATGCAACTATTCACGATAAACTAAACTTGACAAAGTGTGGTTTCAGTTTGGAGGAAAACGGGCTAAAAGTGCTAATGGAAGGCTCACCAAATGAAACAAGGCTTATAGGTGGAAAGAGGGGGTTAAAACCTTATTAAAACTTTATAGCGCAAAAATCCTTTGGAGCGGGGGGATTTTAGAAGTGCGATGGTGGAACTGCGATATCACAATCACAATATCGCAAAGTTGGAGGAATAGCAGAAGTGATGTTCGGGAATGGGAGTGAAATGCAAAATGCAATGGGATAGAAGTTGCGAAATCTAGTAAGTCAAATGACATGGCAATAGGACAGGTGGCAGGGTGCTTTGAAAATATCGCAATCAACGTCGAGAGCAATTGGTATTAATAGGAACCAAATAACAACTACGATTTGCAATTTTCGATGAGTCGGAGGACGTGGCGATGGGCCTGGTGGCGGAGGGAAATACCAATATTGCAATTAGCAGTTAGAGAGGTAAGTGTTAATGGGAACCAAAGAAAAGTGTGATTTCCGATTTGCGATGGGGATAAAAACTGCGGGATGTGATTTGCAATAGGATAAATATTGTGAAGATTTGTGATTTGTAGTGTGGCAGAGTATGGGGCGATATTGCAATCAGATTTTGGAGCGGTAAGTCTTAAAGGGAAAATTGGAAAAGGTTGCGAAATGCGATTGCGATGTACGGTAGCGAGAAGTTCGAGGAGCGAGGGCGGAGGTAAAAATTTCAGTGTTTTGAAGTGTTTTGTGAACAAAAATAGCGCGACAGCTGATAAGAAGAGAAAGGAGGGGAATGGAGGTGTAACAATAGTGTTCAGGCCGTGAAGACATAAATGGAAAATGAAGCGGGAAGGCACCAATGAAATTATTTGTGGCTACCTACTCCTACAATTAAACTGATGATTTATGCAAGAAAGATGGATAGTGCATGCTAAAGACAAAAAAAAAATTCTAGACTAGTCCTAGAAATAGAGAATCATAAACCATAAGTCATTTTTGGTCTACGGGAAGGTCCACCCTCCTCGAGATCTATCAACAGAGATGAGAGGAGATGGTTTCCTTATAGTTTTATGGAGTTCATAAACTATTCTACAACGCATATAAGAAGATTAAATCTACAGCACCAAACTATAACAACAATGAACATATCATAAATAAAACTAGCTAAATGACAGAAAGAAAATAATAAAAATAGCAGAGAAGTTGAGGCACATGGGTTGGGCCCTAACCCATGAGCCCAGCTCTCTGGAACTAAATCAGTAAAATGGAGTATGTCTGCTCATTTCAGGAAGAGAATCTCCTCGTTACATTTCTGAAAGTTTTATTGTTGAGTACAATAATCAAAAAGCTAAATAGCTTGCAGAAAAGTTCCCAATAGAATCAAGTGGAAGTCTACCCTTCCTAGCTCTAACTTTTCTCTATTTATTCTACAGGGCAGCTACCAACAGCTCCCTAGAAAATAGTGATTGAGTCCTCTTGACTCCAAGTAAACAAAGAATGAGTGCACTCCTCTTTGAGTTGCTTGGCTACCTCTGGAATTCGAATTGCTGGAGAGAATCCTTGGGGATCCTTTGGTTGCCTTTGAGAGTTAAGGAGGGTGGACAACCCCTTGAATCTCTCCAAGATTTCTCAATAATTTCCTGATATTGTGCGCATTTATTCTTCAATCTTGATTTTCCAGTGGTAGGGAACAAATCCCCAAATTATATCCTTCTCGAAATCTGCATAATCAGCCCAATATTCTCACAATATTCTACAAAAATAACCAATATTAGGCACACATATGCAATTACCTTCAAACCTTCCTAAGAACACATTAAAGCATAAGAAAACATTATTAAGTGTAGAAGGACATATTTAATATATCTTTTTATATGCATAAGGAAGTTAGATGGTCCTTAATTTATGTCTAATTTAGAGGCCCGTCATCACCCCCATACTGAAACTGTTGCTCATCCTCTGAGCAACCTATTCATCCTCCCTGCCTTATGGTTCTTCTTGCATGCTGGCTTATTTCATTTTCTTTTTATTGGCCCATGAGTTGCTCCTCCTGCTAATATTCTTGATAGTATTCTTGCATTTCTTCTCGTAGGTGCCTCATGGAGGTCCTCAGATGCCTTAAGAAAATATGTTTCGCATGCCAAGAGGTGGTTGATCCACCTTTTATTTGTTTTTTTCTTTTCTTTTCTATTTTTTTCTTTCTTTTTTTAATTGCATGCATAATAAACTCATAGTTCTTTTTCTGTGAACTGATTTCACCCTTTGTTACCCCTTTGGCACTCCTTGTCTTCCATTACATGAACTGCTTACTACCCACTTTCTCAAGTCCTTTTTACTTTTGTCTTGTTCCTTTTCTTGGTGAAAAAGTGAGGGTAGTTGCTATATAAGGCCGAGGTTGCTCTGCTACTAATTTTGGCTATATAAAAAAAAATTCCTTCACACACTTTTTAATGTTTTATTAAGCTAAAATAGATTCGAAGAAAGGGTTAGATGATTGCATACCTGAGACTTACCATTGATTTGTTTTTGCATGTGATATTTAAGCTGCTGATATGGATGTTGAAGATGTCTTCATTGGTTCTAAAGCTGCTCTAAAGTTGCATGTGATAATCTGCTTGAGATCCTTTTGGAGCTTCTGAGCATAGGAGGAGGAAGTCCAAGTTTGAGTACCTTTAACCAGGGTGTTGACCGAATTTTTTTTTTGTGCCAACTTACTGTTAATTTTTTTTGCTTGCAAAGGTTGGAGAGCAGTTTCATTCATTAGAGAGAGATACATTGAGAAATGCAATTTTTTTATTTTTATTTTTAAGGCCTACTAGTTTCCTCAATGAGGTTTTCCACTAGTAGGTCTGCCTAGGTGCCTCAAAGGAGGTTTTCACCTAGGATCTTTTATTTTTCTCTTTTTTTTCAACCCAATGACTACCTCATGGAGGTTTTCAATTAGTGGGCCAATCTCAACCGCCTCAAAAGAGGTTTTCACCTAAGATTTTATTCTTCTTCCTTTTTTCTTTTTTTCACTTTCCTACTCTACTTGAAAAAACAAAACCTTTTTCAAGTATAGGAACACTTCCAATGGAGCCATGTACACATCAATATGACAGATAAAATTGAGTGCACACTTGGAATACATGCTCTGACATGTACCAAAATATAAGAGATGAATTGCTTTGACTAGGATTGTATCAAGTACTGTTGGAGAATAGTGTGTTGCTGCAACTTAATGATTGTTTGGAACCATATGTCAATATAGTTGTAATGCCCCCGGTCCACTTGCTAACTTGGATCACCTTGGATGTCCTCTTCTATGATGACATTCAAATATTCTTCCTTTTGTTGATTATTCTCTTGAACACATGGATGAATTTCTGGTGAACATGAGGAAACATTTTGAACATCTGATTATGATGTCGACTCTTCATCAAGTGCAGCCCTTGATCTTTTGATCTCCTCATTTGGATCTTCTTCTTCTTGATGTCGTCCTTCAATGACATTAAGAAAATCTCTTCTTTGCAATACATTTCTTGAACTAATATGAATACCATTTAGATCAAGAGGATATGTTTGGTAGTGTTATACCTCATCATTGTAAGTGGGTTGAGATACTTGATGGTGTGGGTTTGGAAATGGTGGTACGGGTAGTTGAGTGGGTTTGGATATATGAGATGGATGTGATTGAGGTTGTGGTTGTGATGCAGGTGGATGGTAGGGATAGCATGGAGTTGGGTATGGAGGATATTGAGGGAAATATTGAGGATGTTGAGGATTTTCCCAATAAGGACCTTGCCAACTATGTTTCCAAGATTTGTTTTGGGGTTGAGATGGCTGGTGAGCCTTGGTATTGCACCAAGAGTGTTGCAACTCCCAGGGGCTGCCCTAATTTACTTTATCAACCCGAGGTTTGTACAAAATTTGAGGTAACAGTGATATATACAAAACATATGCATTTTTTTCATGACATCCTCTTCTGCTTTACGAAAGGGTGCTATTTCTTAAACTATGATAAAAACCGAAAAGTAAATTTCTGGAAGGAAATTATAGAAAAATAACTACTTAATTTTTAGAAAGGAAATGATGGAAATGAAACTAATTTAATGCACAGAAAAGAAATGACATAAAGAAACTAAATTAAATTGCTGAAAAGAAATGACAGGAAGGAAACTAAACTAAATTGCTGGAAATAAATGGCAGAAAGGAAACTAATTGTAAACCTCACTTAACTTGGCCAAATGGCTAAATGCACTCTACTTATCCTATGGTCTATCTACCATGCTTCTATCCATGCAACGAAGCTATCCATGGCTTAATTCTAATTGAAAAAGTGTTGATTTGCAACTTGTAGGGAAAAAAAAAAAGGCTAAAGAGTCTAATGGAGGGCTTAACACCTGAAACAAGGTGTTGATTCCATCTTTTGTCTTCTTTTATTTACCTTCCTTGCCCTTTTTGACTTTTTTTTGGACAAATATGTACTCCGTTTTTCTCTCTTTATCCTCAATCTAGCTTAACTTTCATCAGCTATTATTTGAGGTAAAAAGCATTACAAGTAGAGCTATTTTTACTATTCTATGGCTAAGTTAGGTATTTTAAGTTACATGATTATTGTTAACTCATCATTATGGGTATAGTTGTGGAATTTCCTACAGGACTTGCTCAGTTGGAACATAGGCTTGATTTGGAAGAACCATGCTTCTCCAATCATCCTCCAGGAAATTATCCAGCATACCCAACGCTTGAAGCTCCAGCTCAACATTCCAGAAGCTTGATGATCCATCCAACACTTCAACAATTTCAGGGGATCGATGGAATGACCAGATGGCCATTGTCTGCGTAGTTGGGTTCACTTTGATAAATTTAGAAGCATTATCCTATATCAGTATGCAGTTTTTATAGGGAGAGGATAGTTAAAAATTAGAAGATCGTACTGCTAAATATGATTAATTCATGGGATTTACACATCGTTGGTTTTCAACGCCTTTATATGTACAACACTGATGCTATTTGTGAATACCACGATGCCTATAAAGGCTGAAACATGTGATATGCTTAGCTCGTGTGGGTATTGCAACTTGGTTTTGTCATCAAGACTTGAAGACTATGATTTCATCCTCTGTTAATGAAAGTCGAAGTTGTAATTTGTCATGCTGTGTTATTAATTTGATTTTGGAGTGTTGTGGATTTTTTATGAGTTCCTGAGGTACATTTTTCGAAGTGTAGCTAATCCCTGTAAGTCCTAAGCTTCTCTGGGTGTGGCAAGGTCCCACCATAACTGGATCAACTCCTATAATTATAGATAGAGGTAACCTGTATGTGTGTTTGCTTAATTTCCTATTTTTACAGTTGTTCTTCGAAGATTGATTTTATTTCTCATATGTGCTGATGATCGGATTATGTCTCTATGAAAGGAATGATTTCATATGTTAGTTTTTAGCTGGACAGATTGAGTGTTTACATTGAAGAGTTACATAGTGAAGGTTTCAAAAATAATTTTTGTAGGTGTGTGTTTAATTTTTTTACAAGTTTTGCTCCGAATGAAATACATTCAAACCTTGCCAACATTGTTTTCTAGACAAGAATTTCACTTGCAGATCTCGTTATTCGAACTAGTATTGAACTTGAATGAATACTTTTGTATATCTCCTAGAAAATGAGTTGAGTAAGAACAAACCTTTGTGATTACTCAAGTGTGAACGGACAGAATGTGGTTGAGCACATCAGGTTTAAAGAATCATTGATTAATTAGAACAGGATGGAAGAAATTTAATGATAGAATAATAACTCCATCTCCTTAGCATCCAAGTTGAACATGAATCCCATTCACAAAGTGCGATTTAGCCATGGTGAATTGATTCTGAGAAGTGTGTATTGGTCTTGTTAATGTCATTTCCTAAAATTTCACCAGAAGTAAGAATGAAAATTAGATCATAGGAATAATTGGAAGTTGGATTAAAAATCTATAAGTACCATTCGAACTCGATCTCAGAATTGATTTGCTGACCTCTCGAATCAGATTGGAATTTGAATTGTTTTAAGAAACAGAGTGTGAAATAAAGGATCGGTCAAGCATCAAAAGGTATCTATACTCATTTTAAAAATATGGTCTTCCATCATTTTATTTGTGTAATTTGAGATAGGGTCAAATAGGATCTGCCTTCTGTTACTTAAACCTAGCAGTAGGATTTCAATAGCTGCCAACAATAAGCTTGTAGAAGGATTTCAATGTGTTCACTAATTCAAGGTATTTTGGTTATTTAGCAATGCCAGTGTTCACTATTGTTGTCAATAAAATCATTGATTCAATAGGAATACTAGCTTAGGGTTTCATTCTGAATGCAATATTTGTTGAACTTTGTGTGTGTGAGCAAGGTAGGTTTTAAGGTCCTTTCTAAATTTGTAAAACATATTAGGGTTTCTAGTCTTCTATGCAATTTGGGAATTTTCCAGTTCATAAGAATGAAGTATGATGAAGTGATTTTAGCCTTTACAACTTATTTTAGAATTGATTGTTGGTTTAAGACTCCGAAGCATTGTACAAATTACCTACATTGCAATTTGATTGAAATAAGTGAAGGATTGCCAATTGTGATTTTCACTAGCCTGTTGATCAGAATCTTAGCTCCTAGGTTGAAGTAGTTTCCATTACGATATCTTAGTGCAGTGTGTGTGCACTTTATTATATTATTATACCTTATCTTGTTGTTTAGGAAAGCAGAGTATTGATTGTTGAAGGCCTTTCAGTAAATTTTCCAGAGTTCAGTTTAATGATTTGACAGACGTCAACTATAATTGTAATCTGATTTCTTGAGTACAATTGTGTGCATAAATAGTTTGGGTTTATCTCAGTTGATTTTAAAAGTAGAATTAGGGTTTGATGAATGATTTTTTCATAGAGTAGATCATATACCGAGCATGAAAGATTGAGTTGTCCACTTTGGTTGATAAGTGTGTGAAACAAACCTTTCAAACAGTTTTGATGTTGCAATCTCTTTTTTGATGTTAAGGTAGTGGAATTGGTATAAAGTGTCTTATCCTAGGGTTTAAGTAAGGAAACCATAACTGTAAATTCATCATGTGAGTATAAGATCAATTTATAGGTGGATTTAGATTAATCAGTTTCTCCCAAGTGTGGCCTATGAAAGTTAGAATTAGCATTTTGGAATTTATGCAAGTATTGAATTGCTAAATTGAAGTGTTTCTAGGTATTTGTTTTAGAGTAATTAGATTTTTATTCCAGTTCAATCACAAGATAAATTAAATAAAGGGTTAAGTGCTCAAGTCAAATTCAATTATTGATCCTGCTTAGAATGATGAACTGATCTCTTTCTAATTCGTGTTTATGAGTATTTTTGTATCTTAATTTTTAATTAATTATCATAAGGAATTCATTCAAACTTTGGAATTTTAAACTAACATCGAAAGCGCCGTTCAACTCTGCCTTTACGAGCTCAGATGATATGTTAAATATTGGAGGATTAATTTGACAATTACCTCACATTAGCGTTGTTTCAGGAAGCACAGTTGCCAATTGGGTGCAATCATTATCGCTGAGCCAGACCTCATAGATGTTAGAGCACTAAGAGATTACGTACTCAAGAGTGAAGAGCCATGCATCCACTTTTGTGGGGTTTCTCCAAAGTCTGACCGATTACTGCTTGTTCTCAAACTTTATTCTCATTTCCTTATGCATAGAAGTAGACCTAGGGATAATAAAGGTTGATTTATTTCCAGTTCTCAATTTTCTGAAAATTTTGGTTTGGTAAAAACTACGTTAACTAACCCTGTTGATCGTTATGCAGGTACTAAATACGAATAAGGGAGCACCGGTGGAAAGGAGATTTTAGAAGGGGAACTTTCAATTCAAGAAGAAGTGAGGCTATCCATTGGCTCTTTCTCCACTAACATCAGCACCAATATGGTGAAAAATGAAGGTCAGAACAAAAAAAACAAGAGGAATCATGAGGAAGAGGAAGGACTAAATTTCTTTGGAGGAAACAGGAATGGACGAAGGGGAGAAAACATTGATGGGCCAAGGAGAGAAAACATCGATGGACCACAAGGAGGACCAACGAAGATGATGAAGAAACTACCTTCGGGTTTCCTATCTTCGACATCACCAGGAACATCACACTGAAGAGCATTCCAATGACCTCCCTGCCACTCTTTTATGTTAAGTCCTATAAGGATCCTGATGCTTTTCTTTTCGAATTTGATATTCTGTGCAGAAGCTATAATTACTACGATGATGCACACAAACTAAAACTATTCTCGGCCACCCTGAAAGACGTTGCACTTCAATTTTTTATGAGCTTAGGGGAAAACACCATATACACTTGGGATGAAAAATCTATATTCCTTAATAAATACCTGGATTTCTACAAAACTAGGGACCTCAATGATATTCTGAGAATGCAACAACTAGATGAAGAGAGCCTCGAAGAATATCTTGAGCACTTCCTGTATTATTTTCACAAATCCCAAGGAGCCCATCTAGAGGAGAAAACGGTCTAAACAATCTTTCTAAAAGGATTAAGAGACGAATGCATCGAGACTCTAAACCTTTTAAGTGGTGGGTACATTTACAAAAATTAATTTGATGAAATAGCCGAACTTTGTCGAACCTATTCTAGAAACCAGGCTAAAGTAGGTAGGAAGCTGCCTGATAGTCTCCGAGATAATACATCTAGAAACCGAAAACTTGCTTCTACTATTGTCACTAGGTTCAAACTAGGGAACCTGCTTGAAGACTTCAAAGATTACATTTTAAACACCATTGGCAACCAGCTCGACACAATGAAACATAAGAAGAAACAAGAAGATGAAAGGGCTACTACGGCAATCTTTTGTCCCAGATGTAGATAAAATAATATGGAAAGAGCGTGTCCCATCAACATTACTGAGGTTTGTGGAATTTTTGCCTTAGAACATACCACCAGTAAATTCCCATCTCTTCCCGGTCTGCGAACCATCTACAAAGGGAATGCTAAAGCAAATGATCCATTGCAAGCAACTAAAAAGCCTTTTGGAGGGGCCCCAATCAAAACATGTTCCCAAAACCTAATCCCCAAGGATATATTCAAACTCAACCCTAGAACTTCCAGTCGGCTTATCCTCCTTGGGCTGCTCCTAAGACTTAAAACACTCCATGGAACCAGAACTAGAGGTCAAACCCTTATACCAACCCTTATCAGCTCGAGAACCAGTTCTATGCGCCCTACCCGAATATGCCAAGCACCTCATACAACCCAACCATGCAGTCCTATCAGCAAGGGTATAACCCTCACACATATCAACAACCATTGCTGCCACCCCCCCCCCTTGCATCAAATTTTACCTGCACCATCTGACCCATCATCATCTTCGCGGGCACCTCAAAATCCACCTCGCCCTACACTATTGCCTGCGCAACCCATACCTAACCCAAATCACAATAGACCACCTAAACCTGCACAGAACATAAACATCCAACCTTTCCCTACATACATGATCACTACCATTCCCATGAACGAAATTCAGTTACAATCAAGGAAGACAATTAATAAAGGGAAATCAGTTGTTGTCATAGAGGAAGAGGTTCCATCCACATCATCAGAAAATCATATACAAAATGAGAAACAAAAACAAATACAATAAGAAGAATCAAATGAACCACCCTACCCGGAAATACTCCTTGTAAAGAAAGAAGAGATTCCTCTTGAAAACAACCTGCAAAATGAATTAAGGAATGTCTCCATTAAAATTCCACTCTTGCAAGCTATCAGAGACATCCCTATTTACACCAAAATTTTCAAGGGTCTCTGCATCAACAAGCTAGGTAGGAAGGGGCATAAGAACCAAAGCATAAAGATCATGAGCCAAATGTCGACCATGATTTTTGACTTGCCTGTGAAGTACCATGACCCTAGGAATCCCATTGTCACCATTGAAATAAATGGAGTACTTCTTCCAAACACACTTGTAGACTTAGGGGCGGAAATAAATGCCATGACATACGAGACTATGGCATCTTTGTAGTTACTTGGGCTTAAACCCACCCCCATCATTCTAGAAATGGTAGATAAACCTGTCTTTAAACCAATGGGGAACCTAGAAGACATAGTGGTCACTATAGCTTCCTAGAAATATCCTATAGAATTTATCATCACTTCCCAAAAACCTTGACCTGGACATCCTATAGTTATGGGATGCCCTTGGTTGGAAACTATTGATGCCGTCATAGGGTGCAGAAATGGGGAAATCATCATTTCCAGTGGTTCCAATAACCAAACCTTGTTTATTTTTCCCCTTGCTCTGACAGTTGTTGAAGTACCATTATAGCTCAAGAGCCCCTATGGAGACGAAGACTGTATGTTTCCTTTCCTGACATTATAACAGTCTAGAGGTCTCCAGGAGCAGTCTGATGAACATATTTTGCACCAGTTTTTATCTCATATTTCTTATATCGATTATCCTATTTCTTTTAATTGTTACCAGCATGTTTTTAGTGATGAGTTCCAGGAGGCTTGCCATCCACCAGTGTTGGCATATTTTGCAGCAATAGAGGAAAGCCATGAACTCGCCACAGAGTTTGTAGAAATCACTGAAGGAAGACCTTACACATTGGTACAAAATTGACTACGGAACAAAAGAAGCAGCTGATGGGAATTATTCATGAACAATATAGAGCATTTTCTTGGGATTACTTGTACATGCGGGGCATCCATCCAGACACCTGCATCCACCATATTTACACCAATGAAGAAATGAGACCTGTCTGACTTCCACAATGATGAATGAACCCATCATTAAAATATATTGTCAAATAAGAGCTTCAGAAACTTCTGGTTGTGGAATTCATCTACCCCATTTCAGATAGTAGGTGGTTGTCACCTCTAGTGGTAGTGCCAAAAGAAATGGAAAGTGACGTATCTTAGTCAACTACAGAGAACTAAACAAGGCCACATTTAGAAACTACTTTCCATTTCCATTCATCGATCAGGCACTCGACACACTTTCAGGTAAGAAGTATTTTTATTTTCTAGATGGATACAATGGTTATAATCAAATACAAATATCTAAAGAATACCAAGACAAAACCACCTTCACGTGCCCGTGGGGTACTTATGCATATAGAGTCCTCCCCTTTAGTCTTTGTAATGCCCCAAATACTTTTCAGAGAGTTATACTTTCCATTTTCTTCGATTTGATCCATGACTGTGTAGAGTTCCATATGGACGACTTCCCAGTCTATGGAGATGATTTTAATCAGGATTTGGAAAATCTAGAAAAGGTGTTGATTCATTGTCAGGAAGCCAATCTAGCCCTTAGTAGTAATAAATGTAAAATGTTGCAAACTAAGGGAATTTTTTTGGGCCATCATGTGTTGCTTGAAGGAATTAAAGTTGATCTGGCGAAAATCGAGGTAATCTCGCATATCCATATTCCTAGTTCGCAAAAGGAGGTGAGAAGTTTCTTGGGCATGCTGGTTATTATCGTCATTTTATTGAAAATTTTACTAAAATTGCAGCACCGTTATTTAAATTATTGATTAAAGATGTTAACTTTGTGTGGAATGTCAATTTTCATCAGGATTTTTAGACATTGAAGGACAGGTTGTCCAATGCTCCGATATTGAGAGGACCGAACTGGTCCTTACCATTTCATAATTGTACAGACGCTTCAGACACTGCACTAGGAGCAGTCCTGGACAAAGGGAAGATCACTAACCCTATATTATTTATTTTGTTAGCAAAAATATTTCCCCCGCCGAATTAAATTATACTATCACGGAAAAAGAATTGTTAGTAGTTGTACATGCTATAGGGAAGTTTAGGCATTATATTACCGGTTATGAGACTTTCGTCCATACCGATCATTCTACTATTAGATTCTTAATGAATAAACCAATTATTAATGGTAGAATAACTAGATGGTTGCTACTCTTACAAGAATTCAATATAACCGTAATTGATAGGCCTGGAAGTGATAATTTGGCAGCTGAATTTTTGTCTCATTTGAATATTGGATAGGGAAGCATGTCAACCCTAGCACCCGACGAATTCCCATATGAAGCACTATTCTCCATTTCTACCATCACTCCTTGGTTCGCCGATGTTGCAAATTATATGGTGTCAAGGAAATTACCTCAGAGCATGTCTACCCGGGAAAAAAATAATATTGTGCAACGCAGTGCCAATTACTCTTTGATTGAGGGGGATTTTTTATACACTAGGCCGGATTAGATCATGAGGCGATGTGTGCGGGAAGATGAGATGTACGATGTTTTGATCGCTTGCCACAATGAGCCTTGTGGGGGGCACTTTGTTGATAAACGGACTGCATACAAGGTTCCACGTACTGGTTACTATTGGCCTTCACTCTTTAAGGATGCTAAGAAGTTTGTTTCTAGTTGTGACGCTTGCCAACGGATGGGGAGACCGGTTTCCTCCGACGAGATGCCTCTTCAACCACAAATAGTCATTGAACGTTTTGAGAAGTGGGCATTGGATTTTGTAGGACCCATCTCCCCGATGTCAAAAAATAAGAAGTATATCTTGGTATGTACTGAATACGTCACCAAGTGGGTGAAGGCTAAGGCATTATATTCTGCTACGAAAAAGGCAGTAGTAGAGTTTTTGTTTGAGGACATCTTCACAAGATTTGGTGTGCCACACAAGATTGTCACTGATCAAGGCACGCGATTTATATAAAAATTGGTCAAGGCACTCACTGAGCAGTACCAGATGAAGCATCGTAAATATACCCCTTACCACCCCCAAGATAGTGGGCAAGTGGAGTCCATGAACAAATTCTTAGAATCCATCCTCAAAAAAACCATTCAAATTCACCATAAGAATTGTGCAAAAAAGTTATTAGAAGCGTTGTGGGCTTATAGGATTACTTAGAGGAATGTGATAGAGCACACCCCGTACAAGCTAGTCTATTGAAAACAGGTACTCTTACCCATTGAATTCCATGTAAAAACATTTACAACCACCATGCAATTGGGCATGAGCTTGACTAAAGCACAAGCGAAGAGACTGATGCAAATGAACGATCTCGATGAGGTCAAACAAGATGCCTATCACGGAACCTCATTGGTAGAGGACCAAAGAGCTCGATGGCATGACAAGTTCATCAAGAATAAAGTCTTCCATCCAGGCGACTAGACCTTGTTATATGACAGTAAGTTCAAGAATTTCAAAGGTAAGTTTTCTACTAGATGGTTGGGACCCTATGAAGTAGTTGAAGTTTTCGATAATGGTTCAGTTCGTATTAAGACCATCAATGATGAGCAAAATTATTTTGTGGTGAATGGCCATCAGCTAAAAGTTTATCACAAACCACTTTCACATAATTTGTTTCTGCAGGAAGTTTAGAAGGATCTAGGACTAGAGCTGGTTCATGGAAATGACCAGCCTCTTGCTGGTTCGGTCGGTTAATTCTTTTACTTTTACATGTATATATATATATATATATATATTAACCAATGGGTTGTTATGTTTTCATATCTACAGGTGGTTCTCCCCATAGCCCATGTAGAATAAAGGAGAAATTCTGAAGGAGTAAGCTTATTCCTTTATCCAGTCCTAGCAGATTATTTATATATTAACCAGTGGGTTGTTACTTTTTCATATCTACAGGTGGTTCTCCCCACAACCCATGTAGAATAAAGGAGAAATTTGGGAGGAGTAAGTTTATTCCTTTATCCAGTCCTGGTGGATTATTTATGGAAAAGGAACATTTTGGAGTCTTCTTTGGATGCCTTCAGAATCTCAAAAAGTGAAGCTCCCGAGCATTGACTAATCCAGGCTCGTAAAATTCATTGGCCAGTGGTAGTTTTTAAACAGTATTTTGTCACCATCCCTGCAATCCCCATCCTGAATATTGGAGGACCATTTCAGTGACTTCTTTGTACTGTCATACCTTGTTATAACTATTATTGTGTCCCTTGACATGTCAAGAACATTTCCTCTGTTGATCATTCCTCAAGCAGACTCTCAAACACATGTGATTTTGGGTCGGCGCTAGTAGGAAGTTACGGCCTCATACCCATAGAGAAATTAACACTGGGCCCCATGCCCATTGGCGCTCTTTCTCAATAAGGCACCCGCGCTGAGCTATTTTTGGAAATTTTTTAAAAATAGAAACGAAAATTCCATGCCCAACAACTTCGTGAGTGGATTCATCATGGTTTTTTCAACTGAATAACGTCGAAATACTCCCTTTGGCTTCTTGTTTCCTACAATTGTGCAACTCCCCAAAGGGATAAGACCTCTCTTCCACCTTATGATGGATCCCAAACCACCCTCTCCTCTCCTATAAATACTTCCTTCTCACATTGTTGCAGCTAGCTAGACAGTCATTCCTATAGTTTTTGTGTAGAATAAGGTAGAGAAGAATCCATTGTCGAGAGAGAGAGAGTTTAGGCCCATTGCCTCACCAAGTCTGATCCCGAACGAATGTTTGAGACACGACCGATTGAACCTGTCAAAGGAGGCTGCAATATCAAGGCATTAAGGTTGTAAACTTCTTTTCAATATCATTAATACATGAATGGTTTTTTGTTCCAATTTTGTGTTCGATCATATGCAAAATGTATGATTCTCCTTGACCAATCGAATAGCTGTAAATGAAAGTATATTATTGTATGTTGTCATTGTTAACTTTATCTTTGTGCAGGTACACAGACATTATCATTGAAGGACCGTGCAATGTGAAGACAAATCAGAAGATCGTTGCTACAAGCCACAAAAAGAGCATTGGACCGAGGTAGGTTATCTATCCCAACTTGCTTTTCATTTATAAGCTACGAGTCCAAAATTCCAACATGTCCCCTTGTTGGTAGACCCACTCCAGGGCTAGAGGTATTGCCTCTGTCCACAAAGGGGATTTGCATGCTCAACAAGTTGGCAACCATACTGGGGAACATATGTTTGTCGTCTCTCATTGTTTGTCTAGCATTTTCCTTGTATGTCTGACTTTGGTCGTATTACCACTTATCTTCTTTGTTTTTCTTGTTTGACTATTTCCATCCATCATAATTACTCTAAGAATGTTAAGTCTGGCCTCTTCTCAGTGGATTTTTATCCTTCCCATAACTTTCCGGCTCAGTGCAGCTGTTTCTTGAACAGTCACACCGATTGTTGCTTGTTTCCTTTTTACAAGCACACCATCCTCTATTTAGCACGGATTACAGCTTAGTAGACACGTTGAATCCTATAGGTTAGGATTTTGGCCTTTTCCTTGGGTTTTTTTCAGTGTGTCTTGCCTCTGGGTTGGTTTTTCCTTTTCAATTAGTCCATTTGAATTTCTTTGACTCCTCTGTCTCGTTCTTCTCAATCTTTTGCCCCTCATTTGATCAGTATGTTTCTGGTATCCTAGGGTTTCTAGGTGTCTTCCGTCTCTTGTTAGAATACCTCCTCACTGAGCCTTCTGAGTAGAGTTTGAGTCAGTCTGGTATTTTCTCTTTTCAACTTGCTGAATGATTGTCTTAGTTTTTCTGACGGTTCTAAGTGTCGTTGGGTCATTGAATGATCATCTTGGTGTTTGTTTAACTCTCCATTTGTCACCTTGAGCATAGATTACATTTCTTGCTTAATCACTTTGGGAGTCTACTTTTCGTGTCAAGGAGTGCACGTCTGTTTTTAGTGTGTCTGATGTTCGTGTTGAATTGATCTCTTTATTTTAGATTGTTTCATTCGAGTTTCTCAAAACTAGTATCTATTTTGTCTTTTAGTGTAACAACTCATTTAGCTTCTCATTCATCTAAAAAAAACAAAATTTTCATTCTTTCTCTTGGTTTGAAAATGAAAAGTGTTCTTTTGCTAGTGAACAGGAAATATATCTTCATTTTCTGCTTTGGTTGTGATTAACTACATTAGGAAAAATTCTTCTTGTATTCAATTGATTGCTTCTTCGTTATGAACTACTATCCCTCTCTTAGCTAGTTTTTCATTGAATCAGAATGATTTTCTTTCACATATATTTGTGCATTAAGGATTCAAGATTACTTCCGGTAAGGCCTTGAAACTGAAACATTAATTCAAGATCAAATTTAAAATGAACTCAATCACCCTAAGGAAGCAATCAAACATAACTCTCATATTTAGAGGTCTAGGCTACTGATGTGTTTCGAAGTCATTAAACCTTGTATTTGTTGTTTGCCATCTGGCATTAGAAAGCGCTAGCACGGACTTGTGCTCCCCATACCGTCGAGTATATAAAGGGATACCCTCATAGGTTGCAATCCTTTATCCATAGGAAGCCAAGCCTGCCACCCTGTAACTGTGATACATCGAACACAACATTCGGGGAGACTACCTACAGGTACGTTAAGTCCTTGGTAATTTCTCTTTCATTTGATCACCAAGGTGTATATTGCACTTCACGAAAGCTTGCTGCACCCTCTTGCTTAATTTTCCTGAGTAGTCACTTTAATCTTTTCGTGACTCCCTAAAATTGAAAGGATCATCGATCTCTTGTCCTTTCAAGCTCGTCCAACCTAAAAGTGACTAGAGTCACATTTTGCCCTTTTCTTGACTCTTAAAATATGAAAAGTCAGGGTTTTGTTTTAGTGTCATAAAATTGATTACTTATGATCACACTCCCATTAAAGTTATTTTCTTGGCTTGTTCTTAAGTAATTCCTTAGTGTTTGGTCTTGAAGCCTCGAATTGGTCATCTCAGTTCTCTCTTGTTTTTGAGACAAACTCATAGTGGCAGAACCACCAGTTTCATCGTCCCCTTCATTACCTTGTAGTGGAGATCCTTTTCCCGAATTTTCTTTGGAGGCACCTTAGCCTAATAGGCCTATTGGTTACTGGTGCTCTATTATTCTAAGTATCTTACCTCTTGCTACTTGATCTCCTCCTGAGGGGCCCTTTGATATCAATTGGCAACCGCCAGACGTTTGGGCTGGTTTCAGGGACGATGAAGAATATACCCCTCTCACCTCTGAACCACCTGTACCGGAACCGCTTGAATTGCCATTAACACGTGCTTTACTTGCCACTTCTCGTCGCCTTTTCGCCGATAACATGTCTTCATCTTATATGGACGCTACGAGTCCCATTAGTAGTGAAGAGACTTATGTTTCTACTGGAGAATATCAATTCCCTCCAGAGAATTTCCCTTATGTATCAGGTCAACCTTCCTCTCTCCCACCCAATTATCATTCGTTGAGTCAGATCATTTCTGGTGCTACATCTTTGTATCAAAATCCAATATGGTCAGGTTCATTGGCTCCCTTGTAAGGGTCGTTTGTATCGGGTGCATCACCCTCGACTCCCATTATGTCAACGGTCGTTACGTCTATCCCAACCAAACCCCACTTTCTATGTGGCTTCATCCGCACTATCCGTTAGCGTGATTTCGTCAGTACTGCCATCTTCTATTGTTCGTAAGTCGACTACTATCGCTTCCACGATACCTGTTGGACCTGCTTTGAATGGATCACATCCTCCCGTGTCAGGAATCCAACCTACTAGTAGTGCGCCTATCTCCTCTAATCCAATTCCTAAAGGTCTGATGTACGATCAGTACATTTTGGATATTAAAAAAAAACATTATATCCCTTGGGGTTCTCAGCAGCCACAAGCTCCCATCAATCCCCTGCATTATTATGATGAGCATGGAAATCACATCTACTTACATGGGTGCAACTCGCCAGGTCCATTGTATGTCCAAACACCTCAAATGCTGGTTTACCCCAACCAATTTACCTATTTACAGGGACAACCCTATGGTCTGCAAGGCCAACCCTTTCAGGGCCAACCTTCAGTCCAACAGGGGCAGCCCTATGGTCCACAAGGACAACCTTATGGTCCAGAAGGACAACCCTTTTAGGGAAAACCTTCGGTCCAACAAGGACAACCCTATAGTCCCGTTGGTCAACCTTATGTTCAATGGGGAGTGCCTTATTTTCCACAAGGGCAAACCTATCCATCGCAGGGACAACCTTTTGTGCAATAGAACCCACCTTACATTCAACAAGGCCCAACTTTTGTACAGCAAGGTCAACCCTCTACTGCTCAGTCGGTTCAACATGTTCTTCAGGGGCAACCTGGATTACCCCAACCATCGGGCCAACCTCTTCCACAGGGGCAACTTGGTGGCTCTCAGCATCCAGGCTAACTTGCACCGCAGGGACAGCCTGTCCAACCCCAACATCCAGGCTAACCTACACCGCAGGGACAGCCTGTCCAACGCCAACATCCAAGCCAATCCACACCGCAGGGACAACCTATTCAACCGCAGCATTCGGGTCAACTTGCACCCCAGGGACAACCCGCACAGCCTTAGGGCACTGCTTACATTCCTCAAGGTCAATCTTAAGTGGTATATAATGTGCCCCAAGGAACTGCTTACATACCTCAAAGTCAATCTCAGGTGGTATATAGTGCACCCCAAGGCACTTCTTACATTCCTCAAGATCAATCTCAATTGGTATATAGTGCGCCTCAAGGCACTACTTACATTCCACAGCAAAATTTGTATGTTGTTCAAACAATGCCTTACTGGTTCACTCAGAATCAATATCCTGGTCCTTAAACAATGTATGGGCAAAATTATCAGGCTTATAACCCTTATGGATAAAATCCTTTGAGACAGAACATTTGGGGTCAAAATTTCTCCCAACCTTTTTGGAATCCCAATACTGGTCTCTATGAAAGGCCTGCAATGCCTTTCAATCCGCAATTTTGCTTCCTTGCTATATTGGAACTGCCTGATGTGTCGAAGTTAACGAATGATCCTATCCTTCACAATCCATATTGGCCTGTAGTTCTAGCTAAAATCCCTGGTGATTGTCCCAAATTTGAGGGAAAGTCTGAAGAAAACCCCCAAGCGCTTGTTATGACATACCATCTATGGTGCTCCTCTAACTCTTGGGTTTATGATTCAATTCGACTACGTCTTTTCCAAAGGAATCTCACTGGTGTTGCTGCCAAGTGGTACATTGAACTCTCCCGTGGCATCTTCCAAGATTTCAACTCTTTGGCCATGGAATTTCTCACGCATTTTCAGTTACCAGTTCAATATTAAACTGGGACACATCTCCTTACATCCTTGAAACAAGATCGGGCTACCCATATCTCCGATCATATTCATGAATGGAGGCAACTTCATCGTTTGATCAAGTTTGAGATTCCTGATCAACTTCTAACTGATTGGTTCACTGCCTCTTTTGTTGCTCCAATTTCTAAGGACATTTCTATGGAGGCATGTGTTACTGAGGAACAATCCATCGCTCGTGCCTAGTACCTCAATCTCGTGTACTCTCAATCCAGCATATTGTATGAACTCTTTCCTGATGCCTTGCGACGTGGAACTACCAAAGCACCAGCAAAACCATATGTTGACGGTGTCATTGGTTCTGTGTCTCAGACTTCTCGAAAGTCTTCTCCAAATCCTATGAAGAAAAAATCTACTTCTTCCACTGATACTGCTTCTTACCCACCTCCGAATTCTGGTAAAACCGGAGAAGTGAATGTCATCCAGTCCAATCAGGCGGATAAAACTTCCAAAGGTAAGAAGAAGGTTAAAGGTAAGGCCAAAGTCGATACCCCAAAGTAGGATTCTTCGAAACTTAGTGATGATGATGGTTCAAAACGAAAACCGAAGTACCCTTTTCTGATTTGTGACAAAGGGCATTACACCAAGAATTTTCCACGACATCCCGAGGTGATTCGATTGCTCAAAGGCACGCAAGGCACTGCAATTGTTCTTAAGGAACCATTCCCATCGCAGCAAACTCAAATGGTGGAGAAACCTTAGTCCTCCGCCCCATTTGGCTCTCAGGTTTTCATGATGAATAGTCCTACACCCATCTCTATTGCGACCCGATTGAAAGATTACACTGAACTGCATCAGGCAGCAGGTAAAGAGATCGCTAATGGTCCTCCTCCCCCGCCTGCTTCTAGCCCTCTTCACATCGAAAGGCCTAGTCCTGAGCCCATTGTGCGGCCACCTTCTAAAGGTGTACTCTGAAAGTCTTCCTACAATCCCAAATGTGTGTGCCGCTTAGCACTACAGTATTGTTGAGGATTTGGCTCAGGCACCACCTGCTATGTCTGCATTGGAAGTACTTCAAATTTTTCCATCACAATGGAAGGCTTTGTTATTAGCCATCGGAGGGATTGATCCCAATGATTCTAGCCTTATCACTTTCGATTTGGAAAATTTCATCCCACGTCTCCCTCACCAGCTTGCAATTATTATCCAAGTTGGGATTAATGGAAAGAATATCCATCAAGCGGTCATGGACAAGGGTGCATCTACTTGTATCATGTATTCTTCTTGCTAGAAAGCCTTCGGTTCTCCAACCCTCAATCAATCTCCAAACACTTTAGAAGCTTTTGATGGAAGAGAATCTCATCCTCTAGGTGTTCTCACTAGTTTGCCTATTACGTTAGAAGGAAAAACGGTTAACGTCGAGGTTGAAGTCATTGACGCTAAACTCAATTAAATATTCTCCTCGGTCGTAGTTGGACTCATGCCATGCTATGCGTCCCATCCACTCTCTTTTGTGTGCTTTGATTTCCGCGTGAAGGAAATATCATTACTGTCGATTAGTTGTCATTTTTCACTTCCATGTCGATTAGTTTTCCTTTTTCACTTCCACGCCTTATGAGAGCAAAGGACCGGGTATTTTCAAATATCCTGCCCTTATGGGTCTTTTTTCTCTTCTTATGCCCAACACTGCTCAGGTTAACATGATCTCCACATCCTTGATCCATGGATCATTCCTTCACCCGAGAATATTGATTCGTTTGGCGACACGATGTCGTTAAGCCCCATAGAAATTGATTATTACGAAATTATTTTGGCTTCGGCTCCTCCTCCCGCTGATCATACTCCTTTGAGTATGTCTCTTGACATGTATTCTCAATCCCCTTGGCTCAGCACTTCGGATTCTCCTGATCCCTTGAACGAGATATTTCCTACTGATGAAGCCATCGTGGAAACTATGTCTCTTGAAGATCCTCCTTGGACCGACAGTCATTATCGTTCCTCCTTTATGCCTGGCCTTGGAGCCATGTCTACTTGTCTTGAGAAGTTCACTTCCCAAGCTCCTTCCCATCTGCTTTAAATGTCCATCCTGACACATGAAGTGTTTGCGGAAGGTAACCTATGAAACATTACGCAAATGATACCTATTGACATCTCCGTTAAATCAGGGGTTGTCGAGAACATCCACATTGGGGTGACCTGTTCTCCTGATGAGATCAAGGTCTATACTAGTCATTTTATAACCTTTTCAAAACCCTAATTAGGTTTTTGAGCTTATTTTTCGATTATTTTAAAATTTATCTTGAAAATTTGGTTTTACGTGTGTTTCTTGTGCAACACCATGTTCTAAACGTGAGGCCGATGAAGTGACGAGTTGTATTTTATTACTTTTTTTGGACTCAATACCTCACTGGAAAAACTCGCCTCCTGCAGAAAATAATCACTCTTTTCCGACTCTCTAAAATTGAAAAGATTGCCGAGACTTGTCATTTTGAACTCATTAAAGGTCAGAAATGTCATCTCCTAATACATACATATTTTTTAAGCCGCAACTAATTATTTACGAAAAAATGGAATATCTTAGTCATCATGACTACAGGGTTCTTCATATATAGTTTTTTACCTTTTCGTATATACAGATTACCTAAGGTATAAAGGGACCTCCATATTTTTTATTTCTTTTTCCGCTTATTTTCAAATAATGAAAATATAAGCAAGCCCATTTATCGTTAAACTCCAACATGATTTCCAAATCATCACCATGACATACTCGAGTTCCTCCTTCCTAGGGCTCGTAAAATGTACTAGGATAGATTTTTCCGAAGGACAAACTTACAATACAAGCATATGCTATCCCTTTCAAGCTTGTTTTTAAAAAATAATTGGGGTACTTGCCATAAATGGTGGGGGTGGGGTTTGGAACATAATAATGGGTGTCACAGATGTCACTGAAATTGGACACTTGCCATAACGTGCTACTAGACATCCCATTTCGTCAGTTTTATTCATGGGTTTGTGTTACTCATTGGCCTCATCTACTTGCCAGGTCATCATGACCTCGCATCCTTTGATGTCAAATACTGCCAAAATCCGGAGTCGTGTCACCAATATGTTCAAGAGAAGTTCCTTCTGCACTTTTCAACCCCTGATTCTCTGTTTAGTCCTTATTAACTATCATCTTATTCCTCTGTCTCGTGTCGATGATGTGGGAAACACTATGGCCCTCCTTCGACCGGTCACTTCCTATCGACTTTAGCTCATTATCCAAGAAGTTGATCTAGAGACTCTCTATTGGTACCTTGGAGCTTGCATGCCTCAATGGAAAATTCCTCGCATTCGAAAATAGGTTCTCATCATTGGCCTTCAATTGAGTGATCATGCGGGTGTTTCACACTAGCTCACTATTCACATTTCACGGATTGTACTATTTGTACCTTGAGATCCATTGTCATTATTGGTGGTTTATCCTGTTAACAACTTTCATCATTGGATGGTAATCAGGTGACTTTCTTGCATGTTCGACTTCAGCTCACTTATTCACATGCTTGAACTTGTACTTGTTCGGGTTGAGATGGAGCGCAAGACCCTGGGTTTTGTTTGATAAAATCTAGGTTGCGAGACGATTTGGTTTATCATGACTATATGCATGACTCTTCTGATTGGATGGATGTGACCATACCTGAGTCTATTTGATGATCCTTCATGTTGGATGACTGCGTCGATACCTCAGATCTTATTATTGTATGTGCTCTTATGGATGGTTGCACCCATACCACATATTCATGTATCGGAGATATCAGTTGTACTTGTTCTTGCAAGTCTCCGACAACGGTTTTTTGGTTTGGGCATGTTCTCATAAATAATTTCAACCCTCCCTCTCTCTCATACCTCATGCTTTAGGGGGCATCTGTTACACAGTATTTTGTCACCATCACTACAATCCCCATCCTGAATATTGGAGGATCATTTCAGTGACTTATGTGTACTGTCATACCTTGCTATAAGTGTCATTGTGTCCCTTGGCATGTCAATAACATTTCCTCTATTGATCATTCCTCAAGCAGACTCTCAAAAACATGTGATTTTGGGTCGGAGCTGGTAGGCAATTATGGCCTCATGCCCATAGAGAAATTAACACTAGGCCTCGCGCCCATTGGCACTCTGTCTCAGTGGGGAACCCGCGTCGAGCTATTTCTTGAATTTAAAAAAAAATAGAAACGAAGTTTTCATGCCTAACAACTTCGTGAGTGGAGTCATCATGGTTTTTTCAACTGAATAACGTCGAAATCCTCCCTTTGGATTCTTATTTCATACAATTGTGCAACTCCCCAAAGGGATAAGACCTCTCTTCCACCTTATGAGGGATCCCAAACCACCCTCTCCTCTCCTATAAATACTTCCTTCTCACATTGTTGCATCTAGCTGAACATTCATCACTATAGTTGTTGTGTAGAATAAGACAGAGAGGAATCCATTTTCGAGAGAGATTTTAGGCCCATTTCCTCACCAAGTCCAATCCCGAACGAATGCTTGAGATGCGCCTGACTAAACCCGTCGAAGGAGGCTGCAACATCAAGGCATTAAGGTTGTAAAGTTCTTTTCTCTATCATTAATACATGACTAGTTTTTGGTTCCAATTTTGTGTTCAATCATATGAAAAATGTTTGATTCTCCTTGACAAATCGAATAGCTATAAATGAAAGTATATTATCACATTTTGTCATCGTTCACTTGATCTTTGTGCAGGTATACAGACATTATCATTGAAGGACCGTAGCGTGTGAATACAAAGATCAGAAAATCGAAAGCACAAGCTATATGAAAAATGTTTGATTCTCCTTGACAAATCGAATAGCTATAAATGAAAGTATATTATCACATTTTGTCATCGTTCACTTGATCTTTGTGCAGGTATACAGACATTATCATTGAAGGACCGTAGCGTGTGAATACAAAGATCAGAAAATCGGTGCTACAAGCCACGATAAGATCATTGGACTGAGGTAGGTTATCTATCCCAACTTTTTTTCATTTATAAGCTAGGAGTCTAAAATTCCAGCATGTCCCCTTATTGCTAGACCCACTCCAGGGCTATAGGGATTTCCTCTGTCCGTAGAGGGGATTTTCTTCGCTTGGTCTTATGAAGAAATGCCCGGCATCGATCTGAGTCTAGTTGTGCACAAGATCCCTACTTATCCTGGCGCGAAGCCTATTTGCCAGCGTCTTCATACCGTGCACCCTAGAAAGGCAGCCCCATCAAGGGAGAAGTTGAAAAAAATCTTAAAGATAGCTTCATTTATCCGATTCCCTTGACAGAATGGGTTTCTAATATCGTTCCTGTGGATAAAAAGCAGGTAATATTTGTGTCTGTGTACACTACCGTGACATCAACCGCGCTTGTCCTAAGGATAACTATCCCACTCCTTTTATCGATCAAATCATTGACAAGTGTGATGGGAGTGAGATATTTTCCCTTATGGACGGGTTTTCTGGTTACAAACAGATCAATATTCTTCCGGTTGATCAACACAAGACTGCCTTTATTTGTCCTTGGGGTACCTTCGCCTACAAGAAGCTTCCTTTGGGTCTTAAGAATGTTGGGGCTACATTTCAATGAGAAATGTCGTACGCTTTCAATGATATCAAGCGCATTGTTCAAAATTACCTAGATGACCTTCCGGCTCATTCTACTAAGCGTAAATACCATCCCGATCACCTACGTCAAATATTTCTTCGTCGTAGATGCTATAAAATTCGGCTCAATCCGCATAATTGTGTCTTATGCATTACTTCCGGTAGACTCCTATTGTTTATCGTCTCTAAATAAGGAATTCGTCTCTATCCCCTCAATGTTGAAGCTATTTTCAATCTCCCCTCCCCTTTCTCTTTACATTAGTTGTAGAGTCTGCAAGGGAAAGATAATTTCCTACACCGTTTTATACCGAACTATGTTGAAGTAGCCAAAGGCTTCACGCGATTACTTAAGCAAAGCGTCTCGTTCCTCTGGGATCAGATTGCCCAAAAATCCTTCGATGCACTGAAGACATTGTTCATCAATGCCCCTTTGTTGCATCCTCCCAATTATTATCGCGACTATTCTCTCTACTTGGTTGCCACATTTAGCACTATTGCCATGGTTCTGGTCCAAGACAATGACGATGGTGACGAGCACGTCATTTATTATTTAAGCCACAATCTTCTTGATACTGAAACATGTTACACACATGTCAAGGAATTGGCATTGCCTTCTGTTCAAGCCATCCAGATTTTTTTCCATTATATTCTACTACGCACAGTAACCGTGATTTCTAATTGCAACCCTATAACCTACATATTGACTCGACAATTACTTGGGGGGGGGGATACTCAAAGTGGATTGTAATACTCCAAGAGTTCGATTTGGAGTTCACTACCGCCAAATCAAAGAAATCATTGGTTTTTTCCGATTTGATTTTCTCTTTACCATCTCCCTTTGCTCCCTTTTTCTCATTAGCACCCTCGATCCTTGGTACGGTGATATCATCATCTATCTTCAGACTTCTAGATTCTAATTCGAGTTGACGAAGGATGCTCGTCGACGCATCCACCATCATTCACAACCTTATCATATAGTCGAAGATAATCTCTATCGAATCAGAGTTGATTCTGTTCTCCACCGTTGTTTAACTCTCGAGGAGGCTAAAAAAGTCCTCAATGACTGCCACTCTGGTGCCTACGGTAGTCACATGTCTGGATATGCTACTGCACAGAAGATTCTTCGTGCTGGATATTTCTGGCCTACTATCTTTAAAGACTACATTGTTGTTGTCCATAAGTGTCACGATTGCCAGATTTAGCAGCGTAAGATGTGCGTGCCACCCGCACACCTCCATCCTGTCATTATCGTTGGTCCCTTTGCGAAGTGGGGCATCGATTTATGATGTGTAACCCTCACTCGGTCGAGGGGGAATGCTTATATTATTGTAGTCATTGATTACTTCACTAAATGGGCCGAAGCAATGCCTACACTTACAGCTGATGGTAAGACATCTGCAAAATTTCTGTTCAATCATGCCATTACCAGGTTTGGTGTCCCTCAAGCCATTTTCACCGATCATGGTTCTCATTTGTGTCATTACATGATGGCTGAGTTGAATTCCAAGTTGGGTCTGGGTTACGACATCTCAATGCCATACTACCCCCAGGCCAATGGCCAGGTTGAAGCTGTGAACAAGGTTCTAGTCACCATGCTTCAGCGTACGATTGGGATGCATAAGTACAACTGAAATTTCATGTTGTTTTCAACTCTCTAGTCTTACCGAACCTCAATGAAGGATGCAACCGGATTCACCTCATTCCAGCTTGTTTATGGTCTAGAATCTGCCCTTCCGATTGAATGCGAAATCCCTTCTCTCAAGATAGTTGTATAATTACTGCCTAATACCTCACCAGAGGAAGAGCGTCTTTTATATTTAGAGAGGCTTGATGAAACTCTTCACTTTGCTGCTCTTGTTATAGAAGCACAAAAACAGCAGGTCAAAGCTCATTTTGATCAGACAGTTTCCCCTCATTCCTTTGTAGAAGGAGACCTTGTCCTCCTGTATGACCAAGCTCACGATAAGCTGGGAGCAGGAAAATTTGAACCCATGTGGCATGGGCCCTATATCATTAAGCGAATTTTTAGAATGAGGCTTATGGGCCCATCCTTTGAATCAACCCAAAAATGGGTTGTACCTCAAAAAATACTATGCATGAGTTTCTCGTGCATGTTCTTTTGTACATAATTGTGTTTTTCATTTTTTTACATTTAAGCTCGGTTTTCTTCGTGAGAATTTTTTCCTGCTTATTATGTCATTTCTTACTGTGTATACATCTGTCACTCCTTATGTTAGTTTCATGGATGGTGCCTCCCGCAATACCTGAAATCTGTCTTCCACAGCTTGGGTGATTTATAATCCTAATGGTGAGTTGATATACCTTCAAGGTATTTGCCTAGGCTGAACAAAAAACAATGTCGTTGAATATAGTGCCCTCATTGAACTCTTAACCAAGGCCATTTCTCTCGACATTCATGCATTAATTGTTAACCTAGACTCTCAACTTGTTTTTCTTCAACTTAATGGGCATTACTCTATTAGAAATCCTCAGACTTTAAGGTTGTATTTGCGTGTTCTCTTATTAGAAAGGAATTTTTATTACATCACATATTAACATATTCCTAGAAGAATGAATGCCCCAACTGATGCAGTAGCCAATATTGCATTAGATAGACATTTGGGTAATTTGTAGAAAGAATCATCATCACATAATAAGTTTTAAAAAGGAACAGATATATATATATATATATATATATATATATATATATATATATATATATATATATATATATATATATATATATATATATATATATATATATATATATATATATATATATATATATATATATATATATATATATATACCGAGTGTTTGCATCCATGTGCATCATACATTCAAAAAATATATGTGTTTTGGTTACATCCTGAGACATCATGTCTCTCAAAAAAAAAAATGCAGAAATAAAAATCCTAGGCGGCTAATCAGCATGATGCTCATGGTAGCATCTCACTGCATGCACAAGCTACCTCAATAAGTGGTGGACACAGTTAGACACCCCCGCAGTGTTCCTCTAGTATGCATGAGGAACATCGTCAAATCTCGCGTAGTCTGGGATCCTACTAGTGAGTCCCTCTAGGTTGCACATGATCTCCTCTTCCTCACTTCCCTCGCCATGAGGGGCCACTTCAAAATCATGTGGGACCCTCCGTGCTATTGGAGACATCCCTGCAGGTCTTTTTGGGCAAACATATGCAAATACATGGATAAAACATCAGAACATATATAATAAAAAGAAATCATAATACTCATCAAAATCAAAAAATGAGTCTTACCCAATGCTTCATCCCAATCATCTCCTTCCAGGAGTGGAAGATCCACATCACCCATGAAGTCTGTGCCAGTATAGGGCCATTCCTCCAGGAAAATGAGTTGTCAGTGGAGAAAGTCAGAGAATTC
The DNA here is from genome assembly GCA_034641835.2 of Pinus albicaulis. Taxonomy (NCBI): domain Eukaryota; kingdom Viridiplantae; phylum Streptophyta; class Pinopsida; order Pinales; family Pinaceae; genus Pinus; species Pinus albicaulis. The sequence goes on from CM076579.1 coordinate 971,955,024, forward strand.
CAGTCTCCATGACATTTTTTGACCGCCTCCCGCTCTAGGAATCAAAGCCGCCCAACGAACCATCTGTGGCTCTTGTGTTGGTGGTGTAGGAACTATCACCTCCTGACATTGAAATATTGACAACCATTCCAGGATAAATGATACCAAGATGGACCCATAGTTTAATTGTTTTAGCTTTCCATTCTTGCATTTTGTCAGTTGGCATTTCAGATTGATTGTTACAGCCTCCGCACAGTTGAAAATGGTTGGCACCATAAAACCTACGGCAAGTAACAGCTGTGTTTTTGTGGCTTCATAAGGATCTTGAGATCCAGCAGCTCGAGTGATGGTGTGCAACACTAATTTTAGTGCCAAATCAGGAATGGTTTGAAGATCCCCTTTCTCACTCTTTGATCCTTTCCTTGCCCCTCGACAAACCCTATATATGAGCATGCTCATGTTTTCCATTGTAGATCGGGTACCTATCAAGATCGGTGTTGCTACCCTCCGTGATAATATGATGATAAAATATATGTCATAGACTTCAATCTCTAACTCCTAATCATGAATCACAAATATTTCCCGATCAGTGTCCCACACACTGATCAAATATTGTAGTAACTCCGGTTGAGCTCCAAGACATGGTGCCATGAAGAATTTCAAGAGCCCGTAGTCCCTTAGAGCATCCATGCATCTTATATTGCTCATGGCTTGGTCATCCTCCTCTCTATGTTCTCTTTCCTTCCATTTTATCACCATTTTTTCTTTCAAACACCTGCAACATCATCATTGGGGCTTTCATCAGTCAATTATCAACTTTTGATTCGATTCAAACAGCCTATTTGCTGGAATTTTGATGCTAAAATAGGTTACGGCGATTGACGCTGCTATTTTAAAAACAACAGCGCCAATTAGTGCCTCCTAGTTAAATTTCAAGGCGGGTTGGCATGACTCCATGCCTGGAACCCGTGCCAACCACCACACCCAGCTTTGAACAAAATCTCCCCAAAAATGTGCAAAATTGAAAATGCATGCAATGAAATTGGATTTAAAATGCAGGCAAGGATAAGAGCTCTTACCTGAAGAAAACAGATTCATGATTGGTCTCCTGGATTGTCCATTGCCAACTCCACAAGATCACATTGAAAATGGTAAAAATTCTCACAAGAGGTGAAAAGGTGAAAAGTAATTTATTTTTACTAGTTTTGTCATTTTATAACCTTTTTGAAACCCTAATTAGGTTTTTGAGCTTATTTTCGATTATTTTAATATTTTATCTCAAAAAATGGGTTTTACATGTGTTTCTTGTGCAACAATAGGTCCTGAACGTGATGGCGATGAAGTGACGAGTTGTGTTTTATTACTTTTTAGGACTCAGTAAAAACACGAAAAATTCACCCCCTGGAGTCATCATTCAGCTCTTTTCTGACTCTCTAAAATTGAAAATATTGTCGAGAATCTTGTCATTTTGAACTTGTTAAAGGCTTCGAAACTTCATCTGCCCAGTATATGTTTACCCCTTTTTTAGGCCGGGATAGATTATTTACGAAAAAGGAATACCTTAGCCTATCACGACTAAGAGGTTCTCTCAAATATGGTTTTCTACCTTTTCGGATCTGTGAGAATACCTACAAAAAGGGACCTGCTTGAGTTTTCTTTTCCACTTCTTTTCAAACTCTCTAAACATGAAAATATGACGTGTTATTCCTTTTTCAGACTCGTTAAAACTTAAATGACATCTGAAATCATCACCATGACGTAGCTGAGTTCCTATTTCCTAGGACTCATAAAATTTACAAGGATAAATTTTTCTGAAGGAAAAAATTATATCACAAGCATATGCTATCCTCTTCAAGCTTGGTTCTAAAAATAATTGGGGTACTCGCTATAAATGGTGGGGGGAAATGGAACCATTTCTCAGTCATGTCGACAGTATGTCACTCTTGAACATGACACTTGTCTGCAATTCGTGTCGAGTTGGGGACATCCCATTTCGTCATTTTTGCCTCCATGGGTTTGGGTTATCTATTTTTGCCTCTCATCTACTCTTTGCCACATCATCATGACCTCAGATACCTTGATGTCAAATACTACCAAATTCTAGAGTCGTGTCACCAATATGCTCAAGAGAAGTTTCCTTCTGTATTTTGCAACCTTTGATCCTATGATTATCCCTAATTCACTATCATCTTGTTCCTCTGTCTCATGTCGATGATGTGCAAAACATTATGGCCCTCCTTCAATCGATCGCTTCCTATCGACTTCAGCTCATTATCCAGGAAGTTGATCTAGAGACTCCCTTTCGGTTCCTTGGAGCTTGCATACCTTAATGGCAAGTTCTTCACATTCGATGACAGGTCCTCATCATTGGCCTTCGATCGAGTGATTCCGTGGGTGTTCGACTCCAACTCACTCTTCACATTTCATGGATTTTACTAGTTGTACCTTGAGATCCATTGTCATTATTGGTGGTTGCTCTCGCGCCTGTTATCAGATTTCATCATTGGCTGGTAATCATGTGACTTTCTTGCATGTTCAACTTCATCTCACTTATTCGCATGCTGGAACTTGTACTTGTTCGGGTCGATATGGAGCGCAATACCCTGGGTTTTTTCTGATAAAATCCAGGTTGTGAGACGATTTGGTTTATCATGACTATATGCATAAATCTTCTGATTGGATGGATACGACCATACCTGAGTCTATTTGATGATCCTTCATGCTGGATGACTGCGTCCATACCTCATATCTTATTATTGTATGTACTCTATTATGGATGGTTTCACCCATACCACATATTCATGTATCAGAGATATCAGTTGTACTTGTTCTTGTAGGTCTCCAATGGCGGCGTTTTGGTTTGGGCATGTTCTCATAAAGCATTTCACCCCTCCTTCTCTCTCGGACCTCATGATTTAGGGGGAATCTGTTACACAGTATTTTTTCACCGTCCCTACAATAGAATATTGGATGACCATTTCAGTGACTTCTATGTACTTTCATACCTTGCTATAAGTGTCATTGTGTCCCTTGAGACATGAAGAACATTTCCTCTGTTGATCATTCCTCAAGCAGACTCTAAAAAACATGTGATTTTGGGTCGGCGCTGGTAGGGAGTTATGGCTTCTCTCCCATAGAGAAATTAACACTAGGCCTCATGCCCATTGGTGCTTTGTCTCAGTGGGGCACCCATGCCAAGTTGTTTTTGGAAAATTTTTTAAAATAGAAATGAAGTTTCCATGCCTAACAACTTCGTGAGCGGAGTCATCATGGTTTTTTTGACTGAATAACGTCGAAATCCTCCCTTTTTATTATTGTTTCCTACGATTATGCAACTCCCCAAAGGGATAAGACCTCTCTTCCACCTTATGAGGGATCCCAAACCACCCTCTCCTCTCCTATAAATACTTCCTTCTCACATTTTTTCATCTAGATGAACAGTCATTACTATATTTTCTGTGTAGAATAAGGCAGAGAAGAGTCCATTGTCGAGAGAGAGTTTAGGCCCATTTCCTCACCAAGTCTGATCCCAAACAAATGCTTGAGATGCACCCGACTGAACCCGTCGAAGGAGGCTGCAACGTCAAGGCATTAAGGTTGTAAACTTATTTTCTATATCATTAATACATGACTGGTTTTTGGTTCCAATTTTGTGTTCGATCATATGCAAAATGTTTGATTTTCCTTGACCAATCGAATAGTTGTAAATGAAAGTATATTCTTGTATGTTGTCATCGTTCACTTGATCTTTGTGTAGGTACACGGACACTATCATTGAAGGATGGAGACGTGTGAAGACAAATATTAGAAGATATTTTCTACAAGCCACGACAAGAGCGTTGGACGGAGGTAGGTTATTTATCCCAACTTGCTTTTAATTTATAAGCTAGGAGTCCAAAATTCCAGCATGTCCTCTTGTTGCTAGACCCACTCCAGGGCTAGAGGGATCGCCTTTGTCCGTAGAGGGGATTTTCCTGCTCAACAGTAGTATATGGATTCCTTGGGCATAGAATTGTTGTTTTCCAGGCCCAAGGAAATAATTACGAAAAGGAAACTCTCTGGAGTCTTCTACAGGAAACTCAGACTCTCTAAACATGAATTCCCCAAGCATAGACTACCTTAGGCTCGATAAAACAATAAGGTGGTGGTAGCCTAGGGATCCAATGTGTATTGAATTATTCTTTTCTGGGCCCACTAGAATAACTACAGAAAAGAAGCCACTTGGAGCCTTATTTCAGGACATTTCAAGCTCCCTAAACAAAAATGCCACAGGCAGTTATCATCTCAGGCCTTGTTAAAATCCATGAGATGGTGGACAAGTTTCCAGCACCACTTCACAGAAACTCAGTGGCAGATTTTCAAAGAAATTGAAGATTTTATGTTCTGTTCTTTATAATAACCAACTCTATGCCTAAATTACTGTAGATTTGTCATCTTCATACTTGAACATTCAATATTGGACCGAAATCCTCTTTTGGAAATACGTTTTCTAGAGACTATAGTATGGTCATGAATAATCTGTGGTATTAATCAAATGTGAAAATATCTATTCTTAACAGTAGTTCAGTCCTGGAAATTGTAGCCTAAGCCTAAAAGTCTGATTGGTCCAGATGCCACTTAGTTTGCTGCAAATTTTACTTTTTTCCTATGATCATTTGTTACAACAAGAGCCACATCTCAAACAACAGAATTGTTCCTATACTAATGGGATATTCACACTATTATTATTCCCAGTACCATTCAAGTAACAAAGGTAATGTGCTCAATTTACTTAATTTAGTTATAGGTAGTTTTAATGATTACTACGTGTGCATGTGATTTACCAAATTCCCCATACCTCTGCCTTCATTCCTGCCTCCCAAACTATTAATTCCTAATCTCAGAATGACCCATTCCCCTTCAGTATTGACATTGTCTTCATTCTCATTCACCCATTTCCATATTCGCACATAACTCCATACGGTTACAAATGGATGGGCCTAGAAAGGCTATAGGTGATAATAAGGGTTGCGTAAAATGATGATGGGGAGAATGTATGATGGAGGAAGCTCAAATGATGAAAAGAGAAGGCACCGTGTAAGAAGGAACATGATTTTGGGTATGATGGCATGACAAGAACCAATAATTCATGCAACCTAGCCTTCTTCATAAGCATAAATGTCATTATTGTTTAAATGCATATGAATGAACACCGTCAACTCTCCCCTAATCATGAATCGACTGGGCACGATTCCAGGGTTGGTGAAGCATGGCGTTATGATGATTACATTCTTGGTCAAATGTATCTGTAATGAGACCATCCTCACAACCGATCACTAGAAAATATCTCTATCACAAGCCACGCTCATGTCATTATCTCTCTTAATGTTAGACAATGCGGCATCTCTATGCCAATTGAGGAAGATTACGATGGAAAGAGGAGATGCCTAAGTGAGGATTTGTTTTAATAAATAGTGTGGACATCTGCGTATGCTTCTTCCTGTGCGCTATATGGATGCCACTCATTGATACTCCCGAACTGTGAAATAAACGTTCTATGTGCTACGTTTATTTTCGATTTACTCCATGTCTATGTAGTTGTCCCTCTAACTGTGGGTTACTACAGATGTGATTGCATGCCATAAGTTGATTGCAGGAATGCTTGAATCCACTTTGATCATAGGAACTGATAAGCACGAGCCCATATTTGCCCAATTTGCTCGAACTGCAGAGTACCAGTTGTGCAAAGAAGTCATCGAAAAGAGGGGTTGGATGGTATTTCTTCAAAGGTTCCAGGGGTACAATGACACAGGGGTATTAGCATTCACCCAGACTTTCGATGAAAAGAGGGAAAATATTGGGAACTTCCGCCTTGAAGTCATGAAGAAATCATTAATCAGAGAAGCTGGGCTGCCCATAGGGGGTGAACAATTATTCAAAGGAGGTCAACTAAGCATACCCAATTGCACAAAATTTTTAAAGCCAGCATATTAGTCATTGATTTGGGTTAAGGGAATGTTATGAAACTAAATTCCACATCAATGGTAGTCATTGTTAAACATGAAACAACACTTTTTAACTTGTGAAGGAAGATCTGCCATCATTTATCTGTATCATATCAAATTATTAATGCATCTTATTGAAGACTGATCTGTAGATATTCCCCACTTCTTAAAAATAAGTTTGCATAAAATGGCTAGAGGAGTTCAATCCGAGAGTAGGAAACTAGTAACTCCACTGTATCATCACAACCTAATTAAAATATTGGTTGTTTTTTAATTAAGTAAGAGGAATAATTCTTGGGAAGACTTCCTCATAGAGAATTATCCATGAGAGGAAACTTAGGTGAAATGGAGACACAGATCTATAGGTCAAATTATGAAATAAAAAATGGAGATCCCTCCATTTACTTCCAAAACCACTCCACCCACTTCACTTGCTCAATCTGCCTCACTTCCCCTTGATAATTCCAAGAGGAAAAATCCTTCCTTTAGCCATGAAGCTGGACCTTCAAAAAGGCAGCCAAGAAAACGAAGAAGAGAGGCCTTATTCCCTACAAAAGAGTTGGCTGAAATTCCCTCCAAACCCCCATTTCAACAAAGTCACAAGACCAAATCTAGGAAAATATCATTTCATGCTCATAAATCCTTAGCTCCCACTTTAGAAACTATCACACTAGAAAGAAGAAGGACTAGGAGCATGGGTAAGTCTCCTCACACCACTACTGATCCTATGAACTTTTTTGTGGCCTCATCCCCTGATTCTTCCATTCCATCTTCCTTATATTTTCCCAAATTTCCTTCATCTTTCCATCAGTTTCAAATTCGAGAGGAAATTGCACAAGATTTACACACTTTTACCCCCACTTGAAATTCAACAAGCCAAGAACAACAAGATCCTTCTCCGAAGCAGAGTGCGGGTCATGTGCTAGAAGGGAGCCATTCTCAGCAATCAGCAGCTCCAAAAAAGATGCTTGTTCCTGATAAAGAAGAAATTTTTAAGATCAGATCACTCAGGCTTCAGAAGAAAATTGCTAAACTGAGAGATAAGGCCCACAAATTTGAGACATTATTTCAGTATGTTATCAAGACAAATGATCAGTTGAAATATGAAAACCTTAGGTTGTATGCACAAAATGATAAGCTTAAAAGGAGGGATAGAAGGCTTCGAACATGGAAAACATCCAGCCCTCGGCCTGCAAAGAGAGTAGGTGCTCAAAGATTGGTTGTACAGTTTATAAGATGTTGAGTCCCATTTAGAAAAATTCTAGAGGAGTTGTCCAAATCAATTGGCCTTTGACCAAACATTGATGCCTTGGATGCATGAGGCATGCATTAGATTAAGCGTGGGGAAGATGTTGAGCCCGTCTTTTGTCTTCTTTTATTTACCTTCCTTGCCCTTTTTTACTTTTTTTTGGACAAATATGTACTCCTTTTTCCTCTCTTTATCCTCAATATGGCTTAAATTTCATAAGCTATTACCTGAGGTAAAAATAATTACAAGTAGAATTATTTTTACTATTATATGTCTAAGTTAGGTATTTTAAGTTAAATGCTTATTGTTAACTCATCATTATGGGTATAGTTGTGGAATTTTCTACAGGACTTTCTCAGCTGGCACCTAGGCTCGGTTTGGAAGAACCATGCTTCTCCAATCATCCTCCAGGAAATGATCCAACATACCTAAAGCTTGAAGCTCCAGTGCAGCATTCCAGAAGATCAATGATCCATCCAACGCTTCAACAGTTTCAGGGGATCGATGGAATGACCAAATGGCCATTTTCCACGCAGTTGGGTTTAGTTTGATAAATTTAGAAGCATTATCCTATATCAATATGCAGTTTTGATAGGGAGAGGACAGTTAGAAATTAGAATATCGTAGTGCTAAATATGATTAATTCGTGGGATTTCCACATCGTTGGTTTTCAACACCTTTCTATGTACAACACTGATGCTATTTGTGAATACCACGATGCCTATAAAGGCTGAAAAATGTAATATGTTTCATTGGTGTGGGTATTGCAACTCGATTTTGTCATCAAGACTTGAAGACTGTGATTTCATCCTCTATTAATGAAAGTCGAAGTTGTAATTTGTCATGTTGTGTTATTAATTTGATTTTGGAGTGCTGTGGATTTTTTATGAGTTCCTGAGGTAGATTTGCTGAACCTTAACTAGTCCCTGTAAGTCCTAAGCTTCTCCGGGTGTGGCAAGGGCACACCATAACTGGATCATCTCCTGTAGTATAGATAAAATTAATATGTATGTGTGTTTGATTAATTTCCTATTTTTACAGTTGTTCTTAGAAGATCGATTTTATTTCTCATATGCTTTTATGATCGATTATGTCTCTATGAAAGGAATGATTTCATATGTTAGCTTTTAGCTAGGCAGATTGAGTGTTTACATTGAAGAGTTACATAGTGAAGGTTTCAAGAATCATTGATGTAGGTGTGCGTTTAATTCATTTACAAGTTCCGCTCTGAATGAAATACACTCAAACCTTGCCAACGTTGTTTTCTAGACAGGAATATCACCTGCAGATCTCGTTATTCGAACTAGTTTTGAACCTGAATGAATACTTTTTCATATCTCCTAGAAAATGAGTTGAATAAGAACAAACCTATGTGATTGATATAGTGTGAACGGACAGAGTGTGGTTGAGCGCATCGGGTTTAAAGTCTCAATGATTAATTAGAACATGATGGAAGAAATTTAATGATAGAATAATAACTCCATTTCCTTAGCATCCAAGTTGAACATGAATCCCATTCAGACAGTGTGATTTAGCCATGGTGAATTGATTCTGAGAAGTGCATATTGGTATTGTTAATGTCATTTCCTAAATTTTCACCAGAAGTAAGAATGCAAATTATATCATAGGCGTAATTGGAAGTTTGATTAAAAATCTATAACTACCATTCGAACTCGATCTCGGAATTGATTTGCTTACTTCTCGACTTAGATTGGAATTTGAATTGTTTTAAGAAACAAAGTGTGAACTGAAGGATTGGTCAAGCATCAAAAGGTCTCTATACTCATTGTAAAAATATGGTCTTCCATCATTTTCTTTGCGTAATTTAAGATAGGGTCAAATAGGATCTGCCTTCTGTTACTTAAACCTAGCAGTAGGATTTCATTAGCTGCCAACAGTAAGCTTATAGGAAGATTTCTACAGTGTGTTTTCAGTGTGTTCACTAAGTCAAGGTCTTTTGGTTATTTCTCAGTGCCAATTTTCATTTATGTTGTCAGTAAAAGCATTGGTTCAATAGGAATACTAGCTTAGGGTTTCATTCTGAATGCAAGATTTGTTGAACTGTGTGTGTGTGAGCAAGGTAGGTTTTTAAGGTCCTTTCTAAATTTGTAAAACATATTAGGGTTTCTAGTCTTCTATGAAATTTGGGAATTTTCCAGTTCATAAGATTGAAGTATGATGAAGTGATTTTAGCCTTTACAACTTATTTTAGAAGTGATTGTTGGTTTGAGACTCCGGAGCATTGTAAAAATTAGCTACATTGCAATTTGATTGAAATAAGTGAAGGATTGCCAATTGTGATTTTCACTAGCCTGTTAATCAAAATCTTAGCTCCTAGGTTGAATTAGTTTCCATTACGATATCTTAGTGCAGTGTGTGTGCACTTGCTTAGATTATTATACCTTATATTTTTTTTTAGGAAAGCAGAGTATTGATTGCTAAAGGCTTTTGAGTAAATTTTCCAGAGTTCAGTTTAATGATTTGATAGACATCAACTGCAATTGTAATCTAATTTCTTGAGTACAGTTGTGTGCTTAAATAGTTCAGGTTTATCTCAGTTGATTTTAAAATTAAAATTTGGTTTTGATGAATGAAATTGACATAGATTAGATCATAGACTGAGCATGAAAGATTGATTTGTCCACTTTGGTTGATAAGTGTGTGAAACAAACATTTCAAATAGTGTTGATGTTGCAATCTCTTGTTTGATGTTAAGGTAGTGGAATTGGTATAAAGTGTCTTATCCTAGGGTTTATATAAGGAAACCATTAATAACTGTAAATTCATCCTGTGAGTATAAGATCAATTTATAGGTGCATTTAGATTAATCAGTTTCTCCCAAGTGTGGCCTTTGAAAGTTAGAATTAGGGTTTTGGAATTTCTGCAAGAAGTATTGAATTGATAAATTGAAGTGTGTTGAAGACTAGGTATTTGTTTGAGTAATTAGGTTTTGATTCCAGTTCAATCACAAGACAAATTAAATAAAGGGTTAAGTGCTCAAGTCAAATTCAATTATTGATCCTGCTTAGAATGATGAACTGATCTCTTTTCTGCAATTCGTGTGTTTATGAGTATTTGTGTGTCTTAATTCTTAATTAATTATCTTAAGGAATCATTCAAACTCTGACTCATAAATTGAATCTCGAAAGCGCAGTGAATCTCGTGTTTACGAGCCCGAATTGACATACGAATATTGGAGGATTAATTTGACAGTTAATTCTCACAACACAAGGCTTGGGAGTGGAAAGAGGGGGTTTAAACCTAATTAAAAATTTATTATAGCGCAAAAATGCTACAAAGTGGAATAATTTGAAAAGTGCTATGGTGAAGATGCGATGGAGCAAAAGTTGCGAAATGTGAAGTGCGATGGGCTAAAACTTGTGATGTGCAAAATGTGATGGGAAAGAACTGCAAAATGAAAATTGTGAAATGCAAAAATGAAAGAACTGTGAAATGCGAAATGCGAAAAGGGCAAAGTTTGTGATCTGCGATATGCGATATCACAATATCGCAATCGGAAAAAAGAGTGGTAGGTCTTAAAAGAAAGGGGAAAAGGTTGTTAAATGTGATTTGCGACGGGTGATGTGGCAATGGGATCGGTGGTGGAGCGCGATCGCAATATTGCAATCGGCAGATAGGAGCGGTAAGTCTTAAGAGAAAAGGGAAAAAGTTGCGATGAGCGCTTTGCGATGTGGTAAAAGTTGCAAAGTGTGAAGTGCGATATCAGAATTGCAATATCGCAAAGTTAGAGGGATAGTGGAAGTGCTGTTCAGGGAAAGTTGCGAAGTGCGAAGTGCGATATTGCAATCACAATATCACAAAGTTGGAGGGATAGTGGTAAGTCTTAAAAGAAAAGGGGAAACGATGTGGAGTGCGATGTGCGATGCGGTGGATGACATGTCAGTGGGACTGTCAGTGGAGCGCGAACGCAATATCGCAATCGGCATTTGGAAGTGATAAGTCTTAAAGAAAAATGGAAAAGGTGCGAAGTGTGATATGAAATATCGCAATATCGCAATCGATAGATGGGAGCAGTAAGTTTTAAAGGAAGAAACTAAACACTGTGATTTGTGATTTGCGATGTATGGTAGTGGGAAGTTCGAGAGGCAAGGGCAGAAGGTTGAATTCAAATGGTTTTCAAGCGTTTTGCGTTAAAAAGTGGTAAGGAAATTGTGAAAGATAAAAACAAAGGAATGAGGTGGGCTGAAGGATTTAAGTGATTTTAGGGGAAAAAGGTGGGTGCAAAAGTTAGAATAACCAAAGAAAAATAGGGAATGGAGGGCATAACATCAATGCTCAGGTTTTGAGTACAGAGATGGAAACTAAAGCGAGGAAGCACCACGGAGCTGATTTGGGGTTTTATCACTAATTCCTACAAAAAATTATGTTGGTCTATGCACGAAAAACAAGAAAATGCGTGAAAATACAATATAAAAAGGAAGGTTGAAAATGGTAATGTAACTCTACTTTTAATCTCAGAAATAGTGAACAGAAATCAGTTTTTGGGTCTGTGGGAAAGTTCTCCCTCTTCGAGCCCTATTGACAGAGATGAGAAGGGGGTCTTGATACACTGCTTTTTGGTTTTCCTCTATTCTATTACTATCATAAGCAAATGAAAAACTAGAGCAACGCATTGAAAGAAAAACTAAACAACACTGAAACTATCAGAAGCAGAACTAATTGAATGAAAAAAAGCAGAGACCAAATACAGCAGAGAGGCTGAGGCACATGGATTGGGCCCTAACCCACGAGCCTAGCCCTCTGAAACTTAAATCAGTAAAATGAAATCAATCTGTTCATTTCATAAAAGAGTAACCTCATACATTTCTAAAATTTTGATCGTTGATTAAAAATAATAAAAAGCTCAATAGCTTGCAACAAAGTTCTGAATAGAATCGACCCCCTTCCTAGCTTTATCTCTACTCTATTTATTCTACAGGGCAGCTAATAGTATCTCCCTAGAAAATGGTGATTGAGTCCACTTGACTCCAAGTAAACAAAGATTGGGTGCACTCTTCTTTGAGTTGCTTGGCTACCTCTGGAATTTGAATTGCTAGAGAGAATCCTTGGGGATCCTTTGGCTTTCTTTGGAATTCGAACTGCTAGAGAGAATATTTGTGATCCTTTAGCTGCCTTTGAGAGTTAATGAGGGTGGAAAATCCTCCTATAATTTCTCCTTGTTGTCTCCTCCAAGTCTTTATGATAAAATCCTTATAAAAATGCTAATAATTCATGATTTTCTGCACTCAACCTCATATTAGGCACTCAGAGTATGTTAGCCTTAATCACCACCTATACTAGCATCATAAAACCAAATAATAATAAAAATTCAAGAAAAAGATATCTAAGAAGGAAAAAAGGTGAATATTAACCCCTCCAAAAATGTCTAATGATGGAGCTCATCATCACTCCCCTACTGAATGGTTGCAAATCCTCTTAGCAACTAATCCTCCTCCTGCTTTCCTTTAAGGGTTTGAAAACCCCCCTGATTTCCTAAGGAAGAAGTGTGGGAGTTCTCCCAAGGGGGTAAAAACCATTATTCTTTTTTTCATTCTCCCATTCTCTATCTTGTGCATCTGTGTCCTTTTCATCATTCAGCCGCAACAGCAAAGGTAGGCTGAGCTTTAGTCCCAACCATTGGGTCTTTTTGGCCTGCATTTCCCTCTTGTATAATGGTGCCCTTTCCAATGCACCCCTTAGTCTTTATGGAGTATGGTACTCCCTATTCTTAAGGTTGTGTGGTAGGTTGTTCCATCTCCTCTAGCTAGCCATAATGCACTCATCTTCTGTCTTCCTAGAAACATCATCAAAGTGTCTGATTACCCGTGTTTGAGTCTGAAGGTAGCTTTCAACTAGTTCATGGTCCCTTTCAATCTCTTGACGATTAAGGATGATTCCTCTTGGGCTGAAAATTTCCGGTCTGATATGTAAGGGTTCTCTATTTATTTTTCTCATGACCCACCATATCTCTTTTGCTCTAGTGTCCTCATTCATCATCCAAGATACGAAAGCCATCAACTGCATATCCCCCATTGTAGGATTGGGTTCCCAAGTATCCAAATTTGTCATCACAAGGTTATGCACATAAAACTCTACCATCTTTTCTTGATCAGCCATGTTAGATTGCTTGTAGAAATCCATGAATTGCCTACAATCTTGGAAAGGTAGTATCCATGGGAGGAAATATTTTTTATTTGAAATAGAAGCCATTGCTCCTTGAGGTACACAACATATGAGTTAGAAGAGAATCTGTGTTGAAGGGCTTCTATGAATAAGTTTTCCATGGTGGTTACTTGTTGCCCTTTTTTCTATAATTTACCCTTCAATGCTACATCCTCTGCATGTGCCTTCTGCAACTGCTCCTTTAGAACTGTTTCTTCGATTCTTTGCTTCTCCCTTGGTGATTCTTAAATGATAGTCGAGCTCGTGGGAGGAGTTTTTGTTTATCTTTGACTCTTATCTGCTCTGAAATACATAGAGGCCTACCTTTGTCTCTTTGCACTCAGAGGAGATAAGGTGGAAACTACCTCTTTGTCTTGAGGGGATGTGGTGTTGTGTTGTGAGTCTGTTTCTTGCTCACTTTATGCTATCTATATGACTTCTATTTCCTTCTCTTCCATTTTTCCTTGGCCCTTTATCTCTTCTTCTTCTTCTTCTGGTTCTTCTTGTTCCTCTTCTAGTTCTTCTCATGGCGATGTTGTTATGTTGTTGTTGCTGCTACACGTTGTCCAAATACACAGCCCACTCTCGGTACTGTTGTGTTGTGGGCTTCGTTCGGTCTCTTTCCCTCGAAAATTCTCAATTCACTGGTTTGGATGAGACGAGATATCTTTTTATTAGATTGCGCAACTAAATTTGGAGCGCTTATGTAACTCGGCCTCAGCTCTAGTTTTCGTTAGAGACCATTGTTTCCTTCTCTCTGTTAATTCATGATGGACCGTGTGTTTCCTCCCCTCGTTCTCCTCTACTCCACTTGATTTAAATTTTTCTTTTGCATGCCCAGGTGGCGTGACTTTGCAGTTTTTCCTAGTCATACTTCACAATGGTGGCCAAGCTAACTGGCCACCTTTCTGCCCCTTAAAATCTAATTCTGCAAATTTAATTATTTCTGGCTATTATGGATGCATAGCGAGGCGTGAGAATATATACCTGACTTTACCTGTTGTTTTCAAGGCATTTGCAGGGGCTAGAATTTAGAGACAAGCCCCTTATATGCTATGTTCTTCCTTATTTTTATGTTTTCTAAGTGAGAAGCTTTCTGAATGAGAAACTCTCTGAGTGAGTTGTTGATCTTTCTTGTTGTTTCTTCCCGTTGTAGATTTTGCGTGGGGTTACTCCAAATGCCATGGATGGCACTCTTGTCTTTCCTGGGGTCTGTTTTATCAGCTCCTCCTTGTCTTTCTTTGCAGTCCTTGAACAAATTTGTTTTTGAAGGAACTTTGTTGAGTCTCAAAAGTGTTCTCCATATTCATACATATTTCCATTATGTCATAACCATTTAGCTCTTATTTCATAGCCATTTGACCTAAAACCCTACATCAAGTAACCATTTTCATAAATATATGGGTTAGGATCCTTGTTTTTCAAAGTTATTTATTTTATGTATTTAAAGTGAATTTATGATTAGAAACTAGAAAATTAACATAGTTTCATATATCTATATATGTGTTATGAGTTTTGTAACATGTGTAGGTCAAAAGGAAGCTTCTAAAAGACCTTTATGTGGCCTCCCAAAACCAAATTCGAATTTGAGTGGAGAAGATCATGGGATCATGAGGACATGTGTCTCACTTCCTTGTTGTATTGAAACTCTAAGAGGATATGTGTCTCATTTCATAGTTGTGTTGAAACTCTAGAAAGACATGTGTCTTATCATTTCCTATTTTGATTGTAACTCTAGAGATGGAGGGAGAGATTCATGGACTCCCATTAATGAGAGGACTCCTCATATTTTGTATAAATACGAGAAGCTTTCTCCTATCATAGGTAATGAGGAAGTAATGAAAAAGTAGTGAAAAATAGGAGAAGGAGAGGAAGGAATAGAGAAGTCTTTTGTAACAAAGTTTAAGATGGAATGGGATGTAGATTTGTGAAGTTTTTCAATAAAGAAGTTCCTTGATGGTGTTTTGATTACAATTTTAAGGAGTTGAAGAAGGATTGTGCAGAGGGCCCCTGCACACGCCGAGGTTTTGTTTATTGCTGTATAGTTTCATGCTTTATTTCCTTACGTTCATTATGCCATAGTGTTTTTGTTCCAGATTACAGTAGGCGGCCCGGGCATTTGCACTTAGTTTTACAATGACTAATGACATGGAATCAGTCTTGTCCTTCTGCTGATTTATTTTTCTTAGTTTTTAATTCCAACACTGTTTTATTTATTTCAGTTTTGTGCATTTGCTTTATTAGTTAGATTAGATATTAAATTACTCATGTCATTATCAGTTACCTCCGAAAGCCATAGCGAGACTAATGGTGAGGGATTGAAGTATGAGTGTGTAGTTTGATATTAGTTTATTTTTATGCAAGTTAGATATTAAATTGCTCATGTCATTATCAGTTACCTCCGAAAGCCATAGCGAGACTAATGGTGAGGGATTGAAGTATGAGTGTGTAATTTGATATTAGTTTCTTTTTCTGCAAATTAGATATCAGATTTCTCAAGTTGTTTATGATTACCTCCGAAAGCCATAGCGAGACTAATGGTGAGGGGTCAGAATATGAGTTGATGTAATTTGATTTTAGCTTTACTTTGCTTGCAATTCTTGAATTTCTTTGAGCACAGTTTCTTTTGTATTTAGACAGCAGCAAGGGTAATGGGTTTCATGATCAATAGTTCACTGTTTGTTTGACTAGTATAGTGGCACATTTTCATTTTCTTTTAGGAATTAATTTTGTCATTGCATGTTTTAAAACCCTTTTGAAATTTGAAGTTTGGGAAATCATTATAAAGGACATCATTGCCTTGAACATTTATATCCATACTTGTCTTTTAGAATTTCCATCTCACATTAGGAAACCAACCAAGATAAAAACCCAAAAACGACAAAAAGTAAGAGATAGGTTACCTTGCACATATAGTGCGCCACACTTCGTCAGCTTACGAATCCCGGATTGACAAATTAATGTAGCAATTTAGGACACACTAAATTGACCAAACATTTTGGCGCCGTTGCCGGGGAAGTGTAACTAGGTAGCCAATTTCTTTAAAAAAAAAACAATAAAAAGAAAGGAAAAATTGATAACTTCTTGAAGTATGCTCTCCTCTTGCACCTAGTGTGATCTGGAGGATCAGAAAATAGAGTTATTGGTTCAATAATTTCTTAAGTATGCTCTCCTCCTGCACTTTGTGTGATCTGGAGGATCAGGAAAAGAATTGTGATGTGAAAAAAAAAAAAAAGAGACAAAATAAACTTCATCATTTCAATTGATTCAAAAAAAAAAAAAAAAAATTGTTTTCATCATTTCATTTGATTTAAAAAAAAAAAATGAAACCCAACTGCTTTGATAGGTTCAGTTGTCCAATATTGACTGGTTATGGTCTGTAGTGGTCCTCAAAACACTATATCCTGTTTTAATAAGATTTTGCAACCTAGCTGCGGAATGTGTCCTGATTCCGTAGCTAATTGTGAATTCCACCGCTGATTTCAAGCTTTAGCAGGTTACAGACATCCAATGAAGAAACTGACCACATGGGCATCTCCAGAATTATCCCGACATGGATCCTATCCTAGTCACCCAGCCCAGACTGATAAAAAAATCAGTTTAAAACCTCAGTCAAAGTCTTGTTTTTAGCATGTTTTTCTTGAAGTCTTTGCTGTCTGAAATTGAAAATCATTAATCCTTCTTATAAAAATTTACAATTTCAGAGAAAAAAAAGAAGAATAGAAAAACAATCTATGGCTATCTTCAATCCTAGCTTTCAATGTGGCCTCAGTAGAAAATTTGCATTCCTGTTCAAGCTTTGGCCTGAAACAAACCTGCAAAATCATTAAAAAAAAATGCATTTAGAAGTGTACAGGCTGATGGCAGGTCTTCAGGTTGCACTGAAGGAAGAGAAAGAAGGAATATTTTTGCAGAAGAAATCAAAGAAGATACTGAAGAATGGTTACATCTGTCTGTGCAGTGATCGCATCCAAAAAAAACTTTTCAAAATCAATTTCACAGCCGAATGTAGCAATTCAGGAAAACGCAAAACAGAGAAAAACGTCAAACTTTGAAAGCACGATTTGGCCAAACGGAGATGAATTTGGAAAAACTAAAACATGGGTTTTTTCGCCAATAGGGTCAATTAGATAACTCAGAAATCGTTTTAAGAAATTCGTGGCGGTCTGGGAGAATGTCTCGGTTATTTGAAGCCCATTTTTGCTTGCCGCATGAAAAAAAACGGAATTTCAATTAATGAACTGACAGTTGATTAAATTCAGTTACTTCCGATTTGAAATCAATGATATACTGATAATTAACTGTCTTTTTCCCATCGTCTAACACCTCCTCTGCCACTTCCCGATTAATAACAAACTCTAATTGGAAACGGCTCTTTGCTGATAAACGTAACACTTGTTAACAGCAGTTCTAATTGGATACGGCTCTTTGCTGATAGATATAACACCGGTGAACAACAATCTTAATTGGATATGCAACCAACCAATCAACGTGGCATGGAGCTTGTTGGCATCCGATGCAGAGGCCATTTGAAAACTCACTCACATTCTGTTCATGTATATTTCGTGTGAGTTAAACCCAGATTTTACTACGGTCCAGGCTGCTGTCAATGCAGTTCCAGCGAATAATATGCACCCTGTTACCATTAATGTCAAACCTGGCATTTATAAGGAGAGGTGAAATGTTATTATCAAGCATGACCTTAGTATCCTTGATTATTTATAGAAATTTATCTGTTGTTTGTATGGGAAGCTCGAGACTTATTAACACTGGCATTTTCAGTTAGAAAAAGGATCAACATCATTTTGGTTGGTTTTGTTTCAATTGAAAATTTCAGTTTTAAAGATGAATCACTTACTTATAAGGTTGCAGAAACTCCACAGGAAAGTACAGAAAAGATAAAAAGCTATGCACAACACACGTATCCAAATATGTGTAAAACTAATGGTTGGCTGTCTTTTAGCTGCGGAATGCAGCCTGATTCCGCAGCTAACTGGCAATTCTGCAGCTAACTGGCAATTCCGCAGCCATTTTATTACTTCTATAGGTTATAGGTGTCAAGAGACAAAACGAGCCACATGGGTAGCTGGGAAAATGTCAGTACATGGATGGTGTCCTATTCATTTGATCCAAGTCGATGAAAAAGACCCTGGTCAAAGGGAAGTCAAGTTGTGTGTTATCACTAAGTCGCCGCATGTCAAAAAAAAATAATAATAATAATAATAATAATTTTGAATCAATGAAATGAATAAGTTATTTGCTCACTTTTCTGAAGGTATTGATTAATTTTGGACTGATGATGAAAGATGAATTGTTAACTTTTTATTCAAGTTTTTTTAGCTACAGAAACCGTCGACATTCTGCAGCTAAAGTCCAATTCCGCAGTTGTTCTCCAATTCTGCAGCTGAAAAACCTCATTGTTCAAATCAGCCTAACTTTCTCATACAAAATCAGATTTTGATGATTTAAGTATCGTTGGAAAGGTCTCAACAAGATCTACACAATGAGAAATCCATCATTAGAGTTTGAAATGGTAAATAATGAAATAAATTGCTGAAAAGAAGCAACATTCAACTTGAGGCACTAATTCCAAAACATGTATAAATTCTTTTGATTTTTCCTTTGAGAACTTGTTTCATTAATACAAATTCTTAGTTTTGTGTATAAATATCATAACTAGAGAGATTGATCACCTCTCTCCTTTGATAATCTTACATTCCATTGCAGAAGAAGTATTAGTTTTTTTTTGCAGGTTCCAGGAGGAAAGACAAATGACTACAAGAGAATGGTGTCTCTCTAAGAGACCAATTTGTTTCATAAGAGGATAATCAACAACAAAGAGGAAATATGCTGATGTAAAATCAGATCCAAACATTTGAAAAACTTTCAGATACTATTGTCTCCATCACATCCATACCTCATAATAAACCATTCACCTCATTTCACTTCATATTTTCCATTTACATTCACATCCACTTTCCATTTATTTTTGTCCATTCATAACCACAAATAAAAGCAAGAGGCTCATTCACATGCTTATTTCCCATTGCCATTTCTCATTCACATGCTTATTTCCCATTTTCCATTTCTACTCTCCATTGCCATCTTCCATTTTCATTTTCCATTTCTTGTCATTTTCATTCCGCAAATAAGCCCTGCTTCAATGCAAATTATTGAGTCCATAGTCCTTTGAGTCTAAGTTCTTTGTAAAAACACCTTGAGGCTTGCATGCCCTAATGGCAAGTTCTCATGCTGACAAACAATGGGAATACATTAATGTCCCTTGTTCGTCAGATCTTCTAGGTGACTCGACATCGGAAAAATCATTCGTACCTAGCAAGATGTGTTTGGGCATCTTGACTCTCATTGTCATCAATGGTGAGAGTTCTCGTGTTGACTAGTGGCATCCATTAATGGCTACTAAGTCAACAATTTCCTACTATGTTCGACATCAGAACATCTTTTCACATAGTAGGAATTATGCCAATGAGTTTTGAAGACATGAAGACTATTATTTTCAGCATTTTGGAGCAGATTCAACAAGTTTTAGTAGGAGCAATAAAAAGTCATCTTATCTTTTTATCCATGACTCCTCTTGTTCAGCCACTTGAAGAAGAATATGATCAAAATTTTGCAGCCACCACACACACAACTCATCCACATTTAAGGTAAGCGAAGGTATGTTGTTTTCTAATTTTTAGTCATGTAATTAATTAGAATGCTAAAATTGTAACTTTGGAAAAATTCCTCACTCCTTTTTTCATATTGTCATATCTTTAGTCGGGGGGGAAGGGACATCATTTCATATCCACATGTCATACACTATCACACATTTTCATTTCATTTCCACCCACATATACTTCCCAACCAACTATTGTTGCAACATGATCCAAAATATTATATACCTTGCAAATGATCAATTCATTGATGAAGTAATTGATTCTAAATGTTTTCATGAACTTTGATGCAACAAAGAAAATAAAGCATTGTTACACAAGAACCATTGCTCAAAAAAAAAAAAAAATTGGTTGTTACACAAGAACCAACCATTAAAAAAAAAAAAAAAAAAAATGTTGCAATCAAATGTATTACTTTGCCAAAAAGGAAAATATCAAGAAGCAAAGTTTTGAACGAATCTATATGATTCAAAACTCATAAAAGATCAACTCATGGACAAATGAATCATTGCAATAGTTGCATGAGGACATGCAACAACTTCAGTTGGGGGGTATGTTGAGTCTCAAAAGTGTTTTCCATATTCATACATATTTTCATTATGTCATAACCATTTAGCTATTATTTCATAGCCATTTGACCTAAAACCCTACATCAAGTAACCATTTTCATAAATATATGGGTTAGGATCCTTATTTTCCAAAGTTATTTATTTTATGTATTTTAAGTGAATTTATGATTAGAAACTAGAAAATTAACATAGTTTCATATATCTATATATGTGTTATGAGTTTTGTGACATGTGTAGGTCAAAAGGAGACTTCTAGAAGACCCTTATGTGGCACTCTAAGGCCATATTCGAATTTGGTTGGAGAAGATTATGGGATCAAGAGGATATGTGTCTCACTTCCTTGTTGTATTGAAACTCTAAGAGGATATGTGTCTCATTCCTTAAGTTGTGTTGAAACTCTAGAAAGACATGTGTCTTATCATTTCCTATTTTGATTGTAACTTTAGAGATGGAGGGAGAGATTCATGGACTCCCATTAATGAGATGACTCCTCATATTTTGTATAAATAGGAGAAGCTTTCTCCTATCATAGGTAATGAGGAAGTAATGAAAAAGTAGTGAAAAATAGGAGAAGGAGAGAAAGGAATAGAGAGTCTTTTGTAACAAAGTTTAAGATGGAATGGGATGTAGATTTGTCGAAGCTTTTCAACTGAAAGTTTCCGACTCTAAATCAAGATTACAATTTTGGGGTAGAAGAAGGATTGTGCGAGAGGGCCACACTTTGCGCCGAGGTTTTGTTTATTGTTGTATAGTTTCATGCTTTATTTCCTTACGTTCATTATGCCATAGTTTTTGTTCCAGATTACAGTAGGCAGCCCGGGCATTTGCACATAGTTTTACAATGACTAATGACATGGAATCAGTCTTGTCCTTCTGCTGATTTATTTTTCTTAGCTTTTAATTCCAGCACTGTTTTATTTATTTCAGTTTTGTGCATTTTCTTTATTAGTTAGATTAGATATTAAATTACTCATGTCATTATCAGTTACCTCTGAAAGCCATAGCGAGACTAATGGTGAGGGATTGAAGTATGAGTGTGTAGTTTGATATTAGTTTATTTTTCTGCAAGTTAGATATTAAATTTCTCATGTCATTATCAGTTACCTCCGAAAGCCATAGCGATACTAATGGTGAGGGATTGAAGTATGAGTGTGTAATTTGATATTAGTTTATTTTTCTGCAAATTAGATATCAGATTGCTCAAGTTGTTTATGATTACCTCCGAAAGCCATAGCGAGACTAATGGTGAGGGGTCAGAATATGAGTTGATGTAATTTGATTTTAGCTTTACTTTGCTTGCAATTCTTGGATTTCTTTGAGCACAGTTTCTTTTGTATTTAGGCAGCAGCAAGGGTAATGGGTTTCATGATCAATAGTTCACTGTTTGTTTGACTAGTATAGTGGCACATTTTCATTTTCTTTTAGGAATTAATTTTGTCATTGCATGTTTTAAAACCCTTTTGAAGTTTTAAGTTTGGGAAATCATTATAAAGGACATCATTGCCTTGAACATTTATATCCATACTTGTCTTTTAGAATTTCCATCTCACATTAGGAAACCAACCAAGATAAAAACCCCAAGATAAATAAAAAACCCAAAAACGACAAAAAGTAAGAGATAGGTTACCTTGCACATATAGTGTGCCACACTTCGTTAGCTTAAGAATCCCAGATTGACAAATTAATGTAGCAATTTAGGACACACTAAATTGACCAAACAAACTTCTTGATGTTTGTAGCGATTTGTGGCTTACTCTATTTTGCTACATTGTGCTCGAGAATGGAGGAATATGGTATATGGAGGTGATGGAAGAAGTTATGAAAATGAATGGAGTGAATGATGGGATGGATGGTAAAATAGAAGAAAGGAAAAGAAGATGAATTCTCCCCTGTGTTTCCAAAAACCATTAATAGCCTGCAAAACAACAAACACATAAAACGCAGAGATGTAGATGTATTTTTTTTGTTTTTTTTGTTCTTTTTTTTTGAAAGAAAGTCAGTTGCCTCCATGGAGGTTTTCAACCCACAAACTTGCCTTGGGCGCCTCAGAGAGGTTTTCACCCATGGATTTTTATTCTCTTTTTCTCCTTTTTTTTTTTGAGAGAGCAAGTGAGCTACCTCCATCAAAGTTTTCAACCCACAAGCTTGCCTTCGGTGCCTCAGAGAGGTTTTCAGCCATGGATATTTATTTTTTTATTTTTATTTTTTCCTTTTTTTAGGAGGTGTGGGAAACTATGGAGTTTCCCATCACATACACCTCTTTTCTTATTGAATTTATGAACTCCGCCCTTGACAAAGGATTCTTGTACATTTTAAGTCATGACCATTGACAAGCATTGGGATTCCTTCCTCATCTATGGTTCTGATTTGAATTGTGCCATTACTAAAACATTTTTCCACTGTGTAAGTTCCCAACCATCTTGCCATCAACTTTCCTTTGAAATCTTTAAACCTTGAATCATACAACATCGCCCAATATCCTTCTTGGAAGGTCTTTTCTTTGATGTTCTTGTCATGATAGACCTTCCTTTGCAGCTGAACAACCTCCATGTGAAGAAGTGCTTGCATTCTGAACTCATCCAATCCAGTTAGTTGCAACAACCTCTCTTTTTGGGCATTTGATAGATTTGGATTTAATTCAGCTGCCATTCTTAAAGTATTGAATTCAAACTCAACTAAAAGTAGAGCCTTCTTATCATAGACTAGTTCATAAGGAGTGAAACTTGTTGTTGTCTTCCAAGTAGTGTTGTAGGTCCAAGTAGCTTCTACCAATTTTTCTGTCCAAACTTTGCTGATGTTGCTCACAACCTTGGTGAGGATGCTCTCTAAAGCTCTTTTAGTTACTTCTACTTAGCCATTCGCCTGAGGGTGATAGGCAGTAGAAGTTCTATGTTTGATTGTGTGCTTCCTCAAACGATTTTCAATGAAGTGGGAAGTGAATTGTGCTCCCTAATCAGTGACTATTTCTCTAGGGTACCCAAACTTCTAAAAAACGTTCTCCCTCAGAAATTCTGCTACTTTCTCCTCAGTTTCTACCTTCACTGCTTTTGTTTCAGCCCACTTTGTCAAGTAATCAGTGCATACTATGATATACTTCCTTTGTCTGGATGGTGGATCGATAGGCCCAACAAATTCCATGCCCCACTTTTCAAATGGCTCAAGAGCCACCTGAGGGTGAAAATGTGTCTCATCCCTTTGCGTGGGTTTCCCCATCCTTTGTCACTAGTCACACCTGTTGGTGTATCTTCTGGAATCTTGGTGAAGGGTAGGCCAATAGTATCCTGCCTGCAAAGCTTTGTAGAAATTTATCTTTGCAGCAAAGTGGCCTCCACATGGGTTGTCATGACATGCAAAGAGGATATCAAAAACTTCTTCCTCCCTTACACATCTCCTTATGATTTGATCAGGGCCTAGCTTGAAAAGGTTTCCTCCAATCCATGTGAAAGGGGCGCTTTTTCTGATGATTCTGCTCCTTTCCCTAAATGAAAGATTAAGAGGGAGTCCCCAGCAACCAAGTAGTTGGTTATATCAGAAAACCATGGTGCGAGTGCTGATATAGAAAATAGGTGCTCATCTGGAAGCTGGTCATCCACCATTCCTTCTTCACCTAGAGGGAGAGCTAACCTGGACAAAAAATCTGCAACAACATTCTCCTTTCTAGGTTTATCAACAATAGTCAAAAAAATTGCTGCAAAAGTAACAACCATCTAATTATCCTAGCATTAACATCGATTTTGTTCATTAAATACTTGATGGCTGCATGGTCAGTGTGAAAAAAGGTCTGATGTCCAGTTACATAATGCCTGAAATTGTTCAAAGCATGGACAATGGCTAACGTCTCCTTCTCAATAATAGTATAATTCAGTTCGACCTTGGACAATTTCTTGCTCACAAAATAAATGGCATAAGGGATTTTGTCCTTTAATTGTCTTATGCAGCCCCTACAACGTTTTCAAATGCATCAGTGTGGATGTGGAAAGGCAAAGTCCAATTTGGATCTCGTAGGATGGGGGCAATAGTCAACTTTTCCTTAATGAGCTTGAAAGCCTCTTAACAAGGAACAGACCAAAAAAACTCAAAATATTTGGCTAATAACCCAAATAATGGCAAAGCCACCTTGTTGAAATATTTGATGAACCTTCTATAGTAACCAGCTAAGCCTAAGAAACTCCTGATAGTGATTTTTTTCGGGTCTACCTGTATTCCTGCTTGGAATATGGAGTGTCCTAATACATCCCATGCTTCCTTCAGGAACTCACACTTTTCTGGGCTCAAGGAGAGATGCATCTCAACGAACCTTCTTAGTACTTTACCCAAATTGGAGAGAGCTTCCTGGAAGTCATCCCTATATAGTGTGAAATCATCCTTGTAGATTTCGATAGAGTTATGGAATAACTCAGAAAAGATGCTCAGGACAGCTCTTTGGAAGGTAGTTGGGGAATTGCACAACCCAAAGGGTAAGACTCTATAAGCGAAGGTACCCCAAGGGCAAGTGAAAGTAGTCTTATCCTGGTCTTCAAGGCTGATTTGAATCTGATTGTACCCACTAAACCCATCCAAGAAGGAAAAGAACTTCTTCCCCGCAAGTCCATCCAAGACTTGGTCTATAAAGGGAAAATGGAAATGGCCTTTCTTGGTGGCTTTGTTAAGTTCTTTATAATCAACACAAATTCACCATTTCCCATTCTTATTTCGTACTAGGACAAGAGGAGATACCCACTCACTGTCGGATATAGGGTATATGAACCCTGCATCCAATATTTTTTGTAGCTCTTCTTTGACTATGTCCTTCAGAGCTGGGTTCATCCTTCTTTGGGGTTGTCTCATAGGCTTGCATACATATTTTATGTAAATATGATGTTTGTTCACTGAACGATGCACCCCTTTCATGTCTTTGTAATACCAATAAAATTCATCTAGATTCTCTTTCAAAAGCTAGCATAGCTGCTTCTCTTCTTCATTTGAGAGGATTGGGTTTATTTTCAGAGATCTGGATGATCCAAACTCAATAGCCTTGGTGGATTCATAGGTTGAATCAACTGAGTGCACTTCCATCCAAGGTTATCTTTGAGACTCTTTGACTAAGGCTTCGAGAGGAATGTTAGTGGAGGACTAGCTTGGAATGGCATGGTCGATGAGTTCATCTTCATCAAGTTGTCCCCCTCTAAGAATAACATCTATGGTACACATAGGGGCAGTGTTACATAACTCATCTTCTTCATCCTTCAACCATATAGGGATATCATGATCAATGGAGGGTTGGGCTGGAGGATATAACACTAGATGTTTAGACAAAATCAAATTTTTAATAGTCATGTTTCCAGCTTGACAACTAATATAAGCGTCTGTAGTGGCTAACCAAGTTCTCCCTAAGATGAGGGGATAACCATTAAACTTGGTTTTTGGTTGTAGGACTAGGAAATCTGTAGGATACTCCCAAGATTCAATGACAACCATAACATCCTCAATAATTCCTTCCGAGGTTACTGTGGACCGATCTGCAAGTTTCAAAACTATTGTGGTTTTCCTTAAAGTCCCTTGGAGATTAAGTTTCAACATAGTTTCCTTGGTCATGACATTGATGGCATCCCCTAGATCAATTAGAGTGTTGGGGACTATGACACCATTTATATGCACATCGAAAACTAGACTACCAGGGTCCAGTTACTTTGGAAATATCACCTTCCCCAGCATTAGGTCAGACAGTTGTCCTACCACACTGATGGTGGGGGCATCTCTCTTCCTTCTCCTAGGTTTCTTGAAGAACTTTTCTTTAATGAGCCTATTATAGACAAGGACATCCTTAATGGCCCAGAGAAGTGGTATCTTTACACACAAATTTTCCAATTCTCCTAGGAGTTCAATCTCCTCCTGGGTGTGCTAACTAGGGTGGATCAAGTGCTTAGGAAAAGGAGTTTGTTGAATTTGAATGTTACTATCTTCCCTTTCCTCCTCAACCTCTACAGGTGGAGATGGAGGATGGTTTTCTGGGATTAATCTTCCCGAGCTGAGATTAACCTCCTGTATCTCCCCAACATAAGTTGGATAGGATGTTTCTCCAGTGGGAGCCTGTTGTGCCGGTCTGTTGTTCAGATTCAAATTGGGTTGTGCGGATATAGGTAGCCTAGGTGGAGCAACATGAGTGAACTAAGGTTGAGGTTGGGGTGGAGGCATTAGAGCAGGTGGTTGATTTTGTTGAGGCCTCCACCCTTGGGATGGATTGTTCCACTAAGTTTGTTGTGGAACATACTTCTTAAATGGTTGGTTTACTGGCTGAGGATGATATGAAGGGTTGTAAGGCCAAGTAGGAGGTGTAGACCAGGATGGAAGAGTGGGGGTGTACCAAGTTTGCATGGGTGCACTCTAATTTTTGTGATAGTAAGAGTAAGGTGCACCTTGCATACCTTGTTGATATGGTCAAGGGCCTTGAGGCCTTCTTTGGTTGATGAAACATAGTTTCTATGGCATTGCTTCCCCACATTGATATACAACCTTAAGTCCAGGTAAGGAGGGACACTTTTCTATGTCATGATTCTCCTCACAGACTAAGAAAACCTCTATGACATTCAGTGGACATTCATTTCTTGGGTGCTTCCTGGTACATCTAGGACAAAATATGGCTAGGGGTATCTCTACTTCCTCTTGCTTATTTTTGACCTGCATTGTGTCCATTTGCAAAGAAAAAGTGTGCAACATTTCACTCTTGAATTCCTCTAGCATGTTTCCAATCTCATGTTTTACGAAGGTGGAAGAGGGAGGGGTATTAGATGTACTTTGGCTAGCTCTACCCTTCTTCCTAAATGCCCTAGAATTGTTCCAGAAGACATTTTTGATTGCTTCATATGGTTGTTGGTAGATATCTCCTCCCAATAGCATATTCAGGGTTTCTATCATCCCTTTTCTGATCCCTCAAAGAAGTACAAGTTTAAGTGATTCGGGATCAAGAGTACAATTGGCTCTCTTATAGTTCAATTGAAACCTCTCTTCATAGTCCTCTAAGGATTCATCTGGCCCTAGAGTCATCCTAAAGATCTCATCCTTAGTTTCCTTGGACCTACATTAGTCTTTGTATTTTTTTTTGAAGGTCTCTTCCATTTGTGCCAGGGTAGTGATGATATCCCCAAG
Organism: Pinus albicaulis; assembly: GCA_034641835.2. NCBI lineage: Eukaryota > Viridiplantae > Streptophyta > Pinopsida > Pinales > Pinaceae > Pinus > Pinus albicaulis. Next base: position 971,982,769 of record CM076579.1, read on the forward strand.
CAAACCCATGAACTAGCGCAAGGTTGCATCCTTAAGGGTGGATGGGAATAGCTTCAAATTTTGATCATCATAGGTGTAGTCATAAGTCCTACAAACAAAAACAAAGTCAAACATGAATGTGTTAGGGTCTTTAGAGGTAAGTCTATGGAAGTGTGGGAGAGATGAGGGGCTAATTTTTTTCATCTTAGTTTCCCCATCTGCCTCTCTTATGGGAAAGGCTCTTTGGATCCCAGTCGTGGTTAAGATAGGTGAAGCAGGTCCCTTAGTTGAAACAAGGTCTTCTTATTCTTCCCCAATAGGATCCTCAAAGTATTTATAAGGCTCTCCTATAGGGCGTTCAATCTCACTACCACTGAAGAAGAGTGAAGGGTGGCTAGGAGGTGATGTGGGGGTTTTAGGTAAGATTTGTCTTTGAGTATTCCTACTCCTACAAGGCATGAAATTCAGACATTTTTCTATTTTTTCAATATTTCTAAAATGACATGAAAATAAAGGAAAGCGGAAAATAATGCTAAAACAAAATCAAAATATCTACTAGACACCTCCCCGGCAACAACGCCAAAAAATGGTGAGCCCTGGTATTGCACCAAGAGTGCTGCAACTCCCAGGGGATGCCCTACTTTACTTTATCAACCTGGGGTTCGTACAAACTTGGAGGTGACAGTGCTATATACACAACAGATGCATTATGTTCATGTCATCCTCTTTTGCTTTACGAAAGGGTTCTATTTCTTAAACTATGATAAAAACTGAAAATTAAATTGCTAGAAGGAAATAACAGAAAGGAATCTACTTAATTTTCAGAAAGGAAATGACGAAAATGAAACTAATTTAATGTGTAGAAAGGAAATGACAGAAAGAAACTAAATTAAATTACTGAAAATAAATGATAGGAAGGAAACTAAACTAAATTGCTAGAAATAAATGGCAGAAAGGAAGATAATTATAAACCACATCTTAACTTTTCCAAATGGCTAAATGCACTCTACTTATCATATCGTCTATCTACCATGCTTCTTTCCATGCAGCGAAGCTATCCATGGCTTAATTTTAACTGAAAAAGTGTTGATTTGCTGCTTGGAGGAAAAAAAAAGGGCCAAAGAGGCTAATGGAGGGATTAACACATGAAACAAGGCTTGGAAGTGGAAAGAGGGGGTTTAAACCTGATTAAAACTTTATTATAGTGCAAAAATGCTTCAGATCGGAATAATTTGAAAAGTGCGATGGCAGAGATGTGATGGAGAAAAAGTTGCAAAATGCGAAGTACGACAGGTTAAAATTTGCGACGTGTGAAATGCGATGGGAAAGAACTGCGAAATGTGAAATGCGAAAAGGAAAGAACCGCGAAATGCGAAATGCGAAAAGGAAAGAACTGTGAAATGTAAAATGTGAAAAGGGAAAACTTTGCGATCTGCGATATGCGATATCGCAATATCACAATCGGAAAAAAGAGTGGTAGGTCTTAAAAGAAAGGGGAAAATGCTATGAAATGTGATTTGCGATGGGTAACGTGGCATTGGGACCAGTGGCAGAGCGCGATCGCAATATCACAATCAGAAGATAGGAGCGGTAAGTCTTAAAAGAAAATGGAAAAATTTGTGATGAGTGATTTGCGATGTGGTAAAAGTTGCGAAGTGTGAAGTGCGATATCGCAATCGCAATATCGCAAAGTTAGAGGGATAGCGGAAGTGTTGTTCAGGGAAAGTTGCGAAGTGCGAAGTGCGATGTGTGATGCGGTAGATGACGTGGCGGTAGGACCGACGGCGGAGCGCAAGCACAATATCGCAATCAGCGTTTGAAAGCGGCAAGTCTCAAAGAAAAAGGGAAAAGGTGCGAAGTGCGATATGAGATATCACAATATCATAATCAGCAGATGGGAGTGGGAAGTGTTAAAGGAAGAAACTAAACACTGTGATTTGCGATTTGCGATGTACGGTAGTGGGAAGTTCGAGGAGCAAGGGTAGAAGGTCAATTTCCAATGGTTTTCAAGTGTTTTGCGCTAAAAATGGGTAAGGAAATTTTGAATGATAAAAACAAAGGAATGAGGTGGGTTGAAGGGTTTAAGTGCTTTTAGGGGAAAAAGGTGGGTGCAGCAGTTAGAATAAGCGGAGAAAAATAGGGAATGGAGGGCATAACAAAAATTCTTAGGTTGTGAGTACAGAGATGGAAAATGAAGCGGGGAAGCACCACGGAGCTACTCTGGGGATTTATCAGTAATTCCCGCAAACAATTATGATGTTCTATGCATGAAAAATAGGAAAATGCGTGAAAATTAAATACAAAAAGGAAGGCTAAAAATGGTAATGCAACTCTACTTTTAATCTCAGAAATAGTGAATAGAAATTAGTTTTTAGGTCTGTGGCAAGGTTCACCATCCTCGAGCCCTATTGACATATATGAGAAGGGGGTCTTGATGCATAGCTTTTTGGTTTTCCTCTATTCTATTAATATCATAATAAAATGAAAAACTACACCAGCGCACTGAAAGAAAAACTAAACAACAATGAAACTATTAGAAGTAGAACTAATTGAATGGCAGAAAGTAGAGAACAAATACAGCAGAGAAGCTGAGGCACATAGATTGGGCCCTAACCCATGAGCCTAGCTCTCTAAAACTTAAATCAGTAAAATGAAATCAATCTACTCATTTCATAAAAGAGTAACCTCATACATTTCTGAAAGTTTGATCACTGAGTCAAAATAATAAAAATCTCAATAGCTTGCAACAATGTTCTGACTAGAATCAACTCCATTCCTATCTCTATCTCTACTCTATTTATTCTATAGGGCAGCTACCAACAACTCCCTAGAAAATGGTGATTGAGTCTACTTGAATCCAAGTAAACAAAGACTGGGTGCACTCCCCTTTGAGTTGCTTGGCTGCCTCTGGAATTCTAATTGTTGGAGTGAATCCTTGGGGATCCTTTGGTTGTCTTTGGAATTAGAACTGCTGGAGAGAATATTTTGGATTCTTTGACTGCCTTTGAGAGTTAAGGAGGGTGGACAATCCTCCTATAATTTCTCCTTGATGTCTCCTCCAAGTCTTTATGATAAAATCCTTATAAAAATGTTAATAATTCATTATTTTCTACACTCAACCTCATATTAGGCACTCAGAGTATGTTAGACTTAATCACCACTTATACTAGAATCATAAAACCAAATAATAATAAAAATGCAAGAAAAATATATCTAAGAGGGAAAAAAGGTGACTATTAACCCCTCCAAATATGTCTAATGATGGAGCTCATCGATGGCCAAGGTTGCCAAGGAGGGAGTGTGTCCCAATTAATTTTAGATGGATGTGGATAAGCTTGAAAACGATGAAGTGGGTCCTTGCATCATATCAAGTTGACTAGGCTGCCAGGGTATCCTTGGAGCTACATAACATAGCTTCTTTGGTGATTGTCTTGCTCCATTGTCTTCTTGGTAAACTTCTTTAAACCTAGGGAATGATGGAAAACATTTAGCATCATATGATTATGCATGGATAACAAAAATATCAGCATCTTATTTTTTCTCATTTTTCATTCTTAATATTTCTACTTGTTCACTTAGATTGCTAAGAATTTATGTTTTAAAGTTGTCAAGCAAATTTCTAAGCTCATCTTGTCTTACCAATGTTGAGGCAAATTTACTTAATCTTTCCCTTCCTCTTGATATACGCTTGCATGTTTCACAAATTTCTTCAAATGGCAATTGGTATACATCTCCTCTACTCTTGATATTAAGGAGATCAATCCACTCTTTCCCTTCCTCTTGATATGCGCTTGCATGTTTCACAAATTTCTTCAAATGGAAATTGGTACACATCTCCTCTACTCGTGAGATTAAGGAGATCAATCCACTCATCCCTAATTTTTCTAAGTAAGAGGTTTTTTAGTGTGTCAAATCCTAAATGATGTAATTTTTCCCTCTTAACATTAAACATGAACCTCTCTACTAGATCATCAAGGCTCTCATCTTCTTCTTGGTTCATTCTAAGAAATTCTTCTCTAAGATCACGATCTTTATATTTTTCTAGAAACACATTTTTCATATCATTCCATGATCTTATTGAATTAGTACCTAGACTCGTGAACTATTTAAGAGATTTATCCTTCAATGTTGCAGGAAAAAATCTCAATTTTTGAGTGTGTGATAAGTAGCCATAAGATCTACAAAGTAAATCAAATTCAAAGAGAAATGTTTATGGATCCTCTGTCCTCATACCATGGAATTTGGGAATGAAAGATGGAAGGATGTTCTTCATATGTACAGTGATGTCCATATCTTGAATGGTAAACCCAATAATATCTTATTCATTGTCATCATATCCATCCATTTATTTTACCTTCAAAAGTGTATGGTGATGTGGTTCTTACTGCACCACATGGTCAAGTGGGGGGGTTGGTATTGGAGAAGCTTTTTTTTTTAAAATCTGAGTATCCCTACTCCTATGAGGCATGAAAATCAGTTTTTTTTGTATTTTTCAATATTTCGGAAACAACATGAAAAAGGAAAGAAGAAAAGAATGCTAAGATAGAATCAAAGCATCTACTAGCCACCTCCTCGGAAATGGCACCAAAATGTGGCAAGCCCTGTTATTGCACCAAGAGTGCTGCAACTCCCAGGGGCTGCCCTACTTTACTTTATCAACCCGGGGTTCGTAAAAACTTGTAAGTGAAAGTGCTATATACACAACAGATGCATTCTACTCATGTCATCCTCTTCTGCTCTATGAAAGGATGCTACTTCTAGGGGTTCTCAGTGAAGTCTGTCACACTTCAATGAAACTAAAATAAATTTCAAAAAGGAAATGACAGAAAGGAAACTAAACTATAGTGCTGAAAAGAAATTATAGGAAAGAAACTAATTTAAATTGCAGAAAGGAACTGACAGAAAGGGAACTAATTTAACTTTCTAAAAATAAATGGAAGAAAGGAAACTAATTTAATCTACAAAAAGGAAATGACTAAAAAGAAACTAAACTAAGTTGCACCTACCTAATCCAATGGTCTAAACACACCCTACTCATCCTCTGATCTATTTACCATGCTATCATGTTTCTAACCATGCAACTATTCATGATAAACTAAACTTGACAAAGTGTGGCTTACAGTTTGGAATAAAATGGGCTAAAAGTGCTAATGGAAGGCTCGCCACATGAACCTAGGCTTACAGGTGGAAAGAGGGGGTTTAAACCTTATTAAAACTTTATAGCGCAAAAATCCTTTAGAGCGGGAGAATTTTATAAGTGTGATGGCGGAACTGTGATATCACAATCGCAATATCACAAAGTTGGAGGAGTAGCGGAAGTGATGTTCTGGAGCAAGAGAGAAATGCGAAATATGATGGGATAGAAGCTGTGAAATGTGAAATGTGGTAAGTCAAATGATGTGGCAGAAGGACAGGTGGCAGGGTGCTTTGACAATATCACAATCAGCATCGGGAGCGATAAGTATTAATAGGAACCAAATAAAAATCGCGATTTGCAATTTTCGATGAGTCGGAGGAAGTGGTAGTGGGATCAGTGGCGAAGCATGATACCAATATCGTAATCGGTGGTTGGAGCAGTAAGTGTTAATGGGAACCAAAGAAAAGTGTGATTTGTGATTTGTGATGGGGATAAAAATACTATGAGATGTGATTTGAGATAAGATAAATATTGCGAAGTGTGATTTGCGATTTGTGGCGTGGCGGAGTACAAAGCGATATCACAATCGGCGTTTGGAGTGGTAAGTCCTAAAGGGAAAAGGGAAAAAGGTTGTGAAATGTGATAGTGATGTACGGTAGCGGGAAGTTCGAGGAGCGAGGGTGTAGGTCAAACTTTCATCGTTTTGAAGTGTTTTGTGAATAAAAAGGGTGCAACGGCTGATAAGAAGAGAAAGGAGGGGAATGGAGGCATAACAACAATGTTCAAGCTGTGAAGACAGAGATGGAAAATGAAGCAGGAAGGCACCAATGAAATTCTCTATGGCTACCTACGCCTGCAATTAAACTGTCGATTTATGCAGGAAAGATGGATAGTACATGCTAGAGACAAAAAAAAAATCTAACCTAGTCCTAGAAACATAGAATCATAACCCAAAAAGAATTTTTGGTCTGCGGGAAGGTCTACCCTCCTTGATCTCTATCGACAGATATGAGAGGGGAAGGTTGCCTCACATTTTTATGGATTTCATTAACTATTCTATAGTGCAGATAAGAATATTAAACCTACAGTAACAAACTATAATAGTAATGAACATATCAGAAATAAAACTAGCTAAATGACAGAAAGAAAAGAATAAAAACAGCAGAGAAGCTGAGGCACATGGGTTAGGCCATAACCCACGAGCCCGACTCTCTAGAACTAAATCAGTAAAATGGAGTCTGTCTTCTCAGTTAAGGAAGAGAATAGCCTCATTAAATTTCTAAAAGTTTTATTGTTGAGTATAATAATCAAAAATCTCAATAGCTTGTAGCAAAGTTCCCAATAGAATCGAGTGGAAGTCGACCCTTCCTAGCTCTAGCTTTGCTCTATTTATTCTACAGGGTAGCTACCAACAATGCCCTAGAAAAGAGTGATTGAGTCCACTTGACTCTAAGTAAACAAATATTGAGTGCACTCCTCTTTGAGTTGCTTGGCTGTCTCTGGAATTCGAATTGCTGGAGAGAATCCTTGGGGATCCTTTGGCTCTCTTTGAGAGTTAAGGAGGGTGGACAACCCCTGGAATATCTCCAAGATTTCTCAATAATTTCCTGATATTGTGCGCATTTATTCTTCAATCTTAATCTTCCAGTGGGAGGGAGAAAGTCCCTAAATTATCTCCTTCTCCAAATCTGTATAATCTACCCAATATTCTCACAATATTCTACAAAATAACCAATATTAGGCACAAATATGAAATTACCTTTAAACCTTCCTAATAACATATTAAATCATAAGAAAACATCATTAAGTGTAGAAGGAGAGATTTAATATATCTTTTTATGTGCATAACGAAGGTAGATGGGCCTACGAAAGGTTAGATGGGCCTTAATTTATGTCTAATTTAGAGGCCCATCATCGAAACTATTCAAGGTGAGAATAATTTGAGGTTGTTTAAGTTTCCTTTGATTAACGATCGACGAGGGAATGTGTTTATTCATTCAAGGGAATTTTTTTTTATGCATATTCTGGAAAATTGCAGCAAGATGTTATCTATGTCAGCAAAACAAGCTCTCCAAAATTTGGGAAAATGATGTGTTTTCATGAAAAGCTCAAAATGTCGCATTCAAGTAAATTTCAGTGGATTGAGACTTGAAGAGTGAGGGAGTTTTACCCTCATTTATTTTTTGATGGATAAAGAGATTTTGGAGGTCCAAAAGCTTCCAGTGGGGAGAAATGATCTAGTGGATCAATTTTATGCTCAAAATTCAAATTTGTCAGAATGGCTTGAAACCAGTGCGATTGTGTATATCTCGTCATTCTGAATCTAGTGCAACTCATTTCGCTCAAATAAAATATCATATGCTACCCATATCATGTTTTGTATATTTTTGGAAACAACAACAATTTTTTGTTTTGGGTTGTACAGGGCTGCACAGTCAGAAGTCTGTACTGATGACTAGACCCTGACATGGTAGGTTGACTATTCACCATTGGCCAATTACATCTTGACACTTTTCAAATTCTCAGTGGATCTAATTTGAATGGATTTGATTGGTTATCAATATGGTTTGGTGGACCAACTAGAGAGAGCCACATGGGCCAACTAGAGGCTGCCACATGGCCTCCTGGTGGCCATTAAAATTTTGGTTATGGGCCAAAGAGGACCCCGAAGGACTCGAGCACGAGACCTCCACCAAGCACCGAAGGTCTCCAACCATCTCAGCTGCATTATTTTCTTAACCTTATACATCTCACATGCTACTTAAAGTTTTAGATTTTTGTATTTTGGGTTGGGGAACGAGGTTAAGCCCCAACCCCGGTCCACAGAGCAGGGTTAAGGGCTAACCTCAGCCCCAAATAATATATATGTATATGCGTCGTTCCAATATTTTTATATTAAACCAAAGTCCATGCAACTGTATCGGAAAAAACCCATAAACCCATAAACCCAGAGTTTTGTGCACATATGTTAACATTTATATTAGCGAAGCAAACCGTGTTATCAACCACTAAACTAACCTTAATACGTAACCATATACAAAGTTTGAAGCGGTGGTTTGTTAATAGTTACCATCGCAGTTAAGTGAATGGTGATCACATGTGTGGGTCAAGGTTAATGGAACAGTTTGATGCTATAGTCACAGTAACCTCCAGCCTATACTGCCGGACAGGTCAGGTTATTCACATTCGTAGTTTACAACAAGGTTAATTTTATGCCAAATGTCTCGTTTTGATGGTCTAGATCCAACAGTTAAATTGATGTCATTCACATGCAGAGAGGTCATAACAGTTGTTGCCATGACTCCACTAACCTAACCATAACTTGAACTAGCATGAAACCACGATCAAAACCCACGTCAATAGCTCGATGGGAAAATTCGTTTCTACGCCTAAATCAACGGTGGAAAATGAGGAAACTTGGCGCCCGATTAGATAGATAAAGGCTGACATAGGCCATTTAACCAGGGGACATTTTGCACTCGGCGCAGCAAGAATCACATTGGCACGGGGCAAAATTGTTGCCCCACGTGGCTGAAAAAGTCTGAAATTGTAGGATGGTTTGCAAAAAGGTGTGAATTGTAGGACAGATAGGCATAATTTTCATTGGAGCATAACTCATTCAATTTTTAGCCTTTTTTGGAGGAAAAAAAAAAACACAGCTAGGGTTTTTTTACTGTTCTAGAGACATTGTTGAAGCCATTTGAGCACTATAACTTGATGTAATCACTTTTTTTTTAGCATAAATAAAGAGGCTCAACCATTGGAAGTTGGACCAGGAGATGTATCCTAGGAGGGGTGAACTCCTTCATCACTTGTTGTTTTGTGTTTACTGTTATGGTGATGTTGTCTCCTATATTTTTCAAAAACTGAAGTTTTAATGCATGTTTATATGTTAATTAAATTGACATAAGAGGTTAAAGCCCTAATCTATTCTCTTGCAAAATTTAACATAAATCCTCAAGCTTTCATATACATATCAAGGTCGTCCTTTATTTTTCCAACCATACATATGTAGATTTTGTTTTACATATGAGGTCATATTATGCTAATACCATATCTCATTATTATGGAATCGGCTTGGTACATACATATGATAAAGAGGGGGATCGTAGGGACCCTGAGCATGTACCATCACCTTCAATATTGTTTCCACTACCGTCTCGGATTGTGGTATTTCCGATAGAGCTAGAGGAGTTGTCGCAGCTCGATGTTGAGACCAGGGATACCATTCAAGATAACATGTGAACGTCATTGTTTAGTGTGCATGTTGCATTTCATGGAGAGATTAGCAGACTACCACCATTTCCTCGTGAGCCGCCATTTCCTTTATATAATGATTAATTTCTCGTGAGCTTACTCATTGACTTGCTTTTTTCATATGCATGTGTATGTCATGATACCATCTGTGACACTTGGAGGGTGCACAACCCGTGTGACACAAACCAAGTACATATATATACAAAACTTTTAAATCTTATCATCAAATTATGCATAATTATTTATATCAATTTAGTTCATATTAGATTGAATTTGTATTAATATAATTTCATGATAACAGGTAGACACAGGGATCCAACTACATGGATGAGCTTATGAGGTCATTCGACGGGGTAGTTAATCATCCAAGACATCCTCCACAAGTGCATGTTTCCATGAATTCTCCTCCACCTCCACTTCATAACACTCATGTGGAGGAGAGTCATTATGTACAACCACATGGACCAACATTTGAGGCAAAAAAATTTATTCCTAATATTTCAACATTTTTTTTAAGTTACTTGCGTGTTAATTAATTCGTAGACTAATTATAATTTTCCCTTGCCATTGTGTACATAGGCCCATATGCAGAACATTTTCGGCATCATAGTTATATGGACACATGAGTGGGATGTTGGGTATAGAGGCATTGACAATGCGGGTCCATCGATGCATGCCCCAATCTTTGAGCCACATGAAAGGGAGAATCAAACCCAGATTCATCAAATCCCCATCCTATCTGGCTTGCATTTGGACTCGAGTGAGGTTAGTAGAATGATATATGTAATTAAAAATGTGGTTCGAAATCATTTATTTCCATATTGTTTATTTTATATAACTAATGATCTAATTACTTTGAATTTGAAAGTGTTATATTATAGTACCATATTATGGACACTTACTTTATGCAGTGGAACTCACATAGGATTTCTATTGGTACTTAGAGTGGATAGTTTGTATATTTCCAGGCCAATTTCATAGGTCTCATTCACATGTGATACTAATTTTGTATATTTTCATACATGGACATTATTTAAGTTTATGAACGTTTATTATTTTAGTTTATGGATGTTCATGTGATATTTGTAATTTGTATATATTTTCATATGGTAGTTTATTTATATATGCATTATTTCAGTTTATGTATTTGTATTAATCTTGTTTATGGATTTTCATTAATTTTTGAAGTTTATGGATCTGTTAAAATCATTTCACTAGTTTAAACAAATTTCTATATACTATAACGTTTATTAAAAAATGTACAAATTTTGATTTCTAGTTTCATAGACTAAGAAAATAAGTGAAATCTTAAGTTATGATGCAAGTCACTTTTATACTTAAAATGAATTAAAATATATGATGGCTGAATTAAAAAACACAAATAAGATTGAAATAAGTTTTAAATTCAATTTTAAAAGATGTTTGGTAAACAACAAATATGTTTTATTCATTTTTATTTATTTTGAGGTTAAATACATGAGCTTAGTCATAACACGGTATTTAAGTCATATGTATTGGAATTTAATATACCAAAAACCAATTAATAATATATGTTTCTCTAATTTTATATATAATTAAATATAAACTTTCCCAAATTTACTTGGCTATCTCAAAGTTCAATAAAAAAGCACTAATGCAATTGAAATAATTATTATTCAATTTTAAAAGATGTCTTGTAAACAACAAATAAGTTTTATTCAATTTTATTTATTTTGAGGTTATCTACAAGATCGTAGTCATAATATGGTATAAGTACAATCTTACTATGATGCAAGTCACTTTGATACTTAAAATGAACTAAAATATATCAAGTATTAATTTAATATTGAGCATGGAAAAAATTACAATCATGCTTCATATTGACTTGTAGAAAGTGTCTTTTAGTGAAATCAACATGTATGTTATTATATAATTAAATTCTAAAAATAAATTATTTGAACTCTAAAGTCATCCATGATTATAATAAAAAATTTATATATGAATTTTTTTGTGACCCACCTATATACCATTGCATGATCAACTTTTTTAAATATTTCAACCAATTTCTTAAATCTCAAGGTTCAATTAAAAAACAAAAATAAGATTGAAATAAGTTTTATTCAATTTTATAATATATCATGTAAACAAAAAATAAGTTTTATTCAATATTATTACTTTTGAGATTATTTAAAAGAGCTTAGTCATAACATGATATAAGTCAATCATATTGGAATTTAATATAGGTCAAAAAACAATATATGATAAGACTTCTATAATTTTATATAATGTTATCAAATTTCCTAAATTTACTGAGCTATCCAAATATTTCAATCATCTCCTTGTGATTGAAATAAGTTTTATTCAATTTTAAAAAACTGAAATATGATTGAAATAAATTTTATTCTATTTTAAAAGATGTGGAGATGTAAAAGTTACAAATAAGTTTATTCATTATTATTTCGTTTGAGATTATCTACAAGAACTTAGTCATAGCTTTGTGTGTGTGTGTGTGTGTGTGTGTGTGTGTTGCACTTTTTACAATCTAATATGAAGCATGGGAAATGAGAATAATAAGAATGTAGTTAATTAAAAATAATTTCCAGTTTCAAGAAGCAAACATTTCAATTAAGGGAACATTTTATTTGAGATGAAAATTCAAGTATCTATTTATGGTTGAATTACCATAACACAAAAATCAATGCATGTCGCCAATCATTCTTTTGTGCTTACACTAAAATCAATACACAATGTTAATCTAATTACCTTGAAATTAATGTACACCATACATCTAGTTACATCAAATCAAAAATCAACACTTTCACTGAAATCAATGCCATCTAATGCAAGTAATCAAATAGGATGAGAAATCAACATCTAAACTGAAATCAATGCTTCTAATGCAAACAATCAAATAAGATTAGAAATCAACATCTACATTGAAATCAATGCATCTAATGCAAGAAATCAAATAGGATTAGAAACAAACATATACACTAAAATCAATGCATCTAGTGCTAGCAATGAAATAGAATTATGAATCAATATCTACACTGAAATCAATGCATCTAATGTAAGCAATCAAACACGATTAGAAATTAACATGTAATTGAATGAAATCAATGCATCTAATGTAAGCAATCAAACACGATTAGAAATTAACATGTAATTGAATGAAATCAATGCATCTAATGCAAACAATGAAATAGAATTAGAAATCAACATATACATTGAAATTGATATCTATCGAGCACAACGATGAAATATGATTAGGAATCAACATTTACTGCTTGAAATAAATGCATCTAATGTAATAATCAAACATTATTAGATATTAAAATCAGTTAATAGAATCAATGCACTAATGCAAACAATCAAGCAAAATAAAAAATCAACATCCATATAGAAATCAATGCATATAAATACAGAAATCAAATTTAAAAATCTACATCTACACTAAAATGAATGCATCTATGATATTTAGCAAATGTAATAGGATTAGAAATCTACATCTACACTAAAATGAATGCATCTAGTGCTAGCAATGTAATAGGATTATGAATAAACATCTACACTGAAATCAATGTGTCTAATGCAATCAATCAAATACGATTATAAATTAACATCTAAGTGAATGAAATCAATGGAGTATATTGCAAGAAATCAAATAGAATTAGAAATCTACATCTACATAGAAATAAATTCATATAATGCAAGAAATCAAATAGGATTATAAATCAGAATCTACACTAAAGTCAATTCATCTAATGCAAACAATTTTCTTCCCTTTCTCTCCCCCGTCCATCTCTAACTATATCTCCCTCCATCTCTCATTATTTATCTCTCTATCTCACCCCCCCCCAAACACACATACTCCCTCTCTTCATATCTATCTATCTCTCCCTCCCTCCCTCTCTCTATATCTCTCTTCTTCCCTCTCTCCCCCTTCGATCTATATTTCTATATCTCCCTCAGTCTCTCCTTCTTCCTCTCTTTATATCACCCCGAAAACATACACATGGTTTCTACATATCTATATATAGCTCCCTCCCTCTCCCTCTCCCTATCCCTCTCTCTCTCTCTCTCTCTCTCTTTGTATCTCCTTCTATCTTTCTTCCTCCTACTCTCCTCTCTTCCTCTCTCTCCCATCTCCATTGTCACTCCCTCTCTCTCTCTCCCCCCACCTTTCTCTCTCTGTCTCCTTCCCTCCCTATCTCCCCTCTAACTCCATCTCTCTCTCTCCCTCCCTCTCTCGGTCTCTCCTTCTTCCTCTCTTTATATCACCCATAAACATACACATGGTTTCTACATATCTATCTATATATCTATCTCTCTCTCTCTCTCTCTCTCTCTCTCTCTCTCTCTCTCTCTCTTCTCTCACTCTCTCTCTCTCTCTCTCTCTCTCTCTCTCTCTCTCTCTCTCTCTCCCTTTGTATCTCCTTCTATATTTCTTCCCTCCTACTCTCCTCTCTTCCTCTCTCTCCATATCCCTTGTCACTCCCTCTCTCTTTCTCTCTCCACCTTTCTCTCTCTATGTCTTTATTCTTACTATTATCAAAAAATTGTACTTGATTGGTTGTTGATCAGACAAATCTATGTAATTGTTTCAAACTAGATTTTGACTAAATCTTAGCCTCTTCGGTCTGAGAGGGCTCTCTCAAAGTCGTTTATGATATTAGATAATGATAGTACTATATGGCTAAATCTATTTGAAAAGTAACTTGATTTTTGTGTATGTAGGTTGAAAAGAATGCAGGCTTACTACCATTGGGCTTATGGAGTCAACAAATCAGTAAATTCAGTGGAAAGGTTTCTTGAGATGGAAGCTGAGGTAGGTAAGAATCTTTAACAAAGGAAAATCACACATAGAACATAGGGCAACATAGTCATTTCATCAATAAAGGAAGTCAAAGAATAAACATATGAATTATGAGTAATAAAGATGAAAGCTACTACAAGTGGTAAACATAAAGATATACATCAGGAAGACAATAAAAACTCCATGAGAATGTCAAGTTTGTTAAGAAGAAGTCCTTTGTATTACAGATATAAGTCAAATTACATAAAGCAGCAGTATGGTGCAAAAAATCTCCAAACACTTACTACTTCGATGATTTTCCTTTAAATAGACTCTTACAGTAGGGATGATCTGCCTCTTGGCTAGATTCATCGAATTATTCTTATGACACCTCATATAACAGAAAAACATGTCTTTTAACAAGAAAATGGCAGCTACACCTAAAGATGAATTTTCCTAATAGGACTCAAACTCCTATTTATTACATCAGTCTACCTTATCTTTAAAACAGTTACATATCAGTTACAAATAAGCATCACATGTTCGAATAGGCTATGACATAGCTCATCACTACTTGACATATTAAAAACCCTCCTAATCATGTGGAACAAAACCCTATTTTTTAGGAGTACAAGACATTATCTTCAATGAAATCTTTAGCTGATGAGTTTTCTCCACTGCATTGTCTTCAAGTCATAAATGTTTGGTGGTAAGATCCCTTGACCTGTTGGATGTGTCCACCTGTCCAAAACTGCCACTGGGATGCTTCAAAACCTTCAAAAGTAGCTTGCTATGAAAACAGGACAGTTTTGTAGCGAGCTTTCATAGTGTCCAAAAAATATATTTTGTACCTATGAATTTTGCTCTTTGGATGTTCTAGGGTGTCAACCAAGACATGACACATCATCACCACCATTATCCCTTCTTGAAAGCTACAAAAAGTGGTTTTGGAAGAAAATAAGCTGCTATAAAAAAATTTGTAGTGTTTTCCTGGCTTTTAGCCTAGGAAATGCTACGAAACTATGAAAAACTGCTGAAATTCCAGATTTTAACATTGTCCTAAAAAATTTATCTCCAGCTACAAAAACGTGGTCTTCAACATTCCATAAGCCTTATAAAACATAATAAATCTCAACTTAGGACCCCTTTGGTGTTTCTTCTTCATTAATGATAAGTTGAGCTATGGGCTCCTCAACTACAATCATCTTTAAGCCTTTTTTCTCCGGCTGTTCATGAATCAATTCTAATTGCTCTTGGAGGTCTTTGACTTGGTCCTTCAGTTTCTTGTTCCTAGATTTCAAGTGCAGGTTTATTTTTTTGATATGCTTCACCTCTCCTCTCAACGGCTGAGTCCATTTGATTAATTTTTGTGTGTTATCTAAGGTCTTTAACACACTATTAACCTGCTCTTCCCAAATTTCTTTCATTTTCTCAAACTGTACCTTCTGAATCTTATGCTTCCTTGCCTCTTTCTTCAAGTCTAATATTTCATCATTTTCTAGCTTCAACTACTCCTTAAGGACTTCAAACTCTATTTTTTCAATGATTCTCTCCTTGCCTTTCTTTTTCTTGATGACTAGATCTTCTTTTCCAGGTGATGAGAGGTCAATGATGCTTGGTGGTGGCTGGACATTTTTAGTGACCTTCTCAACTTATTTACTACTTTCCAAGAGCTTTCTAGCATGTCTTGTCATTGGTTTCCTAGCTTGAAACATGAATCCTACATCTTCACCTTCAAACTCTAACTTCTTGGCCGTTTTGGCTTTCTTGAGCTTCTTTCCTCCCTCATCTATGTCTTCAGCTTGGACTATGGGGGTTTCCTCAATATCAATAGCATGCAGAATGTCTTCTAAGTTACCATTAGCCACTATTTGGATTCTTGTAACCCTCTTGCTGCCATGTTTTCTCACTATTGGCTTTTGTTTTGTAGGTGTAACAACAGGTGTATCAACTTTCTACAATGGTTTTGTCTCCATGATTACTAGCTCATTTTTCTCTACCACTAAAGGCTCACTTTGCTTTTCCACTGAAGGTGATGGCATACCTCTAGGTTTAGGAGTTTCTTTAGGAGTGATGACTAGTCTCTGTCTAATCTCTTTACTCCTCTAAAACCAGCAACTTGATTAAACCATGATGAAAGAGTGAGGTTTCATTTCCTTTAGATTTATCTTGAACTTTGTCTGACATTTTAGCTAAGCTTCTGTATAAGTAAAAAGGTAAATCAAGAGACCTATTACCAACAAAATGTAGCAGAAGCCTGAAGTTGTATGAATTAACCATATGATACCTCCCTTCACAGGTGAAGTATTTCTGAATGATTAGCAGCAGCTTTGAGAAGTTGTCTTTCATGTAGCTCCTTGGAATGGCATTTGTGAGATCAATCTCACTATGCTCTGGCTTGATAAATTCCTTACATTCCTGCATCGTGAACTTGAAGCCTTTGAACCATTGTTCTCCTCCTCTAGTAATTCATGTTGCTGCTGCAATAGTCTTTGGTGTTACAGTAAGGTTCAGCATCCCCACCTTTGAAGCTATCCCATTGAAACTGATGGAAAAGTCCTTAGAAACCTGCACATGGCATCCTTGCAATATTTGGAAAAACTGCAAACACCCTGTTCTTATGAAAACTTCTAAGGTAGTTAGGTCTTCATTCAGAAAATTCATGTCTGATGGCTCATATCTAAGATAGTGGCCTCCTTTGTTGGTCTTCCTCTTTGCAGCCATGGTGCTTTTATACCTTCTCTGCCTCGCTTGATCAATGACACCTGCAATTGCTTGAAAATGCTAGCAACCAGTTTGGCTTGGTGAAACATCTCTCCAGAGCTCAATAACATGCAAAGATGAAGCGAGGAATGACAGACTTAATTGGGAAAAATTTTAAAGTTTCGATGACATCTCATGCCTTCATCATGACTCGTACATGCTAAAAATAGAAGTGATGACCTCAGACATGACAATTGTACTTTTTTTTAACCCTAACTGACTCAAATGACATTCACCTTAACACTTCTAATCATTAACTGACACCTAACACTTGATTTGAAAATACAGATAGAAATACCTCTTTTTGTAGCGTACTTAGTGTATTTCCTGGCAGTTTCGCTACGAAAGTATCAGCAGTTTCATAGCGAAAACTACATTTTTACTATGCAATTCGCTACGAAAATAGGAAATATTGGCTAAAATGACCTTTTCGGATTTATAAGCTTGGGAAATGGAATATGTCAGGAAATAATGATTGATGTGACATGAAAAGACTTGAATGAGGGTGGGTTTGGACCTTAGGATAGGCTAATATGAAAAAATTTAAATTTCCCCTTTACCAACTAATATCAAATGAACTCTATGACCATACCTTTGACAAATGAACCCCTAAGACTATTAATAAATAATTATTTTCACTTTTTAGATATATACCTCTCTCTCTCTCTAGATATATATATATATATATATATATATATATATATATATATATATATATATATCCTCCAACTATGTCATTATCTCCATCCCTCTCTCATTCTCTCTCCCCTTCTCTCCATCTCTCCTTATTTGTCTTTCTATCTCACCCCCAAACATACACACTCTCTCTCCATATCTCCCTCATCACTCCCCCTTTATCTCCACCTCTCTCTCTATATATGTCATTTTTCGTCCCTCTCTATGTTTTCCTCCAACTCCATCTATCCCTTGTCACTCCCCCTCTCTCTCTCCACCTTTCTCTCTCTATATGTCGTTCTTCTTACCTCTCTTCTTTTCCTCCAACTCCATCTATCTCCCCCTATTTTTCTCCTCCATTCTCTACTCTCCCTCTCTCCATATTTGTGTCCCCCCCGCCTCTCTCTCTCCTTTTCTCTTTCTTCACTTCTCCTCTTCTCTCTCCCTCACTTATCTTTATCTCTCCCTTGTCGCTCCCTATATGTATCCACCTCTATCACTCTACGTGTTTGTTTTTAATATTACTAATGGAAATATACAATGCTAAACAAAGAAAACATAGCAAAAACACATACAAAATTTACAGAACATTTAATAACCATAAATCTCCATGAATTGTGATGATCTGAGTCATTTTATTGATATAATGTGGTTGTCCCCAACAATATTGTGTTGTCCTAGTGAAAATTGCATTGTTGGCTACAAATAATAGTTGTTAGGGCCTCCTGTGGTGCTCAGAAAATTCCACAAAATTAACCTTGAGCTCTCAACCATTAACCCACAAAAACCCACAAAGGAATTGGCCAAATTTTGAGCTCGAAATTTCGACCCAATTTCCCCCTAGCTCCTTTAGTTGCTGGCTAAGTTGGGATCCCTGTCAGACCCCTCAAATCCACCCATAAAATTCTTCCAAATTATTTCTAAGGTCCTTTTCCAAAACCCAGAAAAACAGAGAAAGGGTTTGCTCTAGTTTTGATGCTCCAAAATTGACCCCAAATGCTTGGGCCTCCTCCACAAGAAGAAAATGTAACCTACAGTGAATACTGTGTTTTTTTCTCCACCAAATTGTTGGAAAATTCCCCAAAATTGCCTCCAATCACCCTAGAAACTCCCTTTCAGCCTTCCCCACAAGTTTCAACCCCAAATGATCTTCGCTCCTCAACCCCCACATGTGACTCCAACCTTTACTGTGCAATGCCTACACATCTCTTAGTGATGCTAGCCCCAACCTACGAAATGTTACTCCCAAATCAATTAAAAATGGATGAGACTCCCTCCTTGGGATGTCACTCGAATTCCACCGAAGAAAGGGTTAATATTTCTGCTCGGAAACACTCGTGTGCTAAACAACACTTACATACTTAGATTCAAATCAAGCGTGCTTGTGAAAGAAAAAATATCAAATGATCAAGAATTCCCAAAATGAGTGCCTCTTTCTCCTTTTATCAAAGAGTTTCTGAAATTTCCATGTGGGCCCAACTCGACTTTCCCCACCAACTTCACTCCAATGAGAGTGTATTCCACATGTGAGTCGTAATTCTCCATGGGGTGGCCTCCACGCTCCACTAGAACCGTAATATTTCCCTTCTTTCCTAATGTTTTGGGCACCCATTGAATGCCAAAATTCATGTGGGACCCCTTAACCCACATCTCCTAAGTTCCAACATGAAATAATATAAAATTTTGCAAGATTGATATTTCTCTTAGCAATATTTCCAAGTGGGAATATCACAATCATCCACGCCAAAACGTGGTTTGTCCTCAAGAAATTTTCGAACAAGCACTCTCTCTAGTTGTTGCTCCCCATTGTCACTACAAAAATGTGCCAGGGTCCTAGATGCGCCAAAGAATCATTCCCGACCTCTACATTGTCCTAACACGAGAGAATCCATCAATACAAGGATCCAAAACCATCATGTCCCACCTGAAGCTCCCCTCGTTCCACTCACTATCATGCTCGGTATAAGTACCAGAAGTCCCTTATATACAATCAATGAGTAGGGGATCATGACAATGTGGCAATATGCCCAACTCCTCATGAATTTGACCTACCACATAGGTCATCCCATGCACTCTAAGAGTATACTCTCGAAGATACCACCCAATCCCTGTAGCGGCAGTGTCTCGCTCACGTGAGCTTCTCCTTATATCATCCTGTTGGCCCACCTGCCATGCTGATGAAGTCCCCTATGCCATCTATGACTCGCTAAATCACAATGGAAGATCTGCGTGATCTCCCCCTATAGTACCCAACTCATCCCTAAATGTTATTAAGTTGTGAAGAGTGGTGATGATCAGGTACCATACTAATCTCATAGTGGTGACACCAAGTTGACCCTGCGTTACTCTGATTATGACATACTTCTGACCGTGTGCAAACTGTATCCTCCTCTCCTAAGGCCTAGTGGAAAAAAATATGTGAAATCTAATTCCATCCTTCTCGGGCATATCCATGATGCCAATATCTACCCCTCCACGGCTAATCTCAACCATGAGAAAAAACTGGATAAGGTTGCCTTGCCATGTAGTGGAGACCTTAGTGATCCCCCATGTGTGAAAGCCAAGGTGAGCTAGACCACCCTCTTCCATGACCCTGATCATCACAAAGTTGAGTGATCCACCCGCCAACCAGATCCCTGGGTTCCCTAACCATACTGGGGGCTCATAACTCCCACTCCTCGCGGAATGTCGCTACCTGCTAGAACCCATGCCGTCGAGCTCCAAAATGTTCTTTCTTCCACCACATTCCACTCCATTTCCCTTGTCCATTATTAATCGTCGGTGCTCCATCTGACCACAAATTTGTCAAATTACTTACAAATATCATGACTAACTTGCTATGTTTTTATGATTTTTTCATTGTAGTACTTTTTGAACTAAATCTAGCTACAGAATGCAAACATTCTGTAGCTAGTTGCCGATTTTGCAGCCGTCTTCTTGTCTACGCAGGTTCCAGGTGTCATCTCAGAGAAAAACACATATGGGTGTATTCCACATAATTCCCTCATCATTTGTTGCTCTCCACGAAGTTTGAACGGAATTCTGTAGGTGGTTATGCACGTGGGAACTCAAACTAGGAGGTAGACTCCTAATAGGACAAGGACAGTCCAGATGTCCTTAATCATAATACGAGACCACCATCAGAGTTCCAGTTTGATTTTGATTTGGAAAGACAATTATCCCTAGGTTATCTCAAGACAGTTATGTAATTTTTGTTATAAATATGGCTCGGGAAACTGAGGGACAAGGTTATATTTTATGGTTGATTGCTAGATTTCAGAAGTCTGAAAACACTCTGTTTTGAAGTAATTTCTCTTTAATGAAAGAAGCATCACTTCCTTGAAAGCGTTGAGTCAATATTGAATTAGACTTCGTGCTACTCTGGTGGTAGAGGGCCCCTGCTACCTGAGCAGCGTTGTTTATACGGTTTAGATAAGTATTTTAGTCTCGTTTTCATTTCTAGCTTAAGTAGATTTCTGAAGTTTATGTTCATAGTTGTTTACATTAATTATCACAGCTAAACTTACTCTTATAAACTCTTCCAAAATATCATTACGATGAATAAGGCATAGTTGTGGTATTGTAGGTTTTAGTTGCATTTCCTTTCGTTAATTATCACAGCTAGACTTACTCTAATAAACTCTTCCAAAATATCATCATGATGAATAAGGCATAGCTGTGGTATTGTAGGTTTTATGATTTATGCTTGTTTACACTAAGTGTCACAGCCGGTCTTACTCTTACAAACTCTTCCAAAACATCATTAACAACGAATAAGAAACAGTTGTGGTGTCTTAGATTCTAGTTGTATTTGCTTTCAGTCTTATGTTTATGTTCAATTGCATTGAATAATACAACCATACTTGTTTTACAAACTCTTCCAAAATATCATTTCTATTGAACGAGATGGACTGTAGAATTCCATAGATTAGTTGCATGTTAATTTAGTTACAGCACTCCGGAGGTAGATTGCATTTAGTTCAGCTCTGTCACTACATTTCAAGTTTGATAATGGCTTTTTAGTTTAACATTGTTCACTGTATTCCAAGTAGACTAGTAGCACTCTAGTTTAGTCATAGCTCACTGTATTAGCATTACAGTTTAGTTGTTATCCATTGCATTTTAAATTGCATTAGTTGTTAAATTTAAATACCACGGTCTTCATTATTTACAAAACTTCTTTTGTTCCAACTTCATATTAATACATAATCATCTGGACAGAAGCTAGTATCAGTCTAAGGCCTGGAGTATTTTGCAACCTTTTTACCATTTCACAAACAAGCCTTTTCTCAAATACTATTCTAAAAAGGAAATCTATAACTTTTGAGTGAGGCCTAGTGGTGTTAAATTGAGTTGCAAAACATAATTAGAAGCTAGTTTAGAGTAGAAATCTTATTGTGCTACAAATTTTCTTTTCCAAATATATTCCAATAAACCTTTAATCATGGATGAGATGTTGTAACATTGTAAGTTGATTGTTTGATTGTTTAATTAGGAGAACTTCATTTATACTTAACTTGTCCATTTCTCAAGCTCTTCCAACACATCTTTAATGAATGAATTGGATAAGTTCAAGTTCATGTTGTGATTTATTCCCTTGCAATGAAGTCATTATCAAGCTTTGCATTTGTTGTTTGCCATCCATAGTTTAGGCTTTGTTCTATTTTAACACAATCAATAGCTTCTTTTCACCAGCACTTAGCTCTTTCCCTTTTCAACATAAAACCATAAAACCAAAAACATCATAAAACACTAAACACAACGTAGTGAGAAACAAATACCTAGGCACATATAGTGCACCACACTTCAGCAGTTTACTAGCCCTGGTTGACAATTAATGAACCCAATTTAGGAACACTGGCTGAGCACAAACACCATCTAGACCTCATCTCCAACCCCTGTATGTATCCCATGGGTGGAACCAAAGTATCAGGATTATGTCCCATGCAAGCCAACATGCCCTACTCCTGCCATACCACATAGTGAAATACGCTATACACACCTGTACACTACTCAAAGTCTGGGTGCCCTCTTGTAGACGAAGTCTACCATCCATTGTCCCTCAGGCTCATGTGACACCTTAAACTCTCTCTCCAAAAGTGCATCATGTAGTTCCCTCGCAATTGACTCCCCATGTGTGAGCCCGAGAATGGAACCTATGCTACCTCAGAAATAAACCAAGTCGTCCCTAAGCCTGTGTCCGTCAACCCGTGCCTCCACCAAATGTCTCATCTGGATAGTCATGGGTGGGTAAGTCCCCAAGGGTAGGATAACAAGTTTGTTGGGGTACTGAAGGATCACAGGGGCTTCACTACTGGAGAAATACCATAACACATGGGTTCATATTGGGGGATATATAATGAGGAAAAAATGAAATAATATATTGGGGGATATATAGGTGGTAAAGGGTTTTTATATTGGGAGGTATAAAAAATTGAGCTCAAAGTTAATGAAAAAAAATAAAGGGGTATAAAAAATGTTAATGAAAAAATGGATACCTACAATATATAATGAAAGTAGGGGATTTTTATATTAGGGAGGCGTATTAGGTTTATATTAGTAGTGGGTTAAATAATGTGATTTTTAGACATATTTTCCAACATATACTCAAATTAAGGGTATTTTTTAATATGCTATGATCACATGTGATATGTTACAGCTTCATTGAGTGAAGCCCCCGTGTGAAGGATATCCCTATGGATGCCCCTCTCTTTGTCTCAGATCTGTTGATAAACTAGTCAAATACCTGCCTCTCTAAAACATAGGATATCCCCAGCTATCGTTGTACCATCCTGTGCCTTGTTTTTTTCAAGGCACAAGTCACTCCTCGCGTGTACTCAATTTGATGTAAGACACTCCAACTCCACAATGCAAATCAAACATGCTACAGTACACCTCCATGCACCTCCATGTCCATCGATAGTCCACTTCTCAATGTTAGATGCTCCAATGCATCCTTGGATGTGATGGCCTAGAGTTGTGTCTATACGTGTTGGCCCACCCCATATCAGTAACATCGCCTCCACTGTCGCATCACTACACCCGCCAATGAATGGACATTCACTCCAAATCCTCCTTGAGGGATCCGAGAAGTGAATCTCCCTATGTTTCAGTAGTGAAGCCACCACTACTCTACTCCTCTGTGACCTTTGTGCCCCACACAAAGGTGAATAATCCTCATCGCTATACAAGGCACCGTCTGGTGGCTTACCAATTCCACCTCCTCCGACAAACTCTTGCTAGAGTATGTTGATCACCCCATGACCCCGTGTACAAAAATCATACCAAGATAACTTAATAAGTCCATCCATAAACTATTTGGCCACTTGTGATGACCGAAACTCCCCTAGAAAATGTGCACACTCAACTGCTAGGTCAATTGTACCATCTAGGTCATAGTCAACCAGCATACCTGGGAAGTGATAAGTAGTCCCGCCCGGATACCAATGCCAGTCTGGGCTTTCGGTATCCCCATTGCCTGGAAGCTCCTGTTGAGCTACACCTGGGTCCTCCACCATCTCCGTAGCCCACTCCACATGGTACCAACTTAGAATCTCTTACCATCCAACCCAAATAGAGGGATCGAATGCACGGACTCTCGAACATAGAACAATTCCGACATGCGGATGTTGCAGCCTATGCAAATCTGATCATATCATCCCACTATCCAAGTCAACACATGAGATATGACTAGGTAGCTATGTATCCCTCTCTCCAAAGAGAAAGGGTGACCCAATGGTGTTGCTAACTTATTCATCCCCTCTGGTATGTCTATAAATATCTGCCTCTCTCAATCCAATGCGTAGGGCTGGGTTGATAATGTTGTAGATCTTGTCAGTGCGCCTTTGAATCAAATTGTGTTTAAATACCAACGTATGGTCTCTATGTTTCCCCTCATATATGGCTAGCCCAAAGGATGGCTACACATTCTTCTTCCCTCATGGGCTCAACATGAGCCTCCAAATGATCCTCCATAAACAACCCAACATGCAAGACATTCTCATCAGTTAGTTGTAGGTGGTTGTCATTCTCAAGCACTACCATAGATCGGGATGCCTCATCAATGGATACCTCATCAATGTATGTATGCTCAACTGCCTCCTCCAATCTGTCTACTGGGGCTATCAAAGGAAACTCCAACAAAGGTGACTCCCCGCTCACGTAGGTGTATTCAGCTCCTTCGCATGCCATTGTGGGGCCTCATTATAAATTGGATGGAATGTATCCTGATGAACTCCCTCCTCCATGGGTATGTTCTCTCTCATCTCGTCACTCCCTCCACCTCACATCTTCGTCTCTATAGTATTAATACTAATGTTTCGTTCAACAATCATGCTCCTCTTATTTTCTTCATCTACAGGTTGGAAACTACTATTTCTTCTTGTTGCTTTTGCTAACAACCTCTCTTTGAGCTGCCCCACCAGTCTCTCGAGGCTTCTAGTAACATTTTCAAATTTCTTCTGCTGAGACATTTTTGGGCACAAGTTCAATATGGAGAATAATGTGGGATTAGTGTTTTAGCCTCTAGAATTCTAGTCCACAATAACACTTGAGCATTTGTGTGATTTAGACCCATAGTTGGCCAAAATCATGCTTTGATACCACTGTAATATTCCTAATGGAAATATACAATGCTAAACAAAACAATCATAGAAAAAACACATACAACAAATTACAACACATTTAACAACCAGAAATCTCCATGAATTGCGTTGATCTGAGTCATTTTATTGATATAATTGTTGGGTACAAAGTAAAATCAGAAAGCATGCACTGGAGCTTGCTCAAGGCAAGCTAACAACATCCAAGTGATGAAATAAATTTCTCTAACATGCAATGCGGTTGTTCCCAACAATCTCTGCATTGCTTTGGTGAAAACTACATTGTTAGCTACAAATAATAGTTGCTAGGGCCTCCTCTGGTGCTCATGAAATTCTAGGAAATTAACCTCTGGCTCCAAGAAATTAACACAGGGCTCTCCACCAACAACCCACAAAAACCCATGAAGGAATTGGCCAAATGTTGACCTTGGAATTTCGGCCCAATTTACACCTAACTCCTCTAGCTGCTGCCTGAGTTAGGATCCCTGTTGGACCCCTCAAATCTACCCACAATATTCTGCCAAATTATTTTTAAGGTCATTGTCAAAAACCCAGAAAAACCCAAAAAGGGGTTTTCTCTAGTTTCGACGCTCCAAAATTGACCCCAAATGCTTGACCCTCCTCCACAAGCAAAAAATGTAACTTGCAACTGATATTGTGTTTTATGCTCCACCAAATTACTATTAAATTCCCCAAAATTGCCTCCAATCACCCAAGAAACTCCCTTCTGGCCTTCCCCATAAGTTTAAGTCCTAAATGATCTTCGCTCCTCAACCCTCATGTGTGGCTCCAACCTCTATTGTGCAGTGCCTACGAATCTCTTGGTAATGCTAGTGCCAACCTACGAAATTTTGTTCCCGAATCAACTGAAAATGGATGAGACTCCCTCCTTGGGCTGGCACTCAAAGTCCACTGAAGCAAGGGTTGATATTTCCGCTCGAAAACATTCATGTGCTAAACATCACTTGCAGAATTGTCTTCAACTCAAGCGTGCTTGTTAAAGACAAATTATTAAATGATCAAGAATGCCCCAAATGAGTGCCTCTTGCTCTTTTTGTAAAAGAACCTCCAAAATTCCCATGTGGGCCCAACTCAACTTTCCCCCGCCAACTTCACTCCATTGAGAGCGTATTCCACATGTGGGTCGTAATTCTCCATGGGGTGGCCCCCATGCTCCACTAGAGTTGCAATATTTCCCTTCCTTCCTAATGTTTAGGCCCCCACTTAATCCCAAAATTCACGAGGGACCTCTGAACCCACATCTCCTAAGTGCAAACATGAAATAAGACAAAACTGGGCAGGGATGATTTCCCTTAGAAATATTGCTATGTGGGAATATCACATTGTTCTTCCTCCATATATTTTTGAGCTAATATGACATCCTAATATATTAAATATATATTACAATATAACAATTTTTTTTAATATATTAAAGTTAATATTATATTAATCCAAAATTAATATATTTAATTATATTAAAATTACAATGTGTATTAATATTAATTTTTAATATTAATATCAAATTTCATAAATCAATATTAATAGTAATAATAATTTTTTAATATTAATATTAGATTTAATAAGGTTTCTACATGACATGATAACAAAAATTATAATAAAATTTGGAATTTTAATGAGGTAAAACATTTTGTGGAAAGCAAATTTATGACCCATTCAAATTCAAGCTATATGATAAGGCATATTTTGAGCACAAAAATACATACTTACACCTTACCCCATAGTGGGTTGTAGAATTCACCTCTAGGCGCAATAACATAAAGAAATTCTAATGTTCTTCATAACCTAGATCCTGTTGAATTCTCATTTTTAGTAAAATAATATCATATCAACTTGTTTAAATTATTAACGGATTAAATTTTAGACATTTATTGATTCAAAACTCTAAATTATGGGATTATGGGATTCACATAAGGATTTTAAAACAAAAATACAGAGGCTTGATCGAACTTCTGCAGTCCTAAAACCCCAATTTTAGCACCCCTTCTGCAAATTTTTCTGCAACCCCATTTTGAACCCTAGCGGACTTAGGGAAAAATTTGTCTTTAAGTGGTAGATTTGATCATATTAGATTTGTGAAAGAATCCTCTATCCTATGGCATATGAATTTGAAGTTTTCGAATTCATATCATATATTTCTTCTAATTTCTTTTAAACATAATGTCTGAAATTTTTTTGGATAATTTTAAAGAGGCTGAATTAAAAATCAATAACATAAAATATACACAACGATTTTTATTTGTATTTTTAAATACTACTATCTTCGTGAATGAGTCCTCTTCAAGAGGGTACTATTGGTTTTTCAATTTATTTAAATAGCTGAAAAAACCTTACATGAACACTTGTGTCTGAAAAATACAATTGAAATATTACTTTGCAAACTTCAAAAAATATAAAAAAATATAATTTTACATAATTTTTTTTTAATATGAATAAGCTAGTTCTCTCCATGTAGATTATATATATATATATATATATATATATATATATATATATATATACTAGACTAGACTAAGTTATGCTACATGAACACACACATACCTCCTAAGATATGTGAAAATTTGAAATTTACATTTAATGGAAAATTGAGATATTATACGACACTAAATTTTTTTGCAAAAAAATAATTAGGATAACAACATAATTCTCCACATATTGTCTTTTTACTTTGAATCAAAATTCACAATGATTATATGAATTTTGAGGGCTTCAATTCGATAAAAGAGGAAATTTTTGAAATTTCATCATCACATTTGGCCCAAAAGTGTAACCCATCTTCATGCATTCTCCCATCTATAATTCATTATAACCAATTTTTTCTCTAAACAAAATGCAATATAATTGGTAGATTCAAAGTTCTTTAGGAATATGATTCATAGATTTAGTCTCATTTTTTCCATGGAAAAATAAATACATACAAAATTTATCAAATAACGTGACATAATTAAAAATATAAAAAGGGAATCAAATTTATTCCAACAAGAAGCTCCAAACAACTCCTTCCTCATATCTTGCCAACAACTAATTTCTACCCAACCATACACAAGGAAAAAAAAAATGAATCATTGCTTCAAACCAAACCATTGTGGCTCTTTGTGCTGAGAAAGGCATTCTAGAGCCCAATATGAGGAAGATATGTAATTCCCTTTGTGCTCAATGTTGAGTTGACATGTGTTTCGTTAGTTGTTAATATTACACGAAAGTATGAAGGAGATATGGTAAAATCATTTAGCTCTCACTCTAAACCATAAATAAAATACCTCCCTATCCATGAAAATTAACATAATTTTATATGAAGATGTATAATTATTATACTTTACACGACTTAAATAAACTATTTGAATATCCATGTTAACTAATTTATTTAAATAGAGATTTTATGTATATAAAGAGAAATATATATATATATATATATATATATATATATATATATATTTCAATGTTCAGAAAGAAAAAATATTAAAAGTTAAAAAATCAATTACTTTTTAATAAGAGAAATAAGAAGGAGATGTGTAAGCCCATTAGGCTTTGGATTGACAATGAATGAGTGCATTATTAAGGCACTGCATATGATATCTCACTGGTTCAAATCCCTTGTGGGTGGTTCCCACTTGCCTACCCTATAGAAAAAAGAAGAAGAATTAGATGTTTAATTAATCATTTTTTAATGTAAAATTAATTTGGCATATTAAAAAATATTATTAATAATAAAAAAATTCAATGTGAGTCATAACTAAAATGTTTTAACATACACTGGTAAGTAATATTGACGTGTATTTAAAAATATATTAATAAAAATACAATTTAATATGGACAATGTGGCACATAAATAAAATATTTCAATGTCAATCATGTATATATTGATGATGATGATGATGATGAACATCCACTAAGGCTGATATGGTCTATCACACCTTAAGAAAATAAGAGATTAATTGAGACACTTTAACATTTTATTTCTATGATCGAAAACAAGGGAGAGAATCATTCTGAGATCACTAGTTTTGTTGAATTAACAAGTCAAGAAGATTGGTAATGTGATAAATATTTTGAAAAATAGAAAAAATGTGAGTTGGCCCATCTAAGAGAAAGTGTTTTTCATTTTCAAATATTTTAGTATCACAAAGGAGGCAGACTCTTTCGTCCCAAGGTGTTTTGGGAAAAGACCAACACCCAGATTCTTTTTGAATCTCATGAGAATTAGTTCTTATTATGGAAATGTTCATTTTCTCCTTAGCATTGATCAAGACAGAAAGATAATTTTGGTTTTTGAGATTGGGGTTGATCACCTCCTTACCTTAGCTTCATTTTTACCTCTAACTGCTTACTGTCCCACAACTTATCCTTAAATTTGGAAGTAATAATATTTTTAATAGTGTCCTTATTCTTCAATATAATCTCCTCCATTACCCCAAATGGTTTACCCAAGACTGAGCATCCTTATGCCAGTCTCGCTTGAGTTGGAGGTAGGGGACAAGGTAGGGAGTATTACCTTTAATCTTGAGGTTGTAGGTTATAAATTTCTTTTGGATCAACTCAATCCTCCTCCGCGATTCTTTAGATATATTGCAACCTCAAACCTACATTCCTATAAAATAATAGGGGTGACAAGAGTCTTAAAGAGAAACTTTTTTTTACTCTATGCCCAAAGATCTGTCAACTTACAATTGTTTTCAAGCCTATAATAACCTTTCCAACCTACTTTTATCCTTTTTTCAATTCTATAATTCCAATTGAGATGATGATGAATGTCAATTCCCAAATATTTGTACAAAAAAACTTTCTCTGGGTAGTTATTATGATAAATGAAATTATCATAGTTGATCATTATATATGGTTAAGAAAAAAACTAAATTAATTGAAAAAATAAATTCTTACGATTAAAATATTTCAAGTAATCTCATTATTTTACATTTGGTCAATTTTGTTTGAAATTATATGGTGTGTGTGTGCCAGTCTAGATTCATTTTAACAACAAATTTATTAATCTTTGAAAGGGATAGAGTGTGAACACATTTTCAATTTTTGCACTATAAATAAAAAAAAGTTTATACCTTAGGAGATTTGATCTCTTTCAAAACTAAGACCAATATGGTCTATAAGACCTTAATAAGGGATTAATGTTGACACTTTAATATTTTATTTCTAGTATGATAAAAAGGAATAAAAATAAATGCTCTAAAATCTATACTAATTATCACAATAAATTGTGGAGTAAATATTTTATTTTATGATTTATTAATATGGATTTATAACTAATTAAAAGATATTTTATTAATTTATTTTTTTATGAGAAATTTAATTAAATTTTTAGTTAAGAAATTAGTTTATTTATAAATTTTATTTTATTTCAACTTGTTATTAAATATATGTGAATTATATTTGTTATAATTTATTTAATTTTGTTATAATTGGTATTAAGGTTAATGAATTAAAATATAAAATTTTATTTATTATATAATAATATTATAATATAAATAACATTGATTATGTTTTGCACTGATGCAAAGATGGAGCGGCGACGGCACCTAGGTTTGAGTTGTTGTTGATTCTGATGGCAGTTTCCACTAGCTCCTACACCTGCGACGATCTCTCCATTCACCAACAGTGAACTGCAGGCTTACAGTTGTGACCTCTCCGTGCCACCCGCATTCGACGGACTCCCAGCTGCATTTTCACCCCGTTACCGCATTGGACCATGGCTGGCTGTCAGTCTGTCGATATCTGCGCCTCCGCGACAGTTGCTACCAGTGACACTCTACTAGCCTGCACCGTTTACACATTGTCTTTTTCCCGTGAAGATTTTTTAGGCTCTGACCGACGATTGGATTCTAGCCATTAAAAATTTTTATTGGGTTCATCAATGGAGGGGGCCCAGGATGAACATTTTGTGGATTATTCGAAGGACCCATTTTCACATGTGGACATTTGGACCCTATCTCAACATTTTTTATCTGGTATGCATGTTTCACACCCGACTGCCTCTCCTTTTACATTTTCTTCTATCTCTAGGTCCACTCCATCTGCATCTTCCCCCATACATTCATTCCCTACCCTTGAATCCTTTATGGTCCCTAACCTCACCCCAAACTCCCCTGCCATACTCTCTGCTGCAGATCTAGACCTTATTTCCTCTTTAGACCTTCGCCCTCCTTCCCCTACATCACTTGCATTTCTCTCAAAGACCCTCCCTCTCTCAGCTGTTGCTACCCCATTCACCTACCCATACTCATTCCCACCTACACCTCCACCTCCTACTTCCTCATCTCCCACCCACTCGGCCCTTCCCCCTTCGCACTCCACCTTACCCACACATCCCCCTAACACCTCTCACGGCCCTGACGCCACTCCCCCTCACCGCCCATCCGACCATTTCATTATTCCCCCACCCGACACCAATTACCCCCCTCCTGCCTCCTCACCGCCCCCTTCACTTTCCTCGGATGCCACTGACTTCCTACCATCTGGTCATCCCCCTCGTGCCCCTCATCGCACGAAATGCGTTCGGTCCTATAATCATGGCAGCCTCCTTACCCTTGGCGAGGGTGTACAGATGGTGGATATTATGGGTACTGTGGACAGAGTCTTGGTGGGTCGTGTTCGTGGCCGTAACTATGGGGTTAAGAGACTGAGACTTTGGGTTGAAGAGATGTGGGGTGGTATATTGCACGAGCTCCCCTCCATTCATACTCTCACTAAGGGCTCATTTGCCCTCCGTTTCTCAACTAGGGACCCTACAAATTTGGTCCTATCACAATATTGGCACAGTGAGATGGCTCCAGTGCTTCTGAAGCATTGGAGCCCCTTATTTGATCCTAAACGTGAACAGTTGGGAGAGGGACCTATTTGGGTTCGCTTGCCTGGACTCCCACTACATTTATGGAATGAACATATTTTCAGTGATATTGGCAATCTTCTGGGCACTTGTTTGGACCATGATCACTCCTATATTGAATAAGGAAATATGGCATTTTCTCGCATTCTGGTCCTCCTGGATACAAGGGAAGGACTAGAATAATCCTTCAAAATTTATTGGCGCAATACCACCCGAACATAGATCTAGGATTATGAAGGGGTACCATTCTGTTGTCGTCCCTGTCACAAGGTTGGTAATTTTTTTAAAGATTGTCCATTAAATGGAAAAGATTCTGGTACTCGCTCCTTGGGTGGTTTGCATCCTATAGAACCGGTATCTGTCTCATTGCAACATCAGGCACAACTTTCTGGCTTCCTCTCGACTCTAGTTACCACATTGCAATAGGACATTACTCTAGAGGACGCAGCTTGCCTGACTAGGGTCGCCCAATCCATGACTTCTGCTATACTTGATGGTTTCTCTTCGGAAATTAGTACTCCTTCTTTACCTCCTTTCTCATTTTTATCTTTTTTTTCTACTGCATATATTCAGTGTATGGAGCCCTCTCTGGCTAGATTCTCAACCTCTTCTATTACTTTCCCCCCTTCTTCCTCACCTTTCCTTTTCACCCCTACTCCCTCCACCATACCTAACCTATCATCCTTACCCCTTTCCTCCTCTTCATCTGCTCCTTATTCACTTCCCCCATTGCTCCCCCCCCTCTTATATAATTGTGGAACCATCTGAAACCTCCTCCACACACTCATACAATTTGCACCCGCGCATTCACACTCCGGCTGGACTTGGCCCTCCTTTATCTCTGCACAAATCCACCCACGACCGTCACTCTCATATATCAAAGGCCATCCTACAAGCTGGTCTTGAAGTCTTCTCTGGCACACAACTCTCCATTGAAGGGGTCCTTAGAGGAAGACATACCCCTCATCTAGTCTCTCAATGATTTGTCTCTCCTTCAACTACAGAGGGCTAACCAGCCCTACAAAGTGCCTTGCTCTCAGGCGCCTCTTTATTTCTTCATCTGCAGACATCATCCTCCTATAGGAAACTCATGCCACCTCCAAACTTGTCATACAAGCTCTTGCTCCCCTCCTCCCCTCGTGGACCATCCATGCCATCGATTCCAATGGTTGCTTGGGTGGACTTTCCCTTTGTATCAACCCCCAGCATATTAAACTTCTTAATGTTTGGGGGAGGTATCGCACTCTGGCGATGGAAGTATTTTCTGAATCACTTGGCCTACAATTTAGGATCATCAATGTATATGGCCCTTGTACCAACACACAACAGTTCTAGACCTCTCTAATGCATTTATCAATGTTGCATTCTGACAACATTATATTGGTTGGGGACTTGAATTTTTCCCTTGGGATCTCAGAATCTTGGGGACCTAATTCACATGCGGATCCAATATCTGATTTCTTCAGACACCTCCTATTAACCTATCAACTGGTGGATCCTCTCATAACCTCTCCTTGTCCCACCTGGCGCAACAGGCGCACTAGGGTTGATTTTGTTGCTCGCTGGCTTGATCGCTTCCTCATTAAGGAAGACTTAATTCATACTCTTGGTTCGTCCAAAAAATGGATCGGCTCGAGAGGTATCTCTGATCACTCTTCGATATATCTGAAAATCGCTAGTGTCTTCAACAAGCCGACCTCACCATTCAAATTCTGCTCTATTTGGCTACAAGATGCAGACTACATCAATTTAGTGAACACACAGTGGAGGCTTCCTCCACCACAGAGCTTACAATCGTCCTCCTCCACATTTGCATATAGACTTCTCTCCATTAAAAAGAAGTCAATAACTTCGGCTAAGAACAAGAAAATAATGGACGAATTATACCTCGCAACAATTGAACAGGATATTCATAGACTGGAGTGCTCTATTGGGGGAGGTTTTGCAACAGAAGATGAGAAATCATAGCTTATCAAATTTTAATCTGATCGTCTAAAGATTCTACAAAATCGAGATGAAGTCTGGATACTGAAAATTCATGCCACCTGGATCAAAGCAAGAGATGAAAACTAAAAATTATTCCATCAATTTGCAAGGGGCCAGAAGGCCATCAATACCATTTGGGAACTCAACAATGAGGATGGCACCTCCGCTACTACTTTTACACAGCTTGCACAGAAAGGTATCACTCATTTTCGAGATATTTATAAGGCACCCCTGCAGCCCTCATTGGCTGAGATTATCAAGGTGGCTTCCTTATTTCCCAGATATGTGGATCCCCCAGCTGTTGCTGATATCCTTGCACCTGTAATGATGGGGGAATTAGAATCAATCCTTAAATGGTTCAAAAAGGATAAGAGTCTTGGACCTGATCAATGGTCTATGGAATTTTATCTGACATTCTTTGAGTTGCTGGGACAGGACTTACTAGAGGTTGTGGAAGAGACCCGGAAATCCGGGCGCATCTATGAGGCTTTTAATGCTACCTTTATCGCCCTAATTCCCAAATCAGATCATCCCTCTACTTTCAAAGACTTTCGTCCAATCTCATTATTAAATTGTATCTACAATATTATGGCTAAGATTATTGCTAACCAGCTTAAGCCTATTTTATCTAATTTCATCTCACCTGAACAATTTGCATTCCTTGAAAATTGATAGATCCATGATGCTATTGGAATTTCACAAGAAGGACTACATTCTATGCACACTAAGAAGATCAAATGGATGATCCTGAAGATTGATCTGGCAAAAGCATTTAATCAAGCTAGCTAGCTCTACATTCGTATGCTTCTCACACATTTTGGATTTCCTATACAGGTTATTAATTGGATCATGTGTTGCATCACCTCAGTTTCCTGCTGCAACAAATTTCTTTCATGCCGAACGGGGACTTCGACAGAGCTGCCTACTATCCCCCGTTCTCTTTCTCTTGATTATGGAGGCTCTCAGCAGGTGTATCATCGATGAAAGGGATAGAGGTAGATTGAAAGGCATTTGTATCTTAGAAAACTTTGTGCTCACATACCTACTATTGTTGATGACATTATCCTATTTCTCAATGGAACACTTGGTGACTCTACAGTGGTGAGATCTATCTTACAACTTTTTTGTACTGCCACTGGTATGCAATGTAATAGAAATAAATCTACATTGACATGTCATGGATTCTCTGCACATGAAATCCATTTTTCACAGCAGAGATTCCCATTCACCCTCACCAGATTTGAAGATGGACTGAAATACTTGGGATTTTATCTTAAACATGTTAGCTATAAAACCATAGAATGGAATTGGCTTATCACTAAGATCAAAAAAAGATTGAACAATTGGTGCCACCACTGGCTATCCAGGGCTGGTCGGCTGGTACTTATCAAATATGTCTTAGAGGCCATTCTAGTCTACTGGATGTCATTGGCTTGGATACTAAAAGGAATTCTACACAGGATACAGATGATTTGTAGAAAATTTCTATGGTTCGGCGCTAAAGAAGGACACACCTTTGCCTGGACGAAATGGACTCGTATTGCTCTACCTAAGCGTTGGAGTGGGTGGGGAATCAAAGATCTTCTGACCTTTGCACAGGCACTTGCTGCTAAGCTCGGATGGAAGAATCTCACTGGAAATAACTTATGGACCAGGGTGTTCATACAAAAATACATACACCCCCTCAACACACTTGAATGGCTCTGTCAACTACCTGTGCACCACCCCAGTTGCTCTAAGATTTGGCGTGTTGTATTGGGATTTATTTGGCACATCAGCTCTAGCTTGGCCTGGAAAATCGATAATGGCTCCATGGTACGCATTGGCTGGGACCCTTGGTCAGGATGTGGAAATGCACATCTTCTCCTGCCTGCACTTATTGACTTTCTCAATGGTGCTAGATATCATACACTGAATCACATTGCTGACAGAAATCGCTCCACTTTATTCTCACAAGGATGGTTAGACGGTCTTAGACCATCTAGATTTACAGCTCCAACAACAATGGGTGTTGATTTGGACTGCCTATCTGGATGCATTAAGAGATTCGCGTGTCAGAATTATTGACTGGGAAGATGAACTCATATGGACTATCTCTAAACATGGTATATACACTCCTAAAGAGGGGTATATTTACATTTGCAGCTCTCATAGGCATGAATTCTTACTCCCATTGTGGCGCACTATCTGGAAATTAAAGGGACCTGCAAAAGCTAGGCTCCTCATTATGGTGCATTCTCACTGATAAAATACCCACGGGGGCCAACCTCCAGAAACGATCACATATTGGTCCCAATAGATGCCCACTATGTAATGCGGCTGTTAAAGACACATTACATCTCTTTCTCCACCGCTCAGCCATACATGAACTCTGGCACCTTATCAATTCATCTATTAATCATAATCTTAGTTGGGAGGGGCTATCTCTTTCTATTGCATGGGAGACTTGGTGGAGATATACTAATCCTCACAAGTTGCATAATTTTCCCATCTTAATCTACTGGAGCATCTGGATAGCCTGCAATCGAACCATCTTCCATAATACACCACATCATTGGCCCTCATCTGCTGCCCGCATCATTTCCATTTACCATATGATTCTTGATGATCCACCACCTCCATAGCCCCAGGTTATCACCCCTGAGCATATTGATATATCCCTTCCTTGGGCATACTTTGATGGATCTGCATAAGTACATGGATGTGGAGGTGGCTTCCTATTTGACCTCACACCTCACCATTTTTACAAAGTCAAGATTGGTCTTGGACGTGGCACCAATAACTTTTTTGAACTATCCTGTCTGTTATACCTCCTTCAATTTTCTATCACAAAGAATTTTCATGATCTACAAATATTTGGCGATTCCAAAAATATCATTGACTGGTTCAATCAACAAATAACCTATCACATGCACACACTACAGAACATTTTGGATGAAGTTGTTCAGCACAAAACACATTTTGATCACATTTCTTGTCAACATATTTATAGGGAGAGGAATATGATTTCCGATCTCCTATCCAAGGAGGTGATGCACCTACTGACTGCACATATGGAGATACAAGAGAAGAATGATCATGCATTTTATCAGTACTTTCATCGTCCTTTTGTACCTGATCACTGGATGGGGTGAATCCTCATCAAGGACTGTTGTTCTTTAGTATTCTTTGTTTCCGGTTACTTATAGTATTTTTGTGCACAGACTTTTTATCGTTGTTACACAGTGTGTATTTATGAGGATACTTATCGGATGTATTTATTGTTTTCTACCTTACTGCTATCTATATCAAGCTTCACTGCTGATCTGAATATGCACTTAGCATATACAACATGTAACTTTTATTTTATTAATAGAAGCTATGATTTTTCCTATGGAAAAAAAAAACATTGATTATGTTTTTGGACTGCAAAAATTATGTGATTCATAATGTTTATGATAAGCTGTTTAGGATAAATTACATTGAAGATATTTGGATAGACCTGTTTCAAACTACAAAATGTGGTTCATCATCAGCATCGACTTGAAAAGTTTAATCAACAAATCTAAATAAATAATGTAGAGATACAATAATTAGTCCTAACAAAAATAAAATAAATAATAAAATAATATTATCAACCTAAAATTAAAATCAATATAAAGCCCAAAAAGTTTAAAAATTAAAGATCAATATGACAACCAAAAAAGGTTAAAAAATTAAAAATTAAAATAATACATATAATAAGTATTTAACATTTTTAAATATATTATTTATATTGATTATGCTATTAATTCCTTTTGGTTTATTTTATTGTGTTGATTTAAAGTAAAATTGTTGTGATTATTAAAAAAATGTATAATTAAAATAAATAATAATAATATTATTATAGGTTAGATGTAATTTTATATTTAAAAATGTTAATATTATTATATGTTAGATTTAAAATAAATTAAAGAAGGGAGGGTTGGGGAGTAATTATGATTTTGAGCTCTTCAATAAGACATCTCATTTTGGTTGATTTTCTAATCATTATCTCTATTAAGTTTATTTGGTTATTTTTCAATCTCCGTTACTTTTCTTACTTTTTTATTATAAAATGGTTAATTTTGCCTAGGATATTGAATCCTTAATGTAAATGTGGCCTTTGGTTGTATTTGATTATTCAATTAATGTGGACAAATGAACACAATTTTGATTAATATTTATTACATATTCTTGGATTATAATCTTTATGGATAAGTCAATATCAGTTTTCCAAAAAAAAAAACTATGTATTCATATTTTTCATTTTTCCCAGAGTGATTAAGGGTTTGAAAATTGTACCAATATGGATCATAAATAAATTATTTTAATATATAGAACTAAGTAATATTTAAGTGTATTTAAAAATATATTAATAAAAAAACCAATTTAATATGGACAGTGTAGTAATAAATAAAATATCTCGATACTCATGTTAAATAAAATATTTTAATGTTAACTATGTATATATTATATTTGGTTTAAAAAAAATGAAACAATTGAAAAATAAATAAATTCTTATGATTAAAACATTTCAAGTACTCTTACTATTTTACATTTGGTCAATTTTGTTTGAAATCACATAGTGTGTGTGTTTGTGGGAATTCATTTTAACAACAAATTTATTGAGTATTGAGAAGAAACAAATTTGTCCAAATATAAACACGCTTTTTTAAGTTTTTCATTACTCAAGAAATTTAGTCTTTTAGAGGCTTGCTAGATTGATTAAAATAAATCTATATTGATTATCATAATAAATAAATAAAATTAGTTTATTTATAAATTTTATTTTATTTCAACTTCTTATTAAAATGTAAATTATATTTGTTATAATTTATTTAATTTTGTTATAATTGGTATTAAGGTTAATGGATTAAAAGATATACTTTCATTTATGTATAATAATATTATAATCTAATATAACATTTGATTATGTTTTAATTTTTTTTTTATAACATTTGATTATGTTTTATTTTTATTTTTTTTATTTTATTATGTTGAGTTAAAGTAAAATAGTTATGATTATTATAAAATTTATAATTAAAATTAATATTGTTATTATAATTTATTAGTTTAGAGTTATTTTATTTCTAGATTTATCTAGTTTTATGAGGGATCAAATCTATTTTCACTCTAAAAGAGGTTTACATCTCAAGAGATTTGATTCTTATCGATATTTGGTAGATCTAGAGTTAAGATAGATCTAGACTAGTTTAATTATTAATAATTGATAATTATAATTATTATTTTTTGTTATTTTTGTTATTTTTATGTAATTTAATATAGTCAAAATGGTTTAATTAATAAATTTTTTTTTTAATTGTATTTTATTTTTATTTTTATGTAATTTGATTGAGTCAAAATGTTTACATAACATAACGTTACATGACCTTACAACATCTCTTCCATACTAGGTTGGAGAGTGCCTTTATGCACAATTATGATTTAATTTGAACTTTATTTCTTTCATAAGATTGATAACTAATTTGGTTGATTTTTTAACCATCATCCCTATTAATTTTATTTTATTGCTTTTCAATTTTCATTGTTTTTCTTCATTTCTTATTGTACCATCCTAGATCCATCTTAAATTTGGATCTACGAACTGTCGAGAGGGATCAAGTTCAAAGTAAAGATGGATCTAAGTTGTTCTCTTGCATTCCATAATGGATTTCCTCAAGCCTTTAAATAGCCTTCATCATAACAAATACCACAGATAAATACCATGTGCTTGTAAACTGACATCTAACTATATCAAGTATTAATTTTTTTTTTTTTTTTTTTTTTAAATAATTTGACCGAGTTAGCATAACATTATATTACATAATGTTTTACAACATCGATGCCATAAAAGGCTGTATAAATCCCATTGACACCAAAATAAGTTGATTTTGGCTAGAATATTAGATCCTTAATGCAAATGTGGCCTTTGGTTTTATTGGATTGTTCAACTAATGTGGAAAAATGAACACACTTTTGCTTAATATCAACTACATATTCTTAGATTATAATCTTTATGGATATGTCAATTTCACCAATGCAAGGTTTTCCATATGAGCAAGGAACCATGTAATCACCTTTTTCATTTGTGAGATCAACATGGTCTTTAATAGATTTAAGGGGGTTTCCAATAGCAGTTAGGAGTTTAAAAGTTGTACCAATTTTTTTTTGTCTTCAATACCCTAGTAATTATTTTCCATAATACCTTAGATGTATGATGAGAAGACTTTATAAGTTGTTCATTATAATCATGGTCTCTAAAAAAAAACTTTAAAACCATTAAAAAATGATAATATCCATAGACATCTTAGACTTTAAAAGCATTTTTTTCCCTAGGACCCACAATTTGTGTGGGATGACAATTCTTATTTGACAAATTATGGCATTTCCACACAAAATGAACAACTTAAGCAATTGTTTATGCCAAAAAAAATCAAGATTAATACACTAATATATATATGTTAAAAATCTTCAAAGAAGAAAACAATGAATGTGCCTTGTCAATGCGACCACTTGAAGCAATATATTAATGCAAAAGAAAAAAAAATTATACATAAGAGTTTCTCACAATCAATCTTTAGCAAATGACCCTACA
Organism: Pinus albicaulis; assembly: GCA_034641835.2. Lineage (NCBI taxonomy): Eukaryota > Viridiplantae > Streptophyta > Pinopsida > Pinales > Pinaceae > Pinus > Pinus albicaulis. The sequence goes on from CM076579.1 coordinate 972,023,389, forward strand.
TGATATTATAAAATAGAGATCATGAACCAATCAGGTGCTAAGTCACAAATTCATATAGTCGTTAGTATAGAGGAGAATATGAATTGTTGGACCACTTTATATTTAAAACATATCATTACCATCATATTACATAACTAGAAGTTTTTGTTAAATAAATACATTTTAACCTAAAGAGACATTAGACCATGTTGATATTAACTTACTCCTAAGTATCTAAAAAAATTATAACATCTCCCATCAATAGAAACTTGGATTAAGATTTAAAGGATTTACCAAGGTGACACAATTGGAGAAGGAAGGAGGAATTAGAGCCATCACCCTTTAATGACAACTTCTTAAACTCCTAACATAAATCAAAGTTTGAGAAACTTTGTTTATGTAAGATACTTTATGAAAATGTTTGCAACTTGATCATATGTAAGAAAAAGAACACGTCTAGAACATGATAGTGAATGAGCTTTTCGATGAAGTGCTTGTGTAGTTCAATGTGTTTTTTGTGTTAATGTCAAATTAGATATAAGATTGATCACACTTTGATTGTCACACCAGAGGGTATCCAGATGTTGCTACTAGAATCCAAAATTTAATAGGATTTTTTAGAGCCACAAGGCTTCTTACCTTGTGTTAAACATTTCTCAAGACTCTACTTCTACTGAAAAAAAAGAAAGAACTTGTTGTTTCTTACAATCTCTTGGAAACATATCTTGAAGTAGGCTTCCAATCATCAAGGTTGCCAACCCAATTGGATCTAATGAAGCCAACCAACTAAAGAGCCCCCTTGAAATGTAATGTATCCAAAACTAAATTTTATCTTGGATAATCCAAAGAATCATATTTGCTAATTTCCAAAGGCTCTCATGGGGTGTTCACATTTATTGGGTAACAAGACTAACAATAAAGAAAATATTAGGATGGGCATGACTTAAATATAAGATGCTACCAACTAACTGATTGATTTGAATTTGAATGTTAGTTTTATTGTGCTAATTTCATCTTTATATTTATAAATAAATTTTTTGATCTTATGCTTTATGTGCATAGGTTTCCTTGGTGCTTATGAGTGTCAAACAGGTAAATGAGCTGACTTTTACGTTAAATTCAAGAGCATAAAGCATGAAAAAAAAATTTGAACAATAACAATAACAAGTACAACAAACCATCACAGTTGATACATTAACACAGTGTTTTGATGAAGAGTTCACCCCTCCTAGGCTACATCTCCTTGGTCCAGCTTCCATGGCTTGGGCCTCTGTATTAGCTCAAATGTGAAAAAAAATGTTGTTTTTCATTCACCTACTACTCCTAAAACCTACTCCAAAGTGTCCAAAATGTCCAAATCATTTAGAAATGACTCTCCTTGAGCCAAAATTGGTCGAAAATTGCTCCAAATATGCCTCATTTAATTTTCCTAGGAAATCTCCTCCAAATCTGGAGAAGACTCCAGTTAAGGCCGCCAAATTTGGAGAACTCGCGGTTTTGCAGGTGCCTCTAAAACTCTACCAAACTAATCTCAGAGTTAATTGCAGTTTAATTAATTCAAAACCAGATTATGTGTGGCTAATGGCGCAGGAAGCGTGTTTTAATGCAATATGCATTAACACTTAAATACAAAAATTATGGGCTAATAAACCCAAATTAACATTTAATCCACGCTCCTATGGTCTTGCTCCACTGTTGGTTAAGGTGGTAATGTTTTATGGGCATGGGGCTGGCGCATGGGGCTAGCCCCCTCCGTACCCCCACTAGTGATTGCATATGATAACAAATAGAAGTCAGGCATTATACATAACAAGAACTACGCCACGACCTATTGATAAGCCACAACGTTGTTGTGGGGGAGGTCGTGGGGTCCAGGCCCGACCTACACCCAGTATTGCGTGTATATTTTTTCCATATACCAAATATAATATCAAACCTTTGAACTATATTAAAGTTCGACCATTGGATATAAAATGTGGCCATACCAACATTTGACTTTGGGTTTAAAATTAATACGCCACCACCATATGTATAAAACTCGGACAACCAACTTTGGATATTTGTGAAATATTTCGAATTTCAGACTTTGGATAGGGTCCACCAGAGGCGGCACGTGGCGGACCCTGGCTGCACCATGTATCAGCCTCTAGTTGGCCTATCCATCCATATAAAAAAAAAATCAAATTCAACCTTAGGAGCAACACATAAAAAAAAATCACCTTCAAACCAAACTGGCGAATCCTGTAGTGACATTTGTCACAATGTCATTGGGCGAAGCTAAGAATATTTCCAAAATATTTTTAAAGTTGCTGACTGGGCTGCCATGTCACCAACCTGTCACTTCTACAAATTTTTTAGTTGTTTAGGAAAACAAACAACATGCTCTCTCTTCTTCATCTGAACTCTGTTTTTGATGAAATGGATTACGCTGGATTCCTGGCGACGAGCTCTTCGCTATCGTTTAGTTTCCAGAAAATTCTGAGCACTTTCATTTTTGAGCTTTTACACTAAGCACCTGATCATTCCTCCCCACTAGAAGCCTTTTGGACCCCAAAATCTCTTTGGTTACTGATCGTGTGGATGAGGATATTGCTACCTCACCCTTCTAGTCTCTATCAACTGAAATTTTCCCATTTTCATCAAATTGAGCTTTTCACAAAAACTTAACTTTTTCCTTGACTCTTGCGACCCTCTCTTGCTGTCGTTGACACCATCATGTTGCAATTTCCCTGAATTTGCAGAGTAGCAAGGTATTCTTGCAAAAACCAACTTTTTCCTACCTTGGTCATTAATCAAATGAAACTTAAAAACTCTCTCACCTTGCACACTGTCATCATGGCGATTATTAACTGATCTTGCTTTGTACTTACGTCAATTCTTGACCAAGTATCTTCGCCATTTCCATGCACCCTTTGGAAACCAAAAATAAGCACTTGTGGAAGCCATTCCTTCTTTGTCAAAATTATTTTTCGCTTTCTCTTTGACCTTTGCACTCTCTTGCACCGACATCTTTTTTCCAACACTGCTCAACACTGATGTTGACTACTGCAAATGTTTTACATATTTTTCACCTCCTTTCAAAGGAAACTTATTAGAGTCCTGAAACATCTCATTACAAGCATAAGCAACCTTAATTAAATCAACTTGTTCATTCGATGCATCTTTTTGAAAGGTTTGATTCAAAACATCTCTATGTTTGACCATCAACAATGTCAAATTCTGACTTGCATTCACTATCATCTTCATTTCTCCTGCATGTATAAGAGACAAACTTGTCTTCTTCTTATGTGCTCTAATTACGTACTCAATTCCATATTTAAACAAGTGATACTTATTCTCATGGTGATGAAATACAACTTTCCTATCATAAAGATAAGGACTTCCCAAAACAATACCTGATATCTCAAGCGTAACCACATCAAGTTCAACTTCATCAGTTTGAATTGATTGAAAATATTAGTATGCACTTCCTTTTAACTTGGAAATTTGAATTCTTGCATATCCACCCTAAAGGATAAGGTCTTTGATTTCTAACAGTTTCAAGGTCTAGCTACTTAACCAAGTCTTCATAAATCAAGTTAGCTTGTGAACCACTATCAAAAAGTGTGTCAATATTAGTATGTTTAGAGACGACTCTAATATGGAAAAGTTCAATTCTTGTATCTTCATCTTGAGTGACATTGGAAAAATTTGAAGAAATAGTGATTTTTATGTTCTTGCCTTTCAAACCCATGGCTGTAATATTTGTCTCATCTCCTGAATATGAACCTAAGTCATGTTCAATTATTGCAACAATTTTCCCCTTTTCTTTGGCTTCAACTCTGGATGAAGCTACCAACAGTGATCTTCATCATGGCCATTCTTCAAACAGTGTTTACATGTGATTTTATCTTTCTCTTTTTTGACAAAGCTATTCCTCTTTCCTCTTCCATAAAATTTTCTCTTTCCTTTACCCTTACTATCACTTTTCTCATCTATGTTATATTTCCCTCTTGCTTCTAAATGTGTGGCTTAAACACAAACCTCATCTATGTTTGTGGGATTGAACATGATAATAGTGTGCCTAATGTAACTGTGAAAACCCCCAATGTACTTTAACAAATTTTATTGAGAATATAAATTAATACCCAAAATAAGAGCTCTTCTCCTAAATTCATGAGTATAATATTGCACACTTTTCCCTTTCAATTGTCTAAATTTTTTCCAGTCCAAAATGGCCTTTTGCATGTAAGCTAGAGGATAAAATTTCCTTTTAATGTGAGAAATAAAATGTTACCAAGACATAGAGATCTTACCGTAGTTTTTAATTTCTTCTTGAGTCCTTGCTTCCCACCATACAAGTGCAGATCCTTCCATCCTCAAGGAGGCCAATTGAATCTTTATGTCATCTTCATGAAGGTTATGAATTCTACAATACACCTCCAATTGATGTATCCAATTTTCCAATTTCTCTACATTTACCTCACCATTATACATTGGAAGCTAAAATTTTACATCAAGTTTGAGTAAGGGTATTTTTCCTCTTGTGGTCTTGGAGTGAGTATGGGTGGTTTTTGTGGTGGAAGTGGAAGCTGATGTTGATGGAGAAGATGAGGATGATGAAGAAGATGGTTTAGATGGAGGAGGCTTTCCTCCACTGCCTTTTGAATCCTTCTCTTCATCCTTCTTGTCTTCTGAGGTTCCCACTCCATGTGGAGACTTATAAGTCTCTCCGACCATCCCAGTGTTCCTCTCTTCAAAGAGGATCCTAACCCTTTCAATCAGTTCATAGAAAGTCTTGTTGTAAGCTTCCTCTTCTGAAATACCTTCAGTCTCTCCAAAACCTGACATGATGGATATGGATTCAAGCTCAGCTTCTGGTTCAACTTGTACCTCTTCAATCTTAGCTTATTGAGATAAAACTTGAGGTGCTTCAAGTGCAGTTATGAGTGAAACATCGGGTAGAGATGGTTCCATTGTGGCTCTCCTTCTTCTGGTCCTAATCTCAGGAATTGCAACCAAAAATTTCCCTTCACCTCTCTACAACTTCATCCTTGTAAGCATCACAAATTTGCAACCATTAAAACACTACTTGCACAAAAATCAAGTAACTATCAAGCACACAAGCTTTGCAACCTTTTCTTTGATACCAACTTGATCTGAATTTGAGTGTTAGTTTTGTTGTTCTAATTTCATCTTCAGATTTATAAATAATTTTTCTAATCTTATGCTTTATGTGCATATGTTTCCTTAGTGTTTATGAGTGTCAAACACATAAATGAGCTGAGTTTTAAGTTAAATTCAATAGCATAATGTATGAAAGAAAAATGCTAAACAACAGCAATAACAAGTACAATAAACCATCACAATTGATCCATTAACACAGTGTTTTGATGAAAGAGTTCACCCCTCCTAGGCTACATCTCCTTGGTCCAGCTTCCATGGCTTGGGCCTCTATATTAGCTCAAATGTGAAAAAAATGTTGTTCTACATTCACCTACTACTCCTAAAACATTCTCCAAAGTTTCCAGAATGTCCAAATCATTCATAAATGACTCTTCTTGAGCCAAAATTGGTTGAAAATTGCTCCAAATATGCCTCATTTAATTTTCCTAGGAAATCTCCTCCAAATCTGGAGAAGACTCCAGTTAAGGTCGCTAAATTTGGAGAACTCGCCGATTTTGGAGGCACCTCTAAAATTCTGCCAAACCAATCTCGGATTTAACTACATTTTAATTAATTCAAAACTAGATTACATGTGGCTAATGGCACACTAAGTGCATTTTAATGCAATCCGCAGTAGCACTTATATACAAATATTATGGGTTAATAAGTCCAAATTAACTTAATCCGCGCTCTTATGGTCCCGCTTTGTTGTTGGTTAAGATGGTAAGGTTTTATGGGGAGGGGGTTGGCCCCTTCCATACCCCCGTCAGTGATTGCATATGATATAAAATAGAAATCGGGCGCTATACATAACAAGGACTATGCCGTGACCTATTGGTAATCCATGGCGTTCTTGTGGGGGAGGTCGTGGGGTCGAGCCCCGACCTTCGCCCAGTCTTGCATATATAGTTTTTCCATATACCAAATATAATATCAAACCTTTGAAATATATTAAAGTTCAACCATTGGATATAAAATGCGGCCATACCAACCTTTGACTTTGGGTTTAAAATTAATATGGCACCACCATATGTATAAAAATCGAACAACCAAATTTGTATATATGTGAAATATTTCGACTTTCGGACTTTGGATAGGGTCTACCAGAGGGGGAACGTAGCGGCCCCTAGCTGCACCACGTGTCAGCCTCTGGTTGGCATGTCCATCCATATAAAAAAAATTCAAATTCAACCTTAGGACCAACACATAAAAGAAAATTCACCTTCAAACCAAACTGGTGAATCCTGCAGTGACATTTGTCACAGTGTCATTGGACGAACTGAAGAATATTCCCAGAATATTTTTAAATTTGCTGACTGGCTGCCATGTCACCTACCTGTCACTTCTGCAAAAAATTTAGTTTTTTAGGAAAAAAAAACAACATGCTCTATCTTATTCATCCAGTCTTTGTTTTCGACGAAATTAATTTCACTGGATTCCCAACGACGATCTCTTCGATTTTGTTCAGTTTCCAATCAATTCTGAGCACTTTCATTTTTGAGCTTTTACACTGAGCACCTAATCACTGACGGTACAAAGTGGCATCTACTTTGGGTGCAATACAAGTTGCAACAAGCTTGACTCTAGATTAAACAGGATATGGGCTAATTTACAATATTCTATGTGAAGGTGTTAAAGAAGATTACATGCATACTTAGACTTAGAAAATTAAATTCTTTCCTTGGTTTGCAATACTTGGAGGCCAAGTTAATAATGCAAAGAGCCTAAGCCTATCATTTCAAAATTCTTCTTAATGTTGGATTTCACTCAAAAGAACAAGTATTATGTGATCATTTCCTACTTTCTCAATACAAACACTAGGGCTAGAATGACATCTAGAAAAACATATGTCAAGAAGAAGGTTATTCAATTTAACATACCAAGCTCGAAGAGCTTTCTTAAGACCATAAGAAGATTTCTTAAGGCAACAAGCAAGGCTAAAGTCATTATAAACATAGCTAGAAGGTATTCCATGTCAAATTTGTTTCATAAATCCCCACGCAAGAAGTTAGATTTAACATCCATCTAGTGGACCTCCCATTTATGTGAGGTGGCAAGGGCTAGAACAAGGTGGATGGAACTTATTTTCAGTTATGGGAGCAATGATTTCATTAGAGTTGATTCCTTCAAATCAAGAAAATCTTTTGGAAACTAACAATCTCTCATGTATTTCAACACTACCATCTTATGCATACTTAGTTCTATACACCTATTTATATTTGACAAGTTTTTCTCTTTTCAGACAAGATCCCAAGTATTGTTCACCACTAAGGAACAAGATTCTTATGAAGAAATAACTCTCATTTATAATGTTTAATAAATTAATATGATTGATTTATAATGTGTTAATGATGTAGACCAATTTTAAAGTCTATGTAAGAATGAGAGATGAGGAGAAATAAGGGAAGTTAGGGATGAAAATATCTTGAGAAATATATAGAGATATTGTGAAGAGTCTACATAACAATGAGAGATGAAGAGAAATGAGAAAGTTAGAGATCGTAATCTCTTAACAAATTCATAGAGATATTGTGGAGATCATTAATGAAATGGTTAAACTAATTTTCTTAATATAACAATTATTATGGTTACATATTGTTATACAAAGATATGGTTTGTAAAATAAAATTACATACAAAAATTGTTATTAATACAGGTTTATCCTTTAAAAAAATATTGAGGATAACTTGCTTGTGTATCCAACTTTATATAGAAAGAAAGAAAGAAAGTATTTTTAACGTCCACGACACTAAAAATAGCCTATATGTTTGCTAATGGAAATTAAAGCCAACAATTAGTGTTAGAGCAAGTAATCATGTGTCATAAGAGTAGGTGTAGTCTAATTAATAGAAGAAATAACTTTTTCACCAATACAATTTCAAGTAAAATTGATTTTTTTGTTGTTTAAAATACATTTTTGAATGCATAAATATATTAGACACCTCTAAAAATCAATAAAGCACTTAAATTCTACATATTAAACAACTTGAACTTGAGTTTTTTAAAATCATTATGATTTTTTTTTTTTTTTGAGCAAGTAATCATGTATCATAAGAGTAGGTGTAGTCTAATTAAAAGAAGAAATATATTTTTTCACCAATACAATTTCAAGTAAAATTGATATTTTTTGTTGTTTAAAATACATTTTCGAATGCATAAATATATTAGACACCTCTAAAAATCAATAAAGCACTTAAATTATACATATTAAACAACTTAAACTTGAGTTTTTTTAAATCATTACGATTTTTTTTTCTCAGTGGAAAAAACGCCTGGTTTATATTATGTACTAGTGGAATAACTTCTTATTTTTCTCTGAATGTTTCATGCTGTTACATATATTTCATATCAATTTGTTCGAAAACACTTAATTTTTATATCTTTTCCATCGACTTAAATCCTATTTTCAACTAATTATTGTGCCGTGTAATATCCTTGATTTCTATGTGCCCATCTTTTCTTTTCTATATCATTTTCTGAGAATGTTTTCTGTTCTCCCATCTTGCCTCATTTACTTAGCAAAATAAGTTCTTGTCCCGTGCCAGTGATAATAAAATCGATCACCTTCAGCAATCCTTCAAAAAAATTTGACAACTCCACTCGCCCCCGTGCATGTGGAATCATGTAGTTCATAGTGCATCTCCCCGAAGTTGCCTTGGAGTCCTTTATTTGATAACCTATCAGCTTGTGTATTTTTCTCTTGATAGATATGTTTGAAAAAAATACGAGAGAAAGATGTGTGGAGTGCCTTAATCCTGTCCAGCCAAGCATTTAGATATCTCAGATTGAGTGATGTTCCTTTGTTGAGATGGTCCAAAAGTCCCTGTGAGTCACCAAAAACCCACATTTTTTCCAAATAGAGCTGAGATGCAAACCACATGAGTCCCCAAACTGCCAAAATTTATTCTTTCATGTTGGAACCCAAGCCCCCATACCAATGAATTTTGTAGTGGCATGTGGGGGAAATCATCAACCAAGCCCCGCATCCACATCTAGATTGTTGTGACTCCCCATCGAAAAACCCAGACAGGTATTGAATTTCGAAAGCTTGCAGTCTCTTTGAAAATTCAGTAGGGGGCTTCTAAATAATTTTAAATTTCCCCCACAGTTTGATGATCTTCTGGCAGACTTTTTTCGGGTTGTTGCTAACCTCCTCGAAGATCCGTTTATTTCTAGTAACCCATATACACCAGTATGATATCACTGGAATATTCCTAAGAGAATTTCATTTTCTCAACCACCATTTGAAGTAGTCTTGGGGGTTCACCAAATCTATAAATTGGATGTTGAAATGATTGCATATACCTTTGTGTACAGCCTGGGAAAAAATGCAGGAATGGAATAAGTTTGAATTCACCTCTTCTGCATTCATGCATAGACAGAAAATGCCAAGACCAATCTTTCCTCTTTTTTGTAGGTTGGACCAAGTCAGGTTTGTATCTCTCCATACCAACCATGTGAGGATTTTCATCTTGATCTGTGCCTCTACCTTTCATACTTCATCAAACCAGCATCTACTGTTTTGTTCTTTATCTTTGTAGATAAGGAACTTATAGTTTTCTTTAGCTGAAATCTGTCCTTCTTTTATGGATCCTTTTCATGTCACCCAGTCTCATTTGTCGCGGTTTAGTAAACCCATACTTCTCAGTTGTTCATTATATGCATCCCATTCTTTTATCATATTTCCCTGTAGTTCCATTTGTTCTGTTTTTTTCCATATAGGTATGCCCTGGTTATATTCCTTTATAATGTGTCTCAGATAAAAGATTCCTTTTCCATTAAGGTGTACAATCAGTTCTTTACTGATAATAGGGGTGGTAGATATATCTCTAACGTTCGGATTACCTATCAGTGTCTTCCCTCCACTGCCAAAAGCCCATTGCAGATTATTCGTGAAAAGATGCCAGATCATTTTAAAACCCCTCCAGATAATTGATTCAACACCATCAGTTGTCCAACCCCTCTGGAAAAGCTCCTCCATAAATGATTCATTAAGATATTTATACCTTATGATGTCATTCCAAATTTCGTTTGAGTTTAGAGCCCTCCATAGCGACTTGATCAGTGAGGCTTTTCCGAAGGATTCGATGTCCAAGATACCCCAACCCCCCAACTCCTTTGGCTTTATGATCAAATCCCATTTAGCTAAATTATATTTTCCTTTTTATCTTCCCCCATTCCATATGAAGTTGGCCATCACGGATCTTATCTTGTTGATGATTTTTTTGGGGATGGGATATAAATGTGCCCAATATACCGTGAGTTGTTGCAACACGAATTGAGCAAGAATGAGTCTTCCCCCTTTTGATAACCAAATCAACGACCAGCCGTGTATTCTTTTGTTGTACTTCTCCAACATCCATGTCCAGTCCTCCACTCTATAGTTATTAGGATTCATGAAGAAACCAAGGTATTTAAATCCCTTTTATAGACTCTCTGCTTTGAAATTGAAAAGACAACAAATTTCCTTGTGTAATTCCCCATCTTTCTCTGAGTGGAATAAGCAGGACTTACCTTGGTTTGCCATCATCCTGGAAGCAATGCTAAACTTCGAGAATATATGATGGATGGCCAGCCATACCTATTTTATGAGCATTCCAAAAATTAAAACATCATCTACAAAGAGGTTGTGGGAGATCTCCCTTCTGTGGGTAATCTTAATACCTCTAACCATACCTGCATCCACTGCCATTTTGATTTTAATACTAAAATAATTCATTATCAGAATGAAAAGAAGACAGGATAAGGCAATTCCCTGGCATAATCCTCTTCCCAGTTTGAAAAACTTGGTAGCCACCCCGTTGATAATGACTGCCATGGAGGAAGATCCAATGCACCCCATAATCCAGTTAACGGAGGTTCTATCCAGTTCTATCTTATATAGCACCATTCTTAGGAAGCTCCAATCTACCCTATCGTAAGATTTACTTAGATCAATCTTCATCGCCCCAACTTCCATTCTCCTTATATGAACGTGTGGATAATCTCTTGAGTCACTGCCACTGCATCATGGATGCTCCTGTTTTGTAAACACCCGGATTGTTCTGGAGTTATAAACCTGGATAGAGTCTCTTTCATTCTCTCCGCTATGGTCTTAGAAATGACCTTATATAGGGTGTTTCAAAGTGAGATGGGTCTATAATCATCAAAAGAACTTGTGCCTTTTCTCTTCGAAATCAGAATTAGGAAAGTGGAATTTAATGCCCCACTCATGTAACCAGTTGTTTTATTCCCCTCTGTCAAATCAGTAATATCATCAATGAAGAAATTAGAGAAATGTATGAAGAATTATGATATTTTAGTTATAAAAAAAAACTACCTTTTTCATTGCTACGCCCTAAGAGTACACGCAATCACTGCACAAGTACAAAAGCCAATTTATTCTCATTCACTATCTAATAGAAAATTTAAAGACGCAATGCTAGATTGGGTTGTGTCGCTGAGGAAATAAGTTAAGTTGTTCCAGATTGTTTGTAAACTTTAAAGTCCATTTGTTGAATAATTGCAGCAACAAGCTAAACATCAAGGTTTAATCTGTGGCCGATTTCTGGATTGGCTACCATGAAAGAAAGAAAGTCATGCAAAATGAAAAATTTGGTTGAATTCTAACGATGGTATGTTAGATAGGGAGAATTATAGTTGTAATGATAATCCTGGCCAGATGATTTTGTTAACCAACAAGGTCTTCAATCACACTAGTTTAACTACCTTTCTTTGTAATATGATATGCATGGATATCTTCATGGTTAACTCCATTGCGACGGTGGGTCCCATCAGATTTCCTGTGTACTCTGTTTCTAATCTTCCCTCACCACCCTCTACAGGCCCTCTTACAATCCTCATAGGTTTAGTTCAATAGCTTCCAGTGCTCGTCAGTCTAAGTATCACAATGGTGAAAGGTCAGTCAGTAAAGTGACAGCCCAAGGAAAAAGGAAAGCAGAGGCTTTTAAAAACCATGGTCGAGCCAAACAAGCAAGGCAGAAAGATGAAGAAAGAGATCATGGAGAATATCTTTGAATTTTATTCTACGTAATGTAATTCAAGGCTGGGAGAGGGAAAGTAACAGTAAGGAAGAAGATATAGAGGTTCAGGAGGAAAACATGGATTTTGTTTCTGACCTCGGGGACACAAGAGGGTGACTATCTCTCTTTCATCAATCCATCCACACATATTGGACTCTAAAATGTGTGTTGGCTAAAGCCCTGCAAATCTTACAGGAAAGTGAAGGAAGTCCCACAGTGGTCTCAATTCTACAGGAAATCAAAAAATAAATTCAGGATATAAGGGTATCTCAATATCATGCCACAGTCCGTATTAGTAGAATCGAAAGGCAGCTACAATTGATGCAACAAGTCGATATACCGGGCTCAACTGCAAAATACCCAGCGCCTATAGACTCTTCAGATGGTTAACATATGATGCTTTAAGTTTCTATGATTTTTGCGGCTAGATTTTACTTTTCATGTTGTCAAATAGACTTTGCTTTAAATAGTAAAATGGACATAGCGACTAGTAAAAGAAAGAGACAATTTCAATACTGGATGGTGTTTAATGCTTTAAGGTGGCCAACAGACCTGGTTTCCTTCGGGCAGGCTGCGGCCACCAAATGTGTATATGTTGCAACTTGCTCTCTTTTTTGGTAAATAGAAAATGGTAAGGAACTACTAAATTTACAAACAAACAAAAACAAATCGATGAGAAAATATTGTGGAAAGCCTCTGCCAAATGCATAGATGGAACCAGTTTGGGGATGTCATTGCAACATGAGTCTTTTGGAGAATTGATTGAGATTCAATGTCTACATATCCCATGAATCAAGGTAATCTAGGAAGGAAAGAGACTACAAAGAAGCGAAGGCGAGGTCCAGAGATCGATCCCGCCCACCACAATGGTCTTCTGCTAGTCGTTATTCAGGTATGGAGATAGCCTCATAATCTTGTCAATCGACATAGCATTAGCATTTGCGTGTGAAGGTATATCATGCTTCTTCATTTACAAAAACCCTAATTACAAACTCCTTTGACAAAACAAGCAAAAATTTAGAAACCCTGAAGACCTCCACCCCGTCCGCTAACAAATCAAAGACCAAAAAGAAGATTGATTCAAAACCAACCTAGAAGAATTCACTTGGGATCTCTCATTCTCCAAGTTCAGGTCCACAGGTCTGGTGGCGATCATGCTTATTATCGTTTTCAGTTTTTTGATTTTTTTATTTAAAGGCAAAGTTGTGTTGGAAGATAATTCTTCCATACTCATATTAGAATTAGTTATAGATTTGTAGGTGGATGTTGAGAGAATATCTCAACTTCCCTAATTATATTTAGAATTGGTTGGATCTCACTAGCACCATAAATATTGTGATGTATTAGTGTAATTAGTGGTAAAGTAATAAAATTATTTGTTATGTGTGTGCACACCTCTGTTTTTATCATGATATCAGAGTCTCCATGGACTTGACTCCCTTTAGGGATGGCCTAGGCGGATGAGAAAATTCTGAGATTAAATTAGTTCGTTGTACATAGTTAGATTGAATGTTTATTATTATTTTAGTGGTGAATTTAATATTGCATATTATGGCAGAACTGTATAGTCTCGATGTTCCTTTCTCTGTGTCAAGCCAATATTCCACTATGTTAATAAATCTGTGGTGATTGAGTGGTGTGTTCTTCCACGTCCAATTAACGATAATTCCTATGATCAGATTAGTCTCTGCATTTTGAGTCTTACACATCTTGATGATTTATTAAAAAAAATGATATTTGTCTCACTAGTCTTCATCGGCAACTCTACCCACTCTACAGTCATCTGGACTCCACTCTTTCTCTCCCCGTTTTCGAGCTTACCTTATGACTCATTTAAAGTACACCTGCTTAGAGTTGTTGATGAAGACCAATGAGAAGAGATCAATTTTTTTAATAATATGTGTTATAATATGTATGTAAGAATTAAAAGGGAGTGTTGGAAGATAATTATTCCATACTCATTAGAATTAGTTGCAGATTTGTAGGTGGATGTTGAGAGAATATCTCAACCTCCCTAATTATATTTAGAATTGGTTGAATCTTACTAGTACCATAAATATTGTGATGTATTTGTGTAATTGATAATAACATAATAAAATTATTTGTTATATTTGTGCAGACCTCTATGTTTTTATCAAGCTGTAACCAAACTGCTCTTCACCATGATTCCTTTCCTACAGAACAAAAGCCACAGGAATGTCATTGAGAGTTGAACAGGGGACAACATATTAAAAATTCACAGCATGTGACAGTGTGTTGGTGGTCATCTAATCGTTGTTACAGAGGATAGGCCATGAATACTCTGTTGTGCGACTGGCAGAGCTGAAATTGACTGTTGGAAGATCGTCTAAAAGGTGAGGCGTTGGTGATCTGTATCAAATTTAAATGCATAAAAATCAATTGCGTACACAATTTAATTACATAGTGCATCAATAGAGCTCACCTGTTACCATTTTTGAACTATGCCGGCCAAATTTTGGTTGCAGAGATCGATTCAGTGAAGTTTAGTCATTGTCAAAGAGCATGGTCAATCATTTGAATTGTTGGATCGTGGCATTATTTTTAGATATATTTTAGCCCGTTTATAAAACATCATCTCGAAAGCAAATATGTGCCACAATGCAAGTGTGAGAAGTGGATTTTGTATCGTCAAAAGTCATTGTCATCACTCACCAGAGATACAGGAGGCCAGTCAATGGAATTAAAAAAGAAGTATATTTTTTATTTGTATATATATAAATGGCACCAAAGAAAATGTGAACTTTTTTATAAAATCAATGAAAAATAAAAATATAAACATTATGGCATTATGAAAAGTGTTTTGGGCATTATGAAAGTAAAAGTATAAACAATTTCGATTACATTAAACATGATGAAAAAGTGCTTCGAGTTCTTTATCCATATTGGAAGCAGTAATTTTATAAGAACATGAACATGATCATTTTAAGAAGGTATGGTTTTTGGGCATACATGAAATGGAGTTTGAATTTTTTTTTTTAAGTGGTAATTTCAAGAAAGCTTATTATTTTTTAGATATGAAATGGAGTTGTTTTTTTTTTTTTTTCTAATAATTCCAAGAAGGTATATGATTTTTAATATAGATATTATTGAGATGTGAAATGGAGTTTTGAAAAAAAGTTAATTAGAATAATTGTGTGTGCATAATTTTTGGATACGTAATGAAAGTTTTATAAATGTCTTGATCACCATTAATATAATAAAATTATCAATATTTGATTTAAAGTAAGTTTCTAAGATATATATATATATATATATATATATATATATATATATATATATATATATTAAATATTTTTCAAATTTTAAAAGATTTGAATGAGTTAAAAGTTAATTTAAATTATTGATGTAAAGAGTTGAAGTTCAAGGTTTGTATTGGAGTCAAGTAAAATTTTGCGTGATGAAGTAGTTGTTGTTGTGTTATATAAATAAGGGTGTATGATCAGTGGTACCTGACATCTAAGTCAAATTTATAGTCTAAGTCATGTTATTGGTGTGTCAATTAAGTTTGTCAATCCAAGGTTATAAATTTCTTTGTTCGAAATTGTATAACCCAACAAGAAAGATATTTTTGTATGCATGATATTTCAAATGCATGAAAAATCTGGTAGGAGTAGATAAAATAAAAAGACTCCATGAATAAAGAAAACAAATGAATAATGATGAAAAAAAAACTCCTTGATAGAAGAAGATGATAAATAAAAGTGCAAGCGAGATGAAGAAATAAGATGATGTAGCCAAAGAAAGATGAAAGAAGATGGTGGTAGCGAGAATGATGGAGCAACTAAGAGAATATCATGGGAAAATTAACGATGAAGACACAAAGAGAAAATGTAAGAAGAAAGAATGATGATGAATATGTAGGAATGAAAAAGAAAGAAGAGAAGTGATCTAGGGGATAAAAGTGTTAAAAATGAATGTGCTTAAAAATGCCTAAAACCAATGCCAAATTGTAGTGCTCGTTGTTTTGAATCCAAAGCCACTTAAATCACTGAAAACCGATATCATATGCTCAAGTTATGATGTTCTGACCACTTGACTCAACAACTAAAAAAATTGAAGGTGTGCTAACTAGGCAGTCCGTACTGCTGATGTCAACATGCTGACTAGGTGTACGATCAAGACAAAGACCAATGTGGCATCGACAAGTTTCACTTCGTGATTTGTCCATTTGCTTGCTTCTAATTGGATGATGTCAGTTTGAAGGGCCAATTGGAGGATGCCACATGGCCCAACTAGAGGCCACCATGTGGCATGTCAAGGTTGGTTAAAATTATTGTGGTTCAGCTCACAGGCTCGATGGGATCGAACCCGTGACCTGCCAAACAACACTGTCAAGCTCTACCAGCACACTATCACATGTTTTTTAATATAGCATGTCGGAAAACTATTAATAAAGAGTGAAACTTTGAACTTTGGGGAAGAGGGGTCGGAACTAAGCCCTAACCCCTGGTCGTCGGCATCCACATGACCCTGGCAGAGGAGCAACGGGGGTGGAGCTCGGGGCCTAGCCCTGGCTCATGATTGTATGTGCCTCCACTGGACCAAGCACTGAGGACAAGGAAGCTTGCGGAGGGGGGTGAGGCTCTAAGCCCTAGCCCCAAGTTCTATGTTCACATGAGACCGTGGCTGGTGCTAACATGCGGGGTGGAACTTTAGGCCCTGGCCCCAGTCCTGTGGAAGCTATATAACCACCAACAGAAATGGAGAGGGCTACAATGGCGAGGGTAGGTTGTTAGCCCCGAACCCGACCCTATGGTGGCAATGTGACTGCAACCATCAGGGAGAGGTGCGGAGTGGCAGGGGTGGGTGGTTAGCCCGACCCCCAACCACATGGGCACACATGACCAAAGGCGGGGCCGAAATTTGGGCGCGGGAGTTATCGGTCAAATTAGTCATCCTACAAATTGCACCTTTTTTCAACGTGAATCCCACTGGCCCCATACAAAATTTTCGCTCGACGGGCTGCAGAAGGGCGGAAAATGTATGACAGATAGCCAATTTTGATATTTTGTAGAACAATTAGCAGAAAAACTTTGGAGAGCCACAACTTGATGATTTTTTGGATTTTTTGAGCCCAACAAGAACCCAGATTAGGGTTTTTGGGCCTTCTGAAGCCATTGGCAGCATTATTTTTACATTCCTAGCACTATAAATCTATGTAATTACATATTTTAGCACATAATTGAAGAGGCCCAACATTGGAAGCTAGACCCCGAGACGTAGCCCAAGAGGGGTGAACTTTGTTATCAATTTTTGTTTTATGTTGTTGTGTATGGTTCATTTGTCTTTGTTTATTGTCTGCAAGATGATTTTTAAACACTACAATTTATGTTTTTTTGTAACTTGATCCATTGCCCATAAAACATAAATTTACTTGCAAATTTTCAATAATCCTTCAAGTTTTTAAATTCAGATCAGTTTGGTATCAGAGCCCTAGTAATTTTGAAGGTTTGATTTTGTTTGCAAATTTTTTTTTATGCTTACAAGGTTAAAGCTGAAAAGAGGAGTGATTGAAGAACCAAATCCTCAAGTTGGTTTAAGGAAGTCACAAGCACCTCAAACTTCACCATTCATGGCACATAAAGAACGACATGAGATGATGTCTGAGGATGAGAGAGCTTTTAGAAATGCTTTCTTTGAAAAGTATGAAATGGTGAAAGTTTTGTTTGAAGAAAGGAATATAAGGTTGCATTGAGGAGAGAGCTAAAATTCACCAAAAGGTAATGGAGGGAATGGGAGTAAACCACCACCTCTACCTCCACCTTTTCCTCCTCCTTCACCTCCATCCTCTTCTACTTCAACCCTTTCACATACTCCTCCAAGATCTCCAAAGGGACATGCTAAAACTTCTTTGTTAAAGCTTGATATAAAATTTGAACTACCTATGTACAATGGAGAGGTAAATGCTGAAAAGTTGGATAATTGGATTCATCAGATTGAAGTTTATTGCAGGATTCAAAGGATCAAAGATGATGAGACTAAATCCAGCTTGCTTCTCTACGATTGGAAAGTGGAGCTCTCAGTTGATAGGAGGCCAAAACTCAAGATGATCTAAATAAAACTGGTAAAATTATCTTTTCTTGGAATGATTAATTTGTAGTTTCATTAAGAAGGCAATTTTATCCATTAGGTTATACGCAAAAGGAAATTATAGAGTGAAAAAGTTTTAGACAAGCTAAAGGTCAGAGTGTTCAAAATTATACACAAGAATTAATAAAAAGAGCTTTAATCTTGGGTATATATTTATCTTCACAAGACACTCCCCTTAAATTCATAAGTGGATTACATAGCACTTTGATACATACAATTCTCATGTTTAACCCTACCAATCTAGATGAATTATGTGTTCAGGAAACTCATTTAGAAACAAGAGGGGAAAATGTTCCTCAAAAAAACAGCAAGAAGTCATTAAGTCTAGAGACAAAGGAAATGGGAAGTTCAAAGGCAAGGGGAAAAATAATACTTTAGTCAAGAAAGATGGAGAAAAAGTCGCATGCAAACACTAACATAGTTACCGATCAAATCGGTAACTAAACTGGTACCTAATTTTTTGAGGTAGCAAGAAAAACACCCGATTTTGAAAAGTGGTGATGCAGAATCACTTTTTCTTTTTAAAATGTTTTTGTCACTTTAATTTTATTTTTATTTTTTTATGTGATACTTTTTATGTCGATTTTGAATAGTGGTGGTGTATCATCACCATTTTTTTTTTAGAGTATTGATTTTGACACTATACATTTTCTAATGTCTCTTCTTCCATGAAATGTTTATTTTTAAGTGCATTTAAGTACTTGTGTTTTAAAAAGAAAAAAAAAAATTGTTTAAATAAAAATTTGTAATGAAATCTTCATTTTTTCACATAGATAAAAATTTGAAAAAAGGGTCAATGTTATAAAGTTTATATTTTCTACATGTTTCTGTATTGTTAATTAATATTTCAATGGACATCAAATAATTGTCGCTAAAAAACCAATATTTTGAACCATATGAAAAAAAATACAAATGTTCAATATAAATAAAATGCAAAAAATACACTTTTAGAGACAATTTGTTAAAAAAAAAACATGTTAAATAAACTATTTTTTTGGGAGAATCTTAAAAAAAAAAACTTAAGAAAATAACATTTTTATTGAATTTTATGTCAAAAAATAATAGTAATCAAGACTCTTCTCATAAAATATCAAAGTCTAAACATTACAAGTAAAACTGACTAATAGATCTCAAAACTGAGCTTTATTTGCAAACATAACTTAAAGATCATCAATAATATCAACTAATCTATGCTCAACAGCTTCTAGAACATCATTGATGTCTTCTTCCACAACATTTTCTACTTCATTTTGGTCATTGTCATATTCTAATGGATCTTTCATGTCTGCAAATCTTCCAAAGTCTCCATTTCCAATCATTCCATATAATGGTGGTTGAGGTTCCTTTGCTTTTTTTGCCACATGTGATTCATTAAAATCCCCTTTCCTCAAACCAACTTCTTTCTTTTCATCTAGAAGGAATTGAAGAGCATTAATTCTTTGTTGAATAAATTTGCATTGCACTGGGTCTTTCTCAATGGCAAGGAAATTTCTTCGTTTTGGTAGGCAACATGCTAGTGTTGTACTTAATCATCAAGCACACAAAAAAAAAATAAGAAATTTATTATAAAGACATACAAAGTAAAAAATAAAATATTTCAATTCAAAATTGTATAATAAAACTTACCTGAACCTGAGAATAAATCCAAAACCCAATGTCCTTCTATTGAATATAGATCTATAAGATTTTTAATCAATGCTTGCAGTTTTTGATAAATATTAATTATATCTCCTCTTGCATCGTTATCCTCATATGTTAGTTTTCTTACAACTGCATCATGAACTAATACTTGACTATGACTCTTTCCATCTACTCGATTCATAAGAATACGCTTATAGCTATCCTCTTTTGTCCAACATTCAACATGGATGAACTCATAATCATTTATAATAGTCTGATTTTTGGAAGAAACAATATTTGACTTCTTCTTGTAACATAACATAGTAAAAGTTCAATTAAATTGTACATAAATAAAAAAATTTAACAGTAATCAAACATACAATTTCAAATTCTTACCGTGTAAGTTGCATACTTAAGTTTGTTTTTCACTTGAAGTTTGTTAATAACATTGCAAACTGTGTCTGAATGAAATGTCAAAAATCACGAAAGTGGTGATGTTGTCACTTCTTTAAAACCCGTAACCACTTTACTAAAAGCTTGATAAGTATATGGTTCACTATCATATTCAATGTCTGGGAAATTGAAACCATGAGGAATATCTGCAATAACTAGGGCATATTACCTTTAAGGTATTAGTGATGCAATGTCTTCATAGTCACCTTGTATTATTTGATATTGGATATTTTTTAGCCTATTCCAAATGTAATGATTAAGAGTAGGATCAAGTTCAACATTCATAAGATTCTTCTTTCTCATCTTTTCCAACTTAATTTTTTCAATAAAGCTTTTGAAAGTATCTGGTACTCCATTTCCATCCTTCTTCAACATCTTTAATGACATAAAAATATATAAGCAATAAAATAAAAATAGTTTAAATATGAATAAAATGAATGTATAAATCAACATACCTTATTGAATGCAATATAAAAATCTTTAAGTGTTGTTGTAGAACTTTCTTCTGGGTAGTGGCGCACAATATCATCCCAACTGTCTTCATTCAACATTTTAACCATATGTTCTTGCATTTTTATAAAAATCTTCTGACTGAATAAATAAAGTTAAAATTGTTAATATAGTGACATGTATAACAAATTCTACCAACAACATTATGTTTTATTTAAAATAAAATTATAATGAAAGGAAAATAAGAAATAATTCACTTCACACAGACTAGTACTGATTTGACTAGTTTCTCATCCTTCACACCTTGCATTGTTCTCCAAGGTGTGATAGTCATATCCTCGGAAGTTGCTTCATTTCAGGACTTGTCTTACTATTGGTACATATTATGGGTTTACTCTTTTTAACCTTCTAATTTTTTATGGAAATATTCTCCTACTGCTCAAAAATATCATCAATCAAATCCCATATCTCCCCAGTTCTAAATGCCAACTGAAAAATGTTATCCATGCTTTTGAATATATTTGAATGCATTTTTCCATCTTTTGCTTTGATTTTTTTTATCAATTTGATAACCTATTTCCATTAAACATTCCTTCCGAAATATTAGACTAACTTGTTTCTTATCCCCGCCACATTTTTCTATGAATTCATTATGAATAAATCTGACCCTTTAGATGAAAGCCATTTTCATTCTGTACTCATTATCTGCATTATGATCCCATACCAATAACTTTGATTATATTTCTGTTAAGCCAACGTAAATGATGCATTTCACTATTTGAAAAATATAATTATTGGGATATTCCTCAATCAATTGTCTTTTAGCCTCTACCAAATGGTTCCCTCCAATTACATAATATTTATAATCAAAACATTTTGTCTTGTCAAATGCCTATTTGTTGGGAACCTGACCTAAATCAACAAGAACCACATAATCCACCACATGCACATATGGATTAAACCTGAACTATGTTTTCAGATTATGTACATGGCGGTGATGAGCCTTTCTAATTTTATATTGAGATTGTCCTTCATCTGGCCTATAAAATTGACTGACATTAAGCTCAAATGTTTGGCCACCAAGAATTAATTTATTCTTCCTCAACTCATATCAAATGGCATTTTGTTTTGTTTTAATAATGCCATCCTCTAACTCAGCACGTGATGTTATCATTTCTTTGCTTCCATTAGAGCTTTCAGTTTGTTCTTCACTATTGCTCATGACTTTTACAGGTTGACCCTGATTTGATGGTTAACATATCAATTCTTTTATAAACAAGTTTTTCATCATCAGGTAAAAGAGAGACATCTTTGGTCATTTTTCTTTTTGGTGTCTGATTTGTTTTCTCCTTTTTCACAAAAGTTCTAATCTCCTCCTCACTAATTCTATCATAATTTTCAGTTTCATGTTCCACATATTCAAAAGAAACATGTTTAGGTTTACTAGATTGACCCACCTTAGTGACTCTTGGTTGATCCCCTTTTTGTACTATTGCAATGTCACGAGCTATTGATCTTTGCTTCAATCTCCTTTCCTCTGCTTTGTCTGTGTGGAAAGTGTTGATCACAGTCATAACATTTAGCTTCATAAAATAAATACCTTCAAACATGTTTGAAAGACTCGGAACAAAATCCTATGAAACAAAATAAAACATGTCAATGATCAATAAATTATAAAAATTTGAATGATCCTAACAATAATGCATAGCAGAAATATAAATAAGCATACTTACAATGTTATTTGCAATGTTTCTTGAGATTTCTTCAGACAACTTTGTAGATATTTCATTTCTGTCATACTTGACCTTTGACAGACGATATCTAACCTTGTCACGTTTATTACCCTTCCTTGAAAGAACATAAATAGTATTTTTATTCGGGACCATACATATGTCTCGTACTCTGCCCATCGCTACATATGGTTCATTTAAGTCAACCATACCACAAACCAAATAGATATGTATATTAGCCTCCATTTCATTGTCTTCAAGATACCATGAAAAATCAGTTTTATTTATTTCCTCGATGTTCTTCCAATCATAAATAAGCTTTAATGAACCTAGTGGGCCACTTGCTTGGCTTTTATTAGTGTGTGCAACAATGTCCTTATTGCGTCCAACAGTATCCATAGTGCGTCCAACTGCAACTTTAGATTTGGGAGTTGTATCCATAGTGCGTCCAACTGCAACTTTAGATTTGGGAGTTGCTGCCCTAGGTGTAGAGACATTCACAAAAAACTTTTTTGATGCCATATTCCTAATAAAAAGAAATATATATTAGTTAATGACAAAAACATAACTTAGTTAATCAATTTTTTTTTAATTTTGCCAATATAAATTTAAAATTTATCGAAAAATAATGTCTATAAAATAAATTAAAAAAACAAAATTTATTTGTAAAACTAAATAAATTGACAACAAACTAATAAAATTAACTATATAATTTTTTCATTTAAAAACAAAATATTAAAAATCATTCATATATATATATATATATAATATTTTTTTGAATACCTTTTATAAAAAAATTAAAATTTATTTTAAATTGTATAAAACAATTTAAAATAATAATAATAATAATAATTTTAAACTTAAGTTTATGTTTAATATTTAAAAAATAAAATAAAATTTACGGTTTAACAAAAGGAAAAATTAACTTCTTCTATTTTTAAGAAAAAAAAATGTTAAATTTTTGTTTTGATTTTAATTGTTTTGTTTATTAAATATACACTTAATAAATTAAATTTTAAAATTTTAAATATAATGAATATTATTAAAGCATATATTTTAAAATTTAAAACTTAAAATGTTATAATATATTTTAAAATTTAATTTTGAAATATTTATATATACACTCTGTATTAAATTTTAAAAATTTTAAAAATAAAATAAAATTTAAAATTTAAAATTATTATTTAGTTTATAATTATAACTATAAAATAAATTTTAAAATTAAAATTTTATATTATAACAATATTAAAATTATATATTATAAAAACAATTTAAAACTTATATATAACAAATTATATATATTTTAAAATTTTAAATAATTTTATATTATATATTTCAAAACTAAATCATTTTATATTTGTATTTAAAAAAATTAAAGAATTTTTAAATTTTATATAACTTTTTTGATATTTAAATTTAAAATAAAAATAAATAAAAAATTGCGTTAACGCGCCCGCCGAGGGCCGGACGCCAACCAAGCAGTGCCATGGAGGGCTACCGAGCTGGCCTCCAGCCCTCAGCTGGGCGGAGGTCGATTCTTGAAATCGACCTTTGCCCAGTCGGGGGCCGGATGCCGATCGGGTAGCGTCGTGGAAGGCTACACAGCCGACCAAGCGGCACCGTGGAGGGTTGCCTAGCCGACCTCCAACCCTCGATGGGCGGCCAATTTTATAAAAAATAAAAATAAAAAATAAAAAAGATAAAAAAATTGTCATTTAATATGAAATGTATCACTATAAAATTTAAAATTTTAAAAATTAAAAATAAAAACAATTAAAAATAAAATAAAAATATAGTTTAAAAAAAATAAAAAAAAATAATTAAAATTAAAAATAAGATTTAAAATTTAAAAAAAATAAAATAAATAAATATAAAATAAAACAATTTTCAAATAAAAAACAAAAAAACATTTTAAATATTGAAACCACTAAAAAAATTAAAGATGTTTTTACATTTAATTTATTTTATTAAAATTTTAAAAACAAAATCAAAATACTAAAATTAGTTAAAAATTAATTTGTTTTTTTTTTTTTAATTTACAAATATATTTATAATAAAAAAATAAATAGGGTTAATATAAACTAAAACTATCTGTATTCTATTTTAAATAAAAATAAAAATAAAATATCTAATAATATTTCTAAAAAGAAAATTTCATGCTTTGAAATAAAAATAAAAAATAAATTTATTTTTTCAATTTTTCCAGTTGTACTTTTAGAAAAAATAAAAATAGAAGAAATATCATTGTTTTTTTATCTGCATGGTCGTTTTTTGGTTTTTGAGGAACACATAAACCCTAAAAAAGAAAAAAGAAATTCTAAATTTTTGTCCTAAAAACCCTAAATATTTGAGTATTTTCCATTTTCTCCACTAAAAAAATATTAAAAAATTATGGTTTTCGAACTTAAAAACCATTAAAAAAAAAGTTTTTGAACATAAAAACCATTAAAAAAAAACAGATTTTCCCCAAAATCGTCCTTAAATGAACAGAATAGAAGGAAAACTAACCCTTGAAATGCGAAAAACTCTTATTACCAATGCAAACACAATGCCTCCACAAAATTACCAATGCCAACACAATGCCTCCAGTACGAATGCAATGCCTCCACAAAGTTACCAATGCCAACGTAACACCTCCATAAAATTGCTCTAACAAAAACCAAAAGACTTGATGTGATGTGATATGATGAATAGAACAATGATTCTTATTATATAGCGATATTGTGTGATTGGTTTATTGTTTAACGAATGTAGGATTAAAATTTAAAATATTTCAATGTAGTTAATTATAGTTAATATTATAGTTAAATTAGTTAATATTTACATGTAGTTATTATAGTTAATATTTTAGTTAATATTAGATGTAGCCTATAATACGGGATTAAAATTAAAAATTAAAAATATTTACATGTAGTTAAATAGTTAAAATAGTTAATATTTGCATGTAGTCAATGTTAAATCATTCAAACAAGAAAATTATTTTAGTTTGGAAGGCATGCATGAAAGGAATCTTTTGTGAATATTTTGAATAGAAAGTATGGTGAAATATTTCAAGACTAACAATTTATTAAGAAAATTTGAAATATATTTTAGACGAATATAATGTAGGATTAAAATTTAAAATTTAAAATATTTACATGTAGTTAATTATAGTTAAAATAGTTAATATTTGCATGTAGTTATTATAGTTAATATTTACATGTAGTCAATGTTAAATCATTAAAATAAAATAAAAAATATTTTAGTTTGGAAGGCATGCATGATAGGAATATTTTGTGGATATTTTGAATAGAAATATCGATAAAATATCTCAAGACAAACAGTTTATTAAAATGTTTTTAAATACATTTTAGACGAATATTTTGTACAAAATATTTGAAACGAAAATTTTGGAGGGAAAGTTTTTCGCGAAAATTTTGGGTGGGGGAGGGGGAGGATTTGGAGGGAAATTGTTAGCCTTTAAGCTATATATTGCAATTGGGAGAGGCATTTGTATCATTCAACATTTTCCTGCTAAAAGCTATGGGTTCTTCTGATAGTGAAGTTTTTCTTTCTACAACATCAACAACTTCGTCACACAACAACTCTATTCAGATTGATGAATATAACAAGAGTTCGTTTACCATGAATAAAGAGTAAAAAATTCAACTTGATCGTAATCGTAAGGATGATGAGAACATAATTGATGAGGCGTGGAAAAAAGAAATTTATGTAAATCGAGAGTCAGTTATTCCACTTACTCTTAATCCTAAGGATTATGAAAGCAATAGTGACGAAGGGCATGATGAAGAATTTCCAGAGTCAAAATTTTCACTTCGTCCTAATCCTAAGGATTATGAGGGCACCATTTATGAAGGGGGAGATGAAGAATATCCACTTCATCTTAACCTTAAAGATTATACGAGCACCACAGATGAAGAGGGGAATGAAGAATTTGCAGAGTCAAAATATCCACTTCGTCCTAATCCTAAGGATTATGCCAGCACCACTGATGAAGAGGGGAATGAAGAATTTCCAGAGTCAAAATATCCACTTCGTCGTAATCCTAAGGATTATGACAACACCACTGATGAAGAGGGGAATGAAGAATTTGCAGCATTAAAATATCCACTCTATCCTAATCCTAAGAATTATGCGCGCACCATTGATGAAGAGGGGGATGAAAATATTCTAGAGTAAAAATATCCACTTCATCCTAATCCTAAGGATTATGCCAACACCACTTATGAAGAGGGGAATGATAAAATTCCAGAGTCAAAATATCCACTTCGTCCTAATCCTAAGGATTATTCCAGCACCACTGATGAAGAGGGGAATGAAAAAATTGTAGCATCAAAATATCCACTCCATCCTAATCCTAAGGATTATGCGAGCACCACTGATGAAGAGGGGGATGAAAAAATTCCAAATTCAAAATATCCACTTCATCTTAATCCTAACGATTATGCCAACACCACTAATGAAGAGGGGAATGAAAAATTTCCAGAGTCAAAATATCCACTTCGTCCTAATCCTAAGGATTATGCCAGCACTATTGATGAAGAGGGGAATGAAGAATTTGCAGCGTCAAAACATCCACTTCGTCCTAATCCTAAGGATTATGCCAACACCACTGATGAAGAGGGGGATGAATTTCCAGAGTTTCACTTCATCCTAATCATAACGATTATAAGAGAACCATTGATGAAGGGGGGGACGAAGAATTTCCAATAAATATATATTCAAGGCATCCACTTATTCCTAATCCTAAGGATTATGAGAGCATCAGTGAGGAAGGGGAGGGGCGGGATGAAGAAATTTTAGTGATTACAGATTCAAAGCTTCCACTTAAACCTAATCCCAAGAATTATGAGAGCACCACTGAGGAAAGGGAGGATGAAGAGTTTCTTGCAAATGGTAATTTTATAGGCACAGATCGAATAATGCATTTTCTCTAAGTGAGTGTTTCAAAGACACTGATGGTGATGAAGAATTGAATCCTCCCAGGGAAGAATTTGAAAGTATGGATCAAGATGGTGAAGAATTTCGTCTGAGTCAGGGTTACAAAAGCGCAGATGATTCTTGTGAAATGTTTTCTTCAAGTGAGGATGGTAATGAAAATTTTCCAAGCAATTATGTTGATGAATTTTTTAACTATGTTGAGAATGATGATAGTGGGGATAATATTCCTCCTAATGGTGATGAAATTGCTTCTACAAAGGATAATGGAATCCAAAAAATTCCAGTTATACAAGGGTGAGGACAACATATCTCCCAAAAAGAAGTTATGTCATTCATTTGATTTCAAGTAAATGTTGTCAAAGGGATTTCTCGAAACATATGGATTTCAACTTTGCTTTGGAGAAAAGGAAAGGATATTTGTCAATGAATAAAAGCATGCAAAATTCATATTTAGTGGGTTGCATGCAACCTACACTAGCAAGTTATGATTATCATATTGGGAATGTATTTCTCTGCAGAAATGCTTTCAAAATGTTGCATTCAATTGGTAATTGTCGTTTGTCAAGAATCCAAGAAAAATTGGAAAAGGATCCCACATATTATTCAGAAGAACGTTTTAAATGGGAGGTTGGGTTGTTAGCAAATACTGCTATGTCATGGATGAAAGACTTATTTTCAAATCATGGAGAGTGTATAGTGAATAAAGACACAGTACATATTCCAGATAAATTCTCGAGACGATAAATATTCAGCTTATACAAATATTATACAGAAGCTCCTAAAGGAGTTGGTAATTTTATTACATATTCATATTTTACAAGGGTATGGAAAAACGAATTCAACAATGTTCGTATTCCTAAGAAGACAGGGATGGGGGTTTGCAGCACATGTGCTTCTCTTAAAGCAAAAAGGGATAAATGTCAAGGGGCAGAAAGAGGCATGCGTTCAAAACATTATTTTTTTAAATTGGATAGTCATCAACTATGAGAATATATGTATTCATATGTGTCTTTTATTTTATGTACAGATTCTGTTGTCAAAGAACTTCAAGAGCATCACAATCAACAAACAAGTGAAAGGCAAAAGTTGTATAAACATCAAAATAAGTGTTATGATAATCCAAATAAATATATGGGTTTGATAATTGATGGTATGGACCAAAAGAAAACACTTCTCCCACATTTTGTCTGCACACCAAAAAAATTACATGAGGAAAATTTCATTCAGTTTTACTTGGTTGGTTGTATGGTGTTTAATGAGAAGATGTTTCCAAGGGTTTTCTTCACAGCTCCAAATATTCGTAATGATGCAAATCTGACCATAACTATAATCCATGATGTGGTTACTCATTGGTCTGGTATTATTCCTCAATTTCTGTATGTACAATTAGACAACACAAGCCGTGAAAACACAAATCAAGTTCTTTTTGGGTATCTAAACATGCTCATTGAATTGGGAATTTTTAAAAAGATAAAGGTTGGTTTCCTTCTTGTTGAGAATACTCATGATCATATTGATCAAATGTTTAGTCGTTTTTCAGTAACATTGAGGAGGAAAGATGTTGGGAGCCTGCCATCATTAATTGAATGTATTGAGAAATCCTACATTCCAGAGCGTTTTTTTCATGTGTTAGAAAAAACTATTGACATGCGAAGGTTTATTTTGGGATCGCATGGTGAGGAGAAATGCATTGAACAACTTAACGACATTAGCTTCCAGCATCAATTTCATATCAAAAAAATTGATGGGATAACACTTATATGGGGCAAGAAGTATTCAACTGTTGCAGAATGGGGGTCATCATCAGGTTTAGAATTTTTGAAGTTCATTCCAAGGCATCCAATATTTTCATCAAAGATATTGTTATTACAGTCAGTTGTTGAACTCCATAACGCACGAAGGCATAAGAGAGACATAAATTATTCTGAATGTCTAGAGGAAATTAAAAGATGTATTAGAGATACATATGAGTACTTCGATGTTGTTGATTCAGTTTGGTGGGAGTCTTTTTTCAGTAATCAAAGTGATATGATTTCAAGATCAATAAATGAGGATACGCTTTTGAAGACTCCATTTTTTTGGCCATAAAATATGCCAAATGAACATGAGGAAACACACATTGTTGAACAACAACAGTCTCAAGCTATTATTAATTCTCCACAAGTATAGGAAAGAGAAATCTATATTGGTTCTAGAAGATCACGTGCACAACTTGAAGCCATGGAAGACCTTTACAGGGGTTCTGTGCAGGATGTTAAGGAGGGTTTCATGATAGCAGTTTTAGCAGATGAAGATCCACTTGGATATCCATTCTGGATTTCCAAGGTTATTAATGAAAATGAAGATATTACAGTTGTTGGCGTACATTGGTATGCCACAAGTACCCACCCTTTCAATGGTTTGTACAAGCCAGAGATGGTAGTTGAAAAAAAAATGGCGAAAAGAGAAAAAGAAAGGGCACAAATATAAATTGTCACCGCACAAATGTCTTAAAACTAGAGGATGTTGACATACTTGTGTATGACTTCAATTTGACAAAGAGTGGAACTCTTCGGTTGAAAACCATAAATATTTTGAAGAAATTTCTACCACAACAATTACTGTTGAGATGGGACTCAGTAGAATGTAGTCGTAGATCTACATGACATTTGAACTCCGAAATGGTGGGCATGCATGTTGACTCAGATGGAGCACTAGTTTCTGAAAGAGAAGAATATGGATCATCTTCATCTGCATCGAGTCATTCATCTAAAGATGTAGGTTCTAATGGTGTGCCAAAACCTATGGTTGATTTTGAATAATTGTATAAGACACTTTTATGTAATTGATGTTTGCATGGTAACTTGAAATAAATATTTTGACTTCCATCTGATTTTTCATGAAGTTATGAGGCATTTCTATGTTTGTTGGATTATATGTTTTAATTATGAAGAATTCATCTCTTTCGAATATCCACAGCACAACAATGAATTACAAAAATAATTTATGTTATATTCAATATACCAATGTTGATATTTTGATTAAAAGTAAAAAAGAAAATAGAAATTAATGTTGAATTTCTAGATTATGCAGTGATATTGCCATGATATTATGTATTGTTACCATTTGGTTATAAGATACTTTTAAAAATTTTAAAAATTATATGCCTCGTTGAAAGGGGACACTTTGTTACATCACGAATACAATGGACACTTTGTATGCACATAGATTTTGGTTGCAATTAGATTTAAATTTGTCTTAGGCTAAGATTTGAAAAGAGATATATTTTTATCCTTTAAAATCAAAATTACTCTTGGAATAATAAATATTTCATTTACTTGTTCGTTCTTAAAAATTGTTTAAGCCATATAATTTCTCCATAATTTCATGGTTCAAGTATGTTGAAAACTTAAGATTTAAAAACTTGAGATTTACAACTTGTCATTAAGGTTTGTATGCGCTGCGAAATTTTATATTTAATGTTATGGTTGAAAACAATTACAATTTTAGGGTTGTGTAGAGTCAAGATGTTTTATCTTTAACAACATGGATGAAAATTGTTCGAAATGATAAGGCCTTTAGACATGATTTTGTTTATCTTTAACATCATGTATCAAAATTTTTATAATTTTACGATTTTTCAATGTCTTAATATGTTGTCTTTAATTCCATTGTTACAATGTGTCAAAAGTGTGACACAATGTTTTTTTTTGTTATTCCAGCATCAACTCATTTTGTTTTGAGGGTGTTTTTTCAATCCTTTTTTCAAGAAACAATTTCTTTTTTAGCATAGTTTTATAAAATGTTGAAATTTGACCTTGAGAAAAAACAAAATGCATTCTGGAATACACACTTTTTGTTTTTGGGGCATTTTTTCATGTTTTTTGAGTCTTTTTGGGTTAGAGTTCCCGTTTTGAGGTAATAGTTCCTGTTTGATCGGTAACTATGTTCACTGCTCAAAAGAAGGTCGTGATGAAGACCATTGTTGGAAACTACATCCAGAGTTAAGACCAAACAAAATTAACAACAAGGGGAAACAAAGGACTACTGCAACAGCTCAACAAAACCTAGGATCTAATTCCAGTGATGACACCGAAATCATAGCCATGGGATTGAAAGGTACGGATTCTATTGCAAGTACTATTTATTCTAGTAAGCTCATTGAAACTCAAAATGATAAAGAAATAATTGAGATTTTCCATATTAGAGTCATCTCAAAACATAACAAAGTAGATACTTTGTGTGATAGTTAATCCCAAGCCAACCTTGTTTCAGAAGCCATTGTCAAGAAACTAAATTTGGAAACTATTCCTCATACTAAACCTTATCCTTTGGGTTGGGTATGTGACAATGCAAAATTGCAAGTGACAAGAAAATGCAAACTTAAATTCACCATCACTGCAAACTTTATTGATGAGGTAGAGCTTGATGTTGTTCCACTTGGCATGTGTGGTATTGTTTTGGGGAGTCCATACTTATATGATAGAAAAGCCATATTTTATCGCCATGAAAACAAATATCATTTGTTTAAATGTGGAATTGAGTATATTGTTAGAGCACATCGCAAGAAAATGAATTTTTCTCTTGTGAGTGCTGGACAAATGAAGAAGCTTGTAAATGCTAGTAACAATATGGTACTGTTGATGATCAAACCCAAAGATAATGTCGAATCTGAAGCCTTCCAAGGATGTAAAAATGAAATCTGATTTGATTGAAGTTGTTAACACATATGATAAGATGTTTCAGGAATGTGAAGGCTTTCCACCCAAAAGAGGAATCCAACATGAGATTCAATTGCAGCAAGATGCACGTCTTCCAAATATTGGCATGTATAGAATGTCAATTATGGAAAATACAGAAATTAAGAAGCAAATCCAAGAGTTGTTTGAGAGAGGGGTCATTAGACCAAGTACATCTCCTTATGGGTCTCCTGTTGTTTTGGTTCCAAAGAAGGATGGTACATGGCGCATGTGTGTGGACTTTATAGTTTTGAACAAAATCATGGTAAAGAACCACTCTCCTCTTCCTAGTATTGTTGATTTGCTAGATCAATTTAAGGATGTTGTTTATTTCACTAAATTGGACTTGAGAAGTGGTTATCACCAGATTAGGATTGTTGAAGGTGGCATTTGGAAGATTGTTTTCAAAACAAAACAATATTTGTTTGAATGGTTGGTTATTCCATTTGGGCTTTATAATGCACCTGCAACATTCATGACAGTTATGAATGATGTGTTGATACCATTCCTTGATGATTTTTTTATAATCTACTTAAATGATATTCTGATTTTCAGTAAGACTCGTCAAGAGCATGTCAAGCATGTTAAGCAAGTTTTAGACATCTTAAAGAAATAAATATTGTATTTGAAGATGTCTAAATGTGAATTTAGGAAAACCTCTTTAATTTGTTTGGGTCATATTGTTGGAGGGGATGAGTTGAAGATTGATCCCTCAAAGGTCAAAGTCATTTTGAATTGGCCTAAACCCAATAATGTAACAGAGGTTAGAAGTTTTTTGGGAGCAGCTCAATATTGGAGAAATTTTATTTCTAACTTCTCAACTATTGCAGCTCCATTATAGGCTTTGACAAGTGTGAAACATGTTTTTCAGTGTTGAGGAGCGCATCAGATATCCTTCGATGCACTGAAATAGAAAATTAGCACAACGCTAGTTCTTGCACTTCCAGATCTTAAGAATCCATTTGAGATACAAACCGATGCAAGTGACTATGCCATGGGAGCGGTTTCAATGCAACATGGTAAGCCTATCTGTTATCATTCTGAAACCTTTACCAATGCAGTAATTAATTATCCAACATATGAAAATAAGTTGTATTCTTTGGTGCAAAGTGTGAAGAAATGGAAACACTATTTGATGGGTAAAGAAACAATTATTCACACTGGACATCAACCCTTACAATATTTGCAATCACAAACCAAGCTAAAACAAGGGAGGCATTTCAGGTGGATGGGTTTTCTATAGCAATTCCATTTGGAAATCAGGTATAAGAAAGGTATCTATAACAAATTTGTTGATATGTTATTTAGACCGATTGTTAGTGCATCTGTCATTCTTAATCATAATTTTATCATGCATGAGAGCTATGTTGAATAATATGCTAAAGATGAAGATTTCAAGGATGTATATGCAACTTTGTGTCAAGGCAACCAAGTAGAAGAATTGGATTATCATTTTTATGATAAATTGTTGTATCATCTTGGCAAGTTACTATGTTCCACAGGGTGAAAGAGTCAACATCATAAGGGAAGAACATACTTCTCTTATTGTTGGCCACTTTGGTGTAGGCAAAACAGTGGCACAATTGCAAAGGTATTTTTATTGGCCTCTTATCAATGAAATTGTGTCACGATATGTAAGAGGATGTTCTATGTGTGCTACTAGTAAGCATAGAAATAGAAATTTTGTATACTCCACTTCTTGTCCTTGGGAAAGTGTTACTATGGATTGTGAGGGATGGCTACCTATGTCTAGGAAAGGTCATGATTATATTTATGTCATTTGGGATCATTTCAGCAAAATGTGTATTTTTATGGCTTGTAAGAAACAGGTTACAGCTGAACAAACTACACAGATGTTCATTCAAAATGTATGGGTGCATTTTGGGTTTCCCACTTCTATTATTTCTTATCGAGATTCTCGATTTGTCGGGAAATTTTGGTCAAGATTATGGGGACTAATGAACACCAAGTTCAATAAGAGCATAACATTTCACCCACAAACTAATGGTCAAATAGAAGTGGTGAACATAATAGTAGTACATCTCCTTCATGGTTATTGCAACAAATGTCATAAACTTTGGGATGAACATTTGCACTACATCCAACATGCTTACAAAAGGGCCAAGCATTCTTCGACTCAAACATATCCATTTGAAGCATGTTTGGGATGTTTACCAAAATCTCCCTTAGATTTTATCTTTTGGAAAGATGTTGCAATTGAAGGACACAGTGACATAGATAAGGCCAAGCACTTCATTGAACAAATTCAATTGATGCATCAAATGGTACAAGAACAGTTGGAAAAGAGCCAAGCCAAGTAAAATACAAGACATAATAAGATTCGTGTTGACCACAAATTTCAAGTGGGAGATGAAGTTTGGATTTACATTAGCAAGGAAATGCTTCAAGGAGAAGGTAAAAAACTCAAACCAATCTGATATGGTCCCTTTAAAATCTTGCAAAAGATTGGTAATAATACTTTCCAGTTAGATTTTCCTCCATATATGCAAGTTTATGCAGTTGTTAATGTGGAGAACTTGAGATTATATGAGCCTCCTTTGATTGAATATAAAGTAGAGAATGTTCAGATTCAAAAAATAGAATATTTCTCTCATGAGTATCTTGAAGAATTGCAGCAAGATACCAGTCTTGACAAAAAAACAAGGACTTCACAAAGAGGTTATGTGGAGTACCTTTGTGTGGGGCTCAAGGGAACTAATATAAGTAAGGACAAATGGATTGAGATTGGAAGGGTGAGGGAGTTGTACCCTTACCTATTTTCTGACTAAAAATAATCTTTTGGTGGTCCAAAATCTTCTAGTGGGGAGGAATGATCCAGGGGATCAAAAAAGTACTCAAGAATGAAATTTATCAAAAATGCACAAAACCAGTGCCAGATTGTAGTGTTCATCGTTATGAATCCAATGCCACTTAAATCATTGAAAACCAATATCGTATGCTCAATTCATGATGTTCTGATTATTTGACTCAACAACTAAAAAATTTGAGGTGTGCTGACTAGATTATTGACTGGGCAGTGCGTACTGTTGATGTTAGCATGATGATTAGGAGTACGATCGAGACAAAGACCAATGCGGCCTCGGAAAGTGTCACTTTTTGATTCGTCCATTTGCTCGCTTCTGATTGGGTGATGTCATTTTTGAAGGGCCAATTGGAGGATGCCACGTGGCGCAATCAGGGGTCGCCATGTGGAACCTCAAGGTTGGTTAAAATTATTGTGATTTGACCCACAGACCCAGCGGGATTGAACTCGTGACCTTCCAAACAACATTGTCGAACTCTACCAATGTGTTATCACATGTTTCTTAATATACCATGTCGGAAAATTATTAATAAAGAGTTAAAGTTTGAACATTGGAGGAGAGGGGTTGGGATTAAGCCCTAGCCCCTAGTCGTTGACATCCACATGACCCTAGCAAAGGAGCGATGAGGGTGGAGCTTGGGGCCTAGCCCTGGCTCATGGTCACATGTGCCTCCACCGGACCAAGCACTAAGGACGAGAGAGTTAGTAGGGGAGGGGGGGGCTCTAAACCTAGCCCCATGTTCTATGTTCACATGAGACCGTGGTAGGTGCTAAACGGGCAGGGTAGAACTTCAGGCCATGGCCTCGGTCTCGTGGCAACTATATAACCACTGGTGGAGATGTTGAGGGCTACAATGGCGGAAGAGGGTTGTTAGCCCCAGACCCGACCTTATGGTGGAAATGTGACCACAACCATTAGTGACGGGTGTGGAGTGGCGGGGGCGGGAGGTTAGCCCAGCCCCCGGCCACATGGGCCAACATGACCGAAGGCGGGGTCGAAATTCGGGCACGTGAGTTATTGGTCAAATTAATCATCCTATAAATTGCACCTTTTTCGACACGAGTCCCGTTGGCACCAGACTAAATTGTCGCTCGAAGGGCTGCAGAAGGGCGGAAAATGTATGACAAATAGCTAGTTTTGATAGTTTGAAGAACAGTTAGCAGAAAAACTATGGAGAGCCATAACTTGATGAGTTTTTGGCCTTTTTGAGCCCAACAAGAGCCCAGATAGGGGTTTTTGGGCCTTCTGAAGCCATTGGAAACATTATTTTTCATTATGAGCACTGTAAATCTATGTAATTACATATTTGAGCCCATAATTGAAGAGGCCCAACATTGGAAGTTGGACCCAGAGACGTAGCCCAGGAGGTGTGAACTCTGTTATCAATTTTTGTTTTGTGTTGTTGTGTATGGTTCATTTGTCTCTGTTTAATTTCTACAAAATGAGTTTTAAACACTAAATTTTATGTGCTTTTGCAGCTTGATACATTTCCCATAAGACATAAATTTACTTGCAAAATTTCAATAAAACTTCAAGTTTTTAAATTCAGATCAAGAAGCAAGATAATAATTATAGTAATGTGTTTAATTTAAGATTTATATACAATGAATCCATATAAAAACATCCCTAAGAAGTTTAGTGGTCCTAAATAGTTCTTTTAAATGATGGAAAAAAATGATATTGTTCAATGTTTTTATAAGGGCTAAATTAGCCTAAAGTGAAATTTGGAATTTTATGTACTTGATTCAAATAATTTTAATGAAAGCCTGATGAGAAAAGTATATCCCCATTGAAAATTTTTTGGTGCTCTAAAAAAAACTTTGTAGTGCAAGGTTTGTGGTCAACAAAAAACACTTGTCGTAACAAAGGAATGTTTGTGGTAATCTGAAACCATTGAAGTGTATAGTTTGTGTTCATCCAAAAACCACTTGATGTAATATGTTTGTGGTAATTTGAAACCATTGATATGTATGGTTTGTGGTCATCCAAAACCACTTGATGTAATTTTTTTGGTAATTTGACACCACTTGAGGATTGTAACGATTAAATGTAAGCCAATATAAAACCTTAAGGATGTGATGGTTGATGGTAATACACAAAAACCTACCGGTGTTATTGTTGAGGGTAATCCATAAAAACCTATAGGTATAATAGTTTAGTGTAAGCAAAAGAAAACCTAGGGTGTGTTTATGGGTCAACTTGTTGAGATTCAACAAGATGATGATCCTAGTGAAAATTAAGCACCTACACTAGGTGGGTCCTACAGGCTATTTGTAGGTGTATGTCTATTTTTATAATGGTGAGCATATTCTATTTATAGTGGTATTCTATTTATAGATGGTTGAGAAAATTCTATTTATATATGGGATTCTATTTTTATATGCATGGGCGAAGTCTATTTATAGAGCGCATGTCTAAAAATAGATCGGATGTCAATTATTATTAGCCCTTAATAATAATTAGACAATAAATAATAATCTAATATGGCAAACCAGTTGACTGAAGGAATTACGATTTCCAAGGTTGGTTGGTGGGACATGCAAAGTGGACTTCATTGTAACTGAGTGATACAAAGTTGTAACAGAGTTGGATGTGAATTTATGTGAGTTATTATTTAGTTTAACTCAGTTAAGTGAGTTAAACTCAGTTGTGCTAGTTGTAATTGGTTGTAACTAAATATACACTAGTAAGAGATCAGTGAATTAATTATTTAATTAATTCACAAGTAGTGGTCTCACATGAAACTGAAGAAATACTACTGTTAACTACATGCATGTCAGATCTAGTGGAAACCCAGTTGAGAGATAGGTGAAAGGGCCTGGTTGACTATCAATTGTGACAATAGTGGTGCATTCAATGCAACTACACACACATTGGATATGCCAATGAGGATTGCACAGTCAAGAAAAGGAAATATTGAATTCATTCAGTGATCTTCATCAGCAGGGATTGCGCAGTGGAGGCAGGGTGTCAAGAGGCAGTAAATTGGTGCATGTTTATGCCAATTTTTGTATGATAGTGTGAGACGATTGTATATTGTACTAAGAGCTCTTGGAGTAGAGTTTTGTATGAGATTGTTTCATGATCCATGATATACATAATATATGATAGTTTGGGATTTTAGCTTTATGGTTTCTCGGTAAAAACTTATGTGTTATGTGCGATTGATTTTTCTTCATGTGTTTGCAATTGGCGATTAAATTTCCGCAAAGAATTAAGTAGAAGGATTATGTATTTATAGTGGATATAATTGTTAGATCAGGAGAGTCCGGTAATACATCATAGCATTAATAAATTTCTACATGGTATCGGAGTGAAGAAGATTGCAATATTGAAGCAGTAGTTGAGTTTTGTTGGTGGAAACAATTCGAATTTGCTACAAGAAATTCTTGGTGTGACAGTTGAGTAAACATCAAAATGGATTTCAATGGTTTGTGGTTAGAGTATGCGCTCGAGGGCAACTCGAACTACATTGCATGGAAGGATAGGATGGAGGCAGTGCTTGAATATAATGGCTTGAAGGAGTTCATCGATAGCGATGTTCCTAAGCCCACTTCGACAGATGGTGCCTTACTTGACGCATGGCAAAAGTAGCAAAGAAAAGAAGAATTTTGTTGGAAGGTATGAGAGACCATATTGTCTCAAGCCTTCATGGGAAAGCCACTCCATTTGAAATTTGGAAGGCTTTGACAGATCTTTTCCAAAGCAGCAGCGAGCATAGGAAATTGGCGCTAAAGGATAAACTCATAAAAATCAAAATGGAAAAGGGCGACAATATTCCTAAGTATCTCACAAAGTTTGTCTAATGTCTGGATGAGCTGGGGAGTGTGGGAATCACTTTTTCTGATGATGATTTAGTGAGCTTGGCGCTCTTGGGACTTCCTAAGAGTTGGCACAGTTATCAAGACTCTATCAACAGACGAGAAAAAGTGTCAGATTGGTAACCACTGTGGTCAGATCTAGTGCAGGAGGATTTCAGGCGGAACACCAGGGATGCCTCTTCATCAAAGCATGATGATTAAGAGGATTGTAATTTGGTTTCCAAAGTAAGGAAAGGGAAGGGGAAGAAATTCCACTCAAAATACGAGGCTAAAGGCAAGAAGCTGGATTTGTCTAAGGTGAATTGTTTTCACTATCACGAACATGGGCATCTCGCCACTAACTGCCCACAGAAAAAGAAGAACAAGAAGGTTGTTGGAGTTGCAGCTGGTGAGGCACTTGCCTTGCAATTTGAACTTGATTTCTCTTTGATCGCATGCTTGGTTTCAAGCGTAATGGGATCGGTGTGGTATCTTGATAGTGGTGCTTCCTTCCACATGACGAGAGATAAGGAGCTTTTCAGTGACTTGGAGGAGAAAGATCTCCAAATTCCTATAGAGATGGGCAACGATGGATGATACAGTGCGACCGGCATTAGTACCATTACCTTTGAGAGGGAGTCAGGTAAACCATTTCTGTTGAAAAATTTTATGCATGTTCCAGGTCTAAAGAAGAACTTGGTCTCGGTCGCAATGTTGTTGGACAGAGGTTATGACGTTGTTTTCAGTGATTAAAAAGCTTTCCTGCAACATAAAACAATGGGTCAAACCAAGAGGATATGGATTCAAGTCAAGAATATCTACAAGTTGGAGGTAGATGGCTACGCTGCAATGGTGGTCAAAGAAGAAGAAGTGGTGAGCTGGGATGAGGGCGAATTATGGCATAGGAGATTGGGCCATCTTCACCATGGCGCCCTGAAGATTTTGCAGCAGATTTCTATTAGACTTCCCCAGGGCACACTTTCACAGATAGATCAGTGCAAGGGATGTACTATGGGTAAGTTTGTGAAGACCACCTTTCATGAAAAGTAGAAACATGTTGTGGGGATCCTAGAGAGAGTTCACATGATGTGTGTGGACCATTCTCGGTTGCTTCAACAACAAAACACAGGTATTATGTTATTTTTGTTGATGAATATTCTCGTAGATGCTGGGTCTTCTTCATGCAAAAGAAAGATAAAAAATTCTCAAAGTTCTGTGAGTTTAAAGCATTGGTGAAGAAAGAGTCGGGGAAGCAAGTGAAGGCTCTGTGGAGTGATAATGGTTGTGAATACATCTCGAACTAATTCAAAGACATCTGTAGCAAAAAAGGAATTTGAAGATAACTCACAGCACCTCATAACCCACAGCAGAATGGGGATGCAGAGAGGAAGAACAAAACGATTGTGAGTGTTGCACGAGCTATGCTGCATGATTAGGGCCTACCAATGCACTTGTGGGCATAAGCATGCAACACTGTGGTTTATGTGAAAAATTGTTGTCGTCATAGAGTACTTGGCACGAGTACACCTGAAGAAGCTTTTACTGGTAAGAAACCAGATGTTTCTCACTTTAAGATTTTTGGCTCATTTGTTTATGTGCATGTGACCAAGAA
The DNA here is from genome assembly GCA_034641835.2 of Pinus albicaulis. Taxonomy (NCBI): domain Eukaryota; kingdom Viridiplantae; phylum Streptophyta; class Pinopsida; order Pinales; family Pinaceae; genus Pinus; species Pinus albicaulis. Next base: position 972,063,795 of record CM076579.1, read on the forward strand.
TGCCAAGAAGAAGCTAGAGTCGACTGCTGAAGTTGGGATATTTTTGGGGTAGACATAAACACCCCATAATTATCGTGTGTATTTTCTAAACAGTCGAATGATTGTGGTGCGATGGGATATAAAATTCAATGAGGAAAAATCCATGAAGTTGTCGCTTGAGAGGGAGCTAGACTTGCATGCAGAGGAGGAACTACTTGTTCCCAAAGATGATCCTCTCTAGATGTGGATTAGCCATAGGAGGAGGTCCATGGAGTGGAGGAGTCCACTCACACAGAGCCAAATATCAGAACTGGCATAAGGCGTACCACAGAAGCTAAGAGGTTGAAGCTTGATGCGGCACAGAATGTAGGATTCCCTACTTCATAGCGTAGATAGAGACAGTCTCCTGACCGATCCACTGGATACATGGCTCTCATGAGAAAATGTATTGTGACTGAGCCATATTCCTTTCAGAAAGTAGTGTAGGAGCCCACATGGGTAGATGCAATGGTGGAGGAGTATGACTCCATTGTCAGAAACAGTGCTTGGGAAATTGTTCCAAGGTCAGTTGATAAATCAGTGGTAGGTTCAAGATGGATCTACAAGGTAAATAAAGCTACTGATGGGAGTATTGAGAAGTATAAGGCAATATTTGTAGCCCGGGGCTTCTCACAGATCGAGGGTATTGATTATGAAGAAACCTTTGCACATGTCACACGGTACTCTTCCATAAGGACCATCATTTCTCTCTCATCACAGATGGGTTGGCACATTCATCAAATGGATGTGAAGACTACATTCCTTAATGGGATCATTGAGGAAGAAGTGTACATTGAGCAGCCTGAAGGATTTGAGATCTTCAGCAGTGAGTCGCATGTGTGCAAACTCAAAAGAGCATTGTATAGGCTGAAGCAAGAACCCCGTGCTTGGTACACTCGGATCAATAGCTATTTCACTGGACTTGGCTTCACCAAGAGTGAGGTGGATGCAAACCAATACTAGATTGTGGTGGAGGGTAAGATTTTAATCATTATTCTTTATGTTGATGATTTAATACTAACTGGTGATGAGCATTTGATACACTCATGCAAGGAGGACCTTGCAAAGGAGTTTGAGATGAAGGATATGGGCCTCCTTCACTATTTCCTTGGATTGGAAATGAGGCAGCAAGAAGGTGAACTGTTTGTGTCTCAAGGCAAGTATGCAAGGGAGATACTCTGTAAGTTTCACATGGAGGGATGCAAACCCATGGATACTCCTCTTCCAGGAAACTGGAGGAAAGAGGATGCTACATCTGGAGAGGTAGTAGATGCTATTGTCTATCGACAGTTGGTGGGTTCGCTCATGTATTTAGTTAATACAAGACTGGACATATCTTATGCGGTGAACCAGCTTAGCCAAGTGATGGTTAAGCCTACCAAGCTCTTTTGGAAGGCAGGCAAGCATGTCCTAAGATATCTCAAGGGAACATCTAAGTATGTCTTATGGTACAGACAGAAAGATGAGGTGAAGTTGCATGCCTTCATGGATGCAGATTGGGCAAGCAGACCAACGGACAAAAATAGCACATCAGGAGGGGTTTTTACTATCAGATCTATAGTTGTTTCTTGGTACAATAGGAAACAGAGATCTGTGGCACTTTGTTCAGCGGAAGCATAATACATGCCAGCAAGTCAAGCTGCATGTGAGGCTATCTGGATGAGGAAGATCTTGGTCAGTTTGTTCGGTTCTCATTTTGATCCTACAGTGATTCATTGTGATAATTAGAGTTGCATTAAACTTTAGATTAATCATGTGTTTCATGATATATCTAAGCATATAGATATCCGGTATCATCATATCAGAGATTGTGTGCAGCGGAAGATCATGTTGCTTTAGTACATTCCAACAAAAGATCAGGATGTAGATATTCAGACGAAGGCGCTCACCAGGAGCAAATTCAAATACCATAGAGACAACATCAAGTTGAAGGATAATCCCTTTCTTGTTGAGAGGGAGTGTTGAGATTCAATAAAATGATGATCCTAGTGAAAATTAAGCACCTACACTAGGTGGTGCCTGCAGGCTATTTTTAGGTGTATGTCTATTTTTAGAATGGTGAGCATATTCTATTTATAGCAGGAGTCTATTTATAGATAGTTGAGCAAATTCTATATATAGATGAGATTCTATTTTTAGATGCATGGGTAAAGTCTATTTATAGAGCGCATGTCTAAAAATAGATTGGATGTCAATTATTATTAGCCCTTAATAATAATTAGATAATAAATAACAATCTATTCTCTTGAAGCACTTGATTTCAGTTAACTGATGTGGCAAACCAGTTGACTGAAGGAATTACGAGTTCTAAGGTTTTTTGGTGGGACATGCAGAGTGGACTTCGTTGTAACTGAGTGATACAAAGTTGTAACAGAGTTGGATGTGTAGTTATGTGAGTTGTTATTTAGTTTAACTCAGTTAAGTGAGTTAAACTCAATTGTACTAGTTGTAACTAAAGATACACTAGTGAGAGATCAATGAATTAATTATTTAATTAATTCACAAGTAGTGGTATCACATGCAACTGAAGAAATACTATTGTTAACTACATGCATGTCAGATCCAGTGGAGACCCAGTTGAGAGATAGGTGAAAGGGCCTGGTTGACTATCAGTTGTGACTATAGTGGTGCATTCAATGCAACTACACACACATTTAATATGCCAATGAGGATTGTGCATTCAAGGCAAGGCAAGATTGAATTCATTCAGTGATCTTCATCAGCAAGGATTGCGTAGTGGAGGCAGGTTGTTAGGAGGCAATAAATTGGTGAATGTTTATGCCAATTTTTATATGACAGTGTGAGATAATTGTATATTGTACTGAGAGCTCTTGGAGAAGAGTTTTGTATGAGATTGTTTCATGATCCATGATATACATAATATATGATAGTTGGGGTTTTTAGCTTTATGGTTTCCCGGTAAGAACTTTTGTGTTATGTACGATTGATTTTTCTTCATTTGTTTGCAATTGGCAATTAAATTTCCGCGAAGAATTAAGTAGAAGGATTTTGTATTTAACAGTGAATATAATGGTTAGATCGGGAGAGTTCGGTAATACATCACAGTATTAATAAATTTCTACACAACCAAAGAAAACCCAAGATGTGGTTACAAGTAAGCCAAAGAAATCATAAGATGATGATTGATCCTGATGTAGGAGGAGTGAAATTGTTTATGTTTTTACAAATAAAAAATGAAAAATGAAGAAGATCAGGGATGAAGAATGAAAATACCAAATATTGTAGAAGAATCAAGATGAAGACAAAGAGAAATAAAGCCTAAAGAGCATAAAATATGAAGATGAAGAAGGGACCAAGTCAATTAGAGTTAAATATTTTTTATTGAGATTACAACTATTCATTAAGGGAGAGTATGAAGGAATGACTCCTACTTGTGAAGTTTAATGATCTAGTGGATCAATTTAATGTTCAAAATTCGAAGTGCTCATATTGGCTCGAAACCAATGCCAAAGAAAATATCCCATCGCCTTGAATCCAACGCAACTCGTTTCACTCAAAACCGATATCGGATGCTCCTGATATCGCATTCTGATTGAATTGGAAAACAACTTAAAATTTTGGAATGTGGGTTGCAGGTGTACCCAACCAGCAATTTGTACGCTAAATGGGCATCTGACTATGTATTTTGTGGGCTTATGGATGATCGACACTTTTCTCGTTGTGGTTGGTCAAGGTTGGTGTGATTTTGTTGGTTAATGGGTTGTTTATGTGGACCAATCAGAGAGAGCCACGTGGGCCAATCAGTGGCTGCCACATGACCTCCTGATGGCCATGTAATATTTTTGTGGAAGGTCGAACTAACTCCACAAGAATTAAACCATACATATCCATTGAGAGTGTCAAGCTTAACCATCTTATTGCACATGTTCCTTGTTAAACCTATATTCACAATTTATATTTAAAATGTTATTATTTTTTGTTTGGGGGTTCGAGACCGGGGTTAACCCCTAGGCTCGGTCTACCCAACCCACATGATGTGGTGGGAATTCTAGGGCCCAGGTTTAACCCCAGCCCCAACACATATATTAACGTGGACCATATGTTATATGCAATAGCCAAAGTTCAAACCTTATGTTAGAACACATGATATATGTCACAACTGAACCATATGATATAACCCATATCCAAAGTTTTGGGTTATGTATTGGTAGAGTATAGTGTGTATTGGCACGCAGTTTGGTAGGTTAAACACTGGCGCTTTACATATAAGCCAAAGGCACGACATGTGAATGTGGATTATGGTCATGGAAATAAAGTTTTATGTGGCGGGTTCGTTAACAGTGTTACCACCGGCGGGACCATACCCATAGGTCAACATTCCAACCATAGTTGTATGCAGGGTTTGGTAAAGTTTTGGGCGCAACATTTCAAATTTAATCGGGTCTGTTAACTATACCATGACTCCAACCCTAGTTCAAGCAGGGTCAAACAGTTTGGCGGGAATCAGTTTCAACAACCCGCATCCAACGGTCAATAGAGCACCAAGTGGTGCCTTTTTATCTGGTTCATGGCCAACATAGGAAAATTAAGGGTTAAACAATTGCACCCAAACTGGCGGGAATCTCGTTGGCGCGAGGTGAATTTTTCACCCCACGTGGTCGCAAAAGGCGGAAAATGTAGGATAGTTATCAGGTGGGTGTGAATTGGAGGAGAGTCAGCAGAAAAACTTTGCAGGAGCATAACTCTGTCTTTTTTTTACCTTTTGGAGTGTAGAAAGAGCCTAGCTAGGGGTTTCTGACTATTCTGGAGCCATTGGATACATGTTTTTAGCATTTTGAGCACCATAAATAGATGTAAACACATATTTTTGAGCATAATGAAAGATACTCAACATTGGAAGTTGGACTAGGAGATGTAGCCTAGGAGGGGTGAACTCTAGATAAATACCTTTCGGATTAATCACATAATTCTGAATTGGTCGACGTTTCGAACCATCTAATGTGGTCATCTTGTTTTGAGGATGAACCACATTAGATGGTTCGAAACGTAGACCAATTCAGAATTATGTGATTAATCCGAAAGGTATTTATCTAAATTTATGGATCACAAAAGTCTTAGATCTAACATATGTTTGACTATGTTTGATAGTCAACACTCTTCAACTTCAATCAAACATAATCGCCTATTATTAATATTGATTAATATTAATATTCAAACATAGTCAACCACATTAGTAAAACATAGCCAAATAAAGTCAACCTCTATAGTCAATGTTTAAATTTTTGACCATGATCAAACATACTTGGTCAACCCTATGTTTACCATATTTGACAATAGTCAACCTTGTCAACTTAAATCAACCATATTCAATTATAGTCAACCATGGTTGACCAAACTTAAACATTTTCAACCATAGTCAACTAAGGTCATCCTTGGTTGGTCATAATGAAGATTTAAAAATGCTTAATAATAAAAAATATTAATATTAATAAAGTTTACTAATAATACTAATAATAATATTAATATTAGTATTGTGACGTTGGAATGGTACATAAATCTATCCAACATCGCAATGTGACAAACATTGTCGCAAGGTTACATTATATTAAAGTTTATCTAATGTTGCAATGCGACATTACAAAATTTGGTCAACCAAATTTAATAATGTGGTTGGCTATGTTCAACTATGTTTTAAAATCAACTTTGTTCAACTTTGGTGAAACATAATTTCCTATTAATATTAATAATAAAACATGTTGTAACATTAAAATGGTTCAAAATTATATCCAATGTCACAGCATGACAAACATTGTTGCAATGTTACATTACATTGAAATTTATCCAACATTGAATGTGACATTACAAAATTAGTCAACCACATTTACTAATGTGGTTCGCTATGTTAGACTATGTTTGACTATGTTTGATAATAAACATTCTTCAACTTCAGTAAAAAATAATCACCTATTAATATTATTAATTAATATTATATCAAACATAGTGAACCACGTTAGTCAAGCATAGTCAAGCAAAATAAACATTTATAGTCAATGTTTAAATAGTTGACCATAATCAAACTTGGTCAACCCTATGTTTACCATATTTAACAATAGTAAACCTTGTTCACTAATAGTTGTCCTCAGTCAACATAACTTGACCATATTCAATTATTATCAACCATGGATGAACAAATTCAAACATTTTCAACCTCAGTCAACTAAGGCCATCCTTGGTCATTCATAATCAACCACGATAAATCATAATGGTAAATCAAGATCTTAATGGTTAGAATGGTCGAACATGGTAAACCAATGTCTCTATGGTTGAATATGATCAAGCGTAATGGTCAATCTTTTTCTCCATCATCAACCATGGTCAACCAAGGTCTCTATGGTTGAATATGGTCAAGCATAATGGTCAATGAATGTCTTCATGGTCGACGATGGTCAATCATGATCAACCATGGCTAAATATGGTTAAACATGGTCAATCTGATCAGTCATGGTTGAATATCATGAACCATGATCAAATATGGTCAACTATTATCAAGGTCTCTATGGTTGAATATGATCAACCATGGTCAACTGTGGTTGAATATGGTTAACCATGGTTGATCACAATCAACCATGATCAACCATAATGTTCAATCAAGATCTCTCTAGTTAGAATGGTTGAACATGGTCAACCAATTTCTATATGCTCAACCATATTCAAACGTGGTCAATCATGATCAACCATGTTGAATATGGTCCACCATAATGATCAATGAAGATCTGTATGGTTGAATATGGATAATAATGGCTACCCCTCTTAGACCATGGTCAATCCCATCAACCATCTCAACCATTATTGTAACCATTTTTGTAAAATTATCAACCACATTAATGTGAGCTTGATCATGGTCAACCTTATCAACCTTGATCAACCTCATAAACCCTCATCAACCATGGTTAATGAATCCACCCCATACGTCAGTTGTTAACTGGCACAACCACATTTACTAATGTGGTTGATATATGTCGATTAATGGAAATTTCCACCTTTTATATGTCAATCGGCGTATGAAAATGACATTGATCAACGTATATCAAGAACATTAGTAAATGTGGTTGTGCTAGTTTACAATATAATTGGTTGTAATATTTAAGTGTTATTATAAGATTGATAAAGGTGTTTTTAAAAATTGTAACATTTTTATTAAAGAAAATTTATTGAACCTTTAAATAACTATGTAACCATAGTCTTGACAACTTTGTAGTTGTCTTCTTCATCGCTTTAAAGCAACGCCTCACACGCCACCACGCTACTTCCAAAATATTAATGGAATTGGTTTCCAAATAAAATTGCATGATCACTCAGTTGGAAGAAGAAAATCCACGCTGGATCCAATGACAAGTCACATTATTACTGGAGCAACCACATGGTATTATGCAATTATAAGTCATTCAATTAAATATAGCTCTCTCTACTCTATAAAAATTAAAAAAAAAATTTAAAAAAATTATTTTATTAGTCAAAGTTGATATATTGTTGCTCTTGCTTATCTTCCTACCTAACATATATGTAAACTCATTACTGGTTCCCTCTAAGGCAAATCTTTAAACATAGAAAATTACATAAATTGGTGTAGATGCTTCTTAATTATGTATCTGTAAACTTCCCTTATGTAATATGAAAATTTTATCTATCGTAAATCCATTTTAACAATGGGGGACTAAAAAAAACCCCTCATATTTAAACATGAGCAACTAATTGCATCGAAAAATGCTTTCAACAACCCATTATGAGGGAGATAAATCTCCCTCATAATGGGCTGTTGAAATCATTTTTCAGCGTAGTTAGGGTATATCACCATATTTCTATTAGGGTATGGCCTCCGTTATTAGGGTATGGCCTCCGTTATTAGGGTATGGCCTACATTACTAATCAATAAGTTTAATTGTCACCTTTAATTGTATTAATCATTTAAAATATTAGTAATATATCATTAAATGATGACTAATGAGTTAGTCAAGATTTCCTAGTCTAATCATTGTACAAGGTGTTAGGATGTAAAGCAAATATTCTATGAAGCGAGATTACTCATTATATTATATATTTGTAATGGATATGAATATTATGTGAAATAAATAGTTAGTCTTTTTCTAATATGAATATTATGTGAAATAAACAATTAGTGTTTTTCATCGTAAATTTATTGTTTAGTGTTTTATTTATGTTATGTTTATTATGTCACTACGTGACCTATAGGATCATTGCAGGTGTATTAGTTTGATCGTATAAAACAAAATATATAAATTTTCCATTGTTTGGAAAGTAATCTTTGCGTTTTGACTTTTCTGGGGGATGACCTATGGAGCGTTGTCACATTAGGGCTCCAAAATCCGATGCAGCGACACATCCAATAAGTTGAAAAGACGGCTTCAAACTAAATTCCTCACGTTTCCCCCTTTGCACATGTCTTTAGGTAATGGGCCATTGAGCCAATTTTCTGACACTTTCACCATGTTGAATTTAGACAAATTGTCGACCTTCTATGGTAATTTACATGTAAGATTTTTCTGATAGACTGATGACCCTTCCAAAAGAGGAAAATTTGTGAATGTTTCAAGAATTTGGTTTCAAATATTATTATTATTAAAATGGATATATCATACATTCTTCAAATTCCCAAGCTCTTGTGGAATGTTATCGGTAAGCTTATTGTCTGACACATCCAAAAACTGCAATCACATGAGATTACCCAATTCAGGAGGAGTACTCCCATTGAGGGCGTTCTTGTAGAGCTCCACATAAGAGAGCTTCTTTCGTTCAGATATTTCCTTGGGAATGGATCTGTTGAGGTTCTTGTTGGAGAGATCCAAGAGGCTTAGCAATGTGAAATTAATGATGAAAATAGGGATTTCTCTTATCAAATTACAGGAGGCCATGTAGAAGGTGTTGATTTTCTTAAAAGTACCGAGTTATTGGGATATTCTGTTGGGAGTGAAATGATTATCTGCAAGGTTCAAGGAGTTGAGCTCTAGTAAATTTCCCAGAGAAGCGAGGAATTTCACTATAAAGTTGTTAGTGATGAGATGGAGTGTCTTCAAGGACTTCAATCCATAAAAGTCTTGTAACGTACCAAAGAGAAAAATTTTGTTGAGATTGAGGGATTCAAGGTTTTTGGAGTTCATGAGAGATAATGGGAGAGTACCATACAAGTGATTGAAACCTAAACGGATTTTTCTCAAGCTCAACAAATTACAGAAACCAGAGTAAATAAGGCCATTAAGATATTTTTCTTCAAGTATGATCTCGGTGACCATACTTGTAGAATTATCATAGGAGAATCCATTCCAATTGCAAAAGGCATCATGGGATTCCAATTTCTAGTTGTCCAATGCATTGTAGGGGTCATCCTTGAAGCTTCCCTTCATTTGCAGGAGGATCTGAGCCTCTTGAGGAAGAGCATGGAACCATGAATTAATAATAAATGATGCCAAGCTCCATGCATAGACAAAACAACTCATGGTTGAAATCCAAATAAAAATTCTCTTCGTCTCCATCTCTCCTTGAGATTATAAGAATGGTGCATTAAACTCCGTGATGTTTGCTAGGTATTGTACATATGTATATATGTAACTTTGTCCATAACAGTGGAAAATATCCAAATGCGGACTACACTATCATTGAATGAGTGGCATATTGCAAATATTGCAATTCAATGGCGGGCATCTCATTCATTGGCTCTAAATTTAATGGTTTTGTAATTACATGGAAAAGACAGTGTGATCCAGCACCAGGTGAGCGAAATTGTTTATGCAAAATGGGGTCCATAAAGGTTGGTAGTGAATAGTTTTGTAATTTTCAATTATCACTCTCTGCAACTAAAATCCATGGAGTAGAGGTAAGGTGTTACTTCCGAAAAGTTGTAAACATCAAAACATTAATATATGCATACAAAATCTGATGGATGATTATGATTGCATCACAACTTCTTTTGAATTATGTTGAAGTTATATATGCAAAACAATAATGTGTGCATGCATGGGATTTCATTTTGACATGTTTCGTTTCCCACACGATATATTGACCAATGAAATAATAAGGGTCCTCATTTCCATCGTATGTTAGTCATTTCGACGTTGGAAGGAAGAAGAATAATATTTTAGTAGTCCTCGACATTATTATTAGTCCCTGCCCGCAGGCATGGGACTATTGTAATCGGTACAACGATGTTAGCATTAGTCCCAGCGCTTATTACTCTTCTCCATGGATAAATTAACCAAACTTTTTATTCTTCTTATCACGTATAAAATCAAAAAAATATAATTAAGCAAAGTTTTTAAGGCCCAAAAATTTTTGCCCTCTTATTTGGGCTTTTCCCGAGGCAAACTATATATTATGTTGTTTTTAGTCGTTCTATTTTGCTGTATATATTCACAATCTAGATTAATGCCAACATTAATCTATAATATTTAATGCTATGTTATTGGGATGATACTTTAGCAACTATTATGCTATGTTTTGGCAACTTCAAGTGATTCCTAAATGCTATTGCAATACTATAATGCATGTTATTCCAGTGGCAGGTTATTGTGGTGCCAGGTGTTGCAGGTACTGCCCTGTCTAGAATGGCGGTGCACGGTGTGTCTATGTCGAGATGCAATAGGCGAGGCTGTAATAGAGATTTGTGTAGAGTGATGTAGTTGTATTTTGAGCATATTTTCAAAGTGTTTGACAGGGACTGCCATTGTATTAATGCGGGTGCACTATAACAGAGTAGATAAATATGGCCTTCCGAGCCACAGAGAAATCACTGTTATTTTTCTTCCAGATTGATCTACATGCCTTCCTTCTTTGGAGAGCTGAAGGGCCAGTATTTAGAGCATGAAAATGCTAGGTTTGTATTTCATCCTTTTTTAAATAATGTTAGCTTGGTTCTACCGTCAAATGATCAGATCAATTTTGTAAATTGTTAAAAATTTTCCCTTTTGTGACATGGGTTGCTTTTGTTTGTAGAAAGAAAAGGCTAGTGATAAGAAGGATGTCACTAAGGGTAAGCTAAATTGGCAGATAAAATTTCTGTTCTTTTGTGGATTTGCTTATTTTTAGGTTGTGTTCACATTTTTTAATGTTGGAAACTCAAATATTTTTGGTCTGTCGTGTGTATCAGTGAAGCCCAAAACAGTCTCAAAGCCACAGTAGCATCTTGCAAAGATGCAGAAGCTCAACCGTTAATACAAGTAGATGCCATGAGGACACAAATTTGAATGCGAACACCACTGGTTTGAAAATTAATGGTTCTAAATCTGTCATGGTATTATTTTGGGAATGAAACAGGTTTTCTCTCTCAAAGTTGTCCTGTTTTCCATACTCTCAGATTTATTAGCCGTAGATGATCTTTCAAGTGTTTTCAATATCATTTTCTCTTGGCTTGTTAGTGCAGTGCAAATTCTTCTACTCAAGGGAAGAGCCTGGGGCCAGATATATTTCCATTGCAAAAAACAAAATGCTATACGTTGACACAGGTAACCTCTTGCACTGAAATGATTTATGTGGCTTTTGCATCATTTGTGAAATAAGATGCTTGGCAGTGGATCTGAACCTCAGTCTCTTGGGTTTTTCTAATGCGCGGTAAATTCACACCTACAAACCCTTTAGATAATGATTCTTCATTGCACAAATCCTGCAAACCCTTCAGGTAATGATTCTTCATTGCACAAATTGGGGTTTTTGAATTCTCCGTAAATTCAAACCTGCAGACCCTTCAGGTAATGCTTCTATTTTAATATAGTTAGGCAAGGTCACGACAAGCTATTTTGAGTTGCTAGTTATTGTATAATTTCACTACAAAGAACCCAATAGCGCTGTGAATTGGCTTATATGTATATGAATTTTTTTTCTATTTCTAAAACGTTCAGAGGTATAATGATTCATTCCATTATTCAATTGTATATGTAGGAAGTGTATCTCCTTGAAAGCAAGGAGAGACATGTAACTAAGTGTTTGAGTCCCATGTCAAAATATTCCAGAAAAAATTATATTTCACAACAATCTGAATACTTAGTTACTGTGTTTAACTCCATTAAAACAAAGGTTTTGGGTTTAAGCAGGCATTTAAGAGAAAGATTTATGATGTTTGAATCCGGATACCAAACAGGCATTTATGTACTGGGGCACCTGGCTAGTCCTTTGACTCCTCCAGTGAAAGGCTGGCAAAGGCAAGAGGGGGCAGGGAAAAAGAATCAGAATGCTGGGGCCGGTCACCTTGCGCTCTTTGCAATTTGAAAGAGATGAGGTTCAGGGATGGCTGCAAACATTCACGATAACCCGATAACCCAGGAAGGAAGCTCTAACCCAGGAAGGAAGCTCTAACGCTCTAACGCTTTAGCCAAGAAATGCTAGTTCTGTGGAGGGAGCGCTCTTACCTGCACTGCAGCAAGGGAAAAAGAATCAGAACGCTGGGGCCGGTCACCTTGCGCTCTTTGCAATTCAAGAGATGAGGTTCAGGGATGGCTGCAAACATTCACGATAACCCAGGAAGGAACCTCTAATGCTTTCCAAGAGAGGCTAGTTCTGTGGAGGGAGCGCTCTTACCTGAAGGAACCTCTAATGCTTTCCAAGAGAGGCTAGTTCTGTGGAGGGATCGCTCTTACCTGCACTGCTGCAACTCGCTGGTCCTTTGACTCTGCTTGGCAAAGGCAAGTAATCCGTTTGGAGAGCCATCCCTTCGTTCAGACCCATATCCAAATGACCCCATTAAAGTACCAGTGGCTAAAGTAGAGGCACCAAAGATGAGAGAAGCAGGGGCAGATCCAATTCCAAGCGCAGGTGAAGATTCAAAGCCCGTGGCATCTGTTCATGCCCCCAGATCCCATTGGCCAGTTGCTCTACTACTTGACCTTTGAAAACGGGACAGGGGACACGAATTGGTTCAGAGCACTTAACAGAGACGCGTAAAATGCATGCAAGCTCCAAAGAACAAGCTTTTTCATTTATTTTGATTTTACTTTAAATGTCTAATTTTGTATTAAATTATTATTATCCTAAGTTTTTATATTAGGTTTCTCTCATTGAGGCACCTATAGTGATGGTATTGTTTCTTAACCACTCGACCGATACATCTATGCAGGATCTCCAATGCATCGGCGTGAGTGGAACAATAATTCAATTACCCTATCTGGCTTGCTTAATTTCATAGATGGGCTTTGGTCATGCTGTGCTAGTGAGAGAATCTTTGTTTTCACAACCAATCATGTAGAGAAACTTGATCCTGCACTGTTGAGATCAGGAAGGATGGACTTGCACATTTTCATGTCATTCTGCACATTCCCCGCCTTGAAAATCTTGGTGAAAAACTATCTGGGGATCGACAAGCACTCACTGTTTCCAGAACTGGAGCAGTAACTGGAGTAGGTTACTGAAGATGCCCCGATGACACCTGCAGATGTTAGCGAAATCCTCGTGAATTAATTATTGATTTAAAAAAAGAAACATGGCGTCTGCCAAATCCGAAGGGTAGAATTACCCTCTACTTGGGCTGAAAAAAAATAACCAGCATCCTTAGATTGCATCCTATGAACGCTTTGACACCGCCCGTCAACTTTAGATTTTGGTGAGAATCTTCTTTTATTTGTTTAAGGCCTTTAGGTTGCTCTATGGTCTCCTTTGACATCATTTTATCTTTATGAGAGTTTGATGCTTATATATGCGTCCATCATTGTACTTATAGTGGCATGAATCAACATATGCACAGAAGTTAGCCATCTGAAACATATATCTTCAGCTGATAAGTTTCTGTTTTCTGAATTGGGTCTTCAGTTCGATTCTGGCAACATATATCTTCAGCTGATAAGTTATTGATTTCTGAATTGGGTCTTCAAATCTTGAGGGAAATATTCCAAATGAGGGGGTTCTGATTGAACAGCAAAAGCCCAGTGCGCACCTTTATCTGCTTTGAAGAGAAGGCTGGCCTTACCATGTTTGTACTGGCCCACTTTACAGTCTTGTGCTATATTGGTGCAGCTTCAGAGTCTGGACTCTAGTTGCTGCCCAATGATTATGATTTTATGCTCAGATTTAGATTTAGATTATTGCAGCTTCAGAGTCTAGACTCTGGCTGCTGCGCAATGATTATGATTTTATGCTCAGATTTAGATTTAGATTTAGATTTTTACAGTCTTGTGCTATATTGATTATGATTTTATGCTCATATTTAGATTTTTACACTCTTGTGCAAAATTGTTGCAGCTTCTTTTACACTCTTGTGCAATATTGTTGCAGCTTTGGCTGCTGCCCAATGATTATGATTTTATGCTCAGATTTAGATTTTTACAGTCTTGTGTGCCATATTGTTGCAGCTCTGGCTGCTGCCCAATGATTATGATTTTATGCTCAAATTTAGATTTTTACAGTCTTGTGCCATATTGTTGCAGCTTCAGAGTCTGGACTCTGGTTGCTGCCCAATGATTAGATTTTATATATATTTGGTTTGATGAGGTTTTAAATATATTTTATTTTATGACATTTTTAAAATTATTTTATATATATATTTTATTTTATGACATTTTAAAAGTTAAATTGAAGAAAGAAAAGTGCACACCTAAATTTCAATCTTTTACTCTGCTTAACATTGTGCCTATCATTAAAATTATTATTAAGACTTTGCTATCATGATCAGATCTTAAAACTGCCAAGGATCGGCTCTTAAAGCTGCCAAGCTGCCTAGTAGAAAAATCGTTTTTGCTATTGTTATAATCTGGCAATTTTGAAAGTTGCTATTTGTATTCCAGAATCCAGAATGCTATTTGTTGTGGCCACTTATATACAGGTCCTCAGTGACTCCTCCCTCAAAGCAGGGACTAGCTGCCTTGCAGCCACCCTTGTTAAAACTAGAAATAAGCACCGAAATATTAGCATGGATGGATATAGAAGTTAAGATGAATTTATTGTTTTTTCTCTTTATTATGTCACTACATGAGATATAGGATCATTGCGGGTGTATTACTTTGGATCGTATAAAAAAATTTACGTAAATTTTCCACCATTTGCAAAGTGAACATTGGTTTTTGACTTTTTCCTGGGATGATGTATGGAGTGTCGCCACATTAAGGCTCCAAAACCCAACACGACGACACATCAAAGATGGCTTCAAATTAAATTCCTCCTCATAAAAGTGACAGCCAGGGAGTATGGTTGCTATGTCCATGGCTTCAAAGTTATGAAAACAAGTTGCAACATACTCTTCCATTTTCAATTTCCACCATCATAAGTACCCATCGTGTGCCACCTGTTGTCGACATTGGCTAATGACAGGATGTGCATGAGATTTTGGCCAACACTAAAACACATTTGATCTGTGCTTTGGTGACAGAAAGTGGTTTTTTTAATTATTTTTTCTTTCCCAATTAAGTTTAGTAAATTGTTTCTAAATAAAAATTTATAAAAACGAAATTTCACCATTAAATTATTTTTTTAATTGATGTTTAATTATAAAATAAGAAAATAAGAATTCTAAATTGTTAAATTTATATAATTTGACTCCTCTCAATATTTTACAATATAGGAAATCCATATTTACATAGAACATTATAACACCAAAAAAATAAAATCATCAATAAAATTTAATTAAATAAAAAAAAATAAAAAAATAAACATCTTAACTTTTGGGAAAAAACAAAAAAACGATTAGGTCATTTATATTTTAATTTAATTTTTTACTAGAATTCTATGAAAAACCTATATTATATTATTTTAAAAAATAAATATTTTAATTTATTTTATATAATAAATTTATTTAAAAATATAATATTTGTACTTAAATTGAATTAATGTAACCTTAATATAAAAGAGATATGTGACACTCGTATAAATAAGAGATATGTAAATTAATTTAATTAATATAAATAAGATGAGATATTTAATGCTTATATCTTGGGTTTGTGGTGATTTTTTTCTAGATAAATTTTCAGACCTGGGCACTTGAGGTTTGTTGTCCGGTTTGCTGATATTCAGGTACACACATTCCTTATCTTTTTCTAATACATATCTGCTCATATATTATCAAGTATGAATAATTCACCACAACTACCAAAGGTTACCAAAGGTAGACCTAGCACAGTTACTCTACAGAGCCTTTATGAGTATATAGAGTCTTTAGAGAAACGTAGAGAAGAAAAAGAAGTCAAGCTACAAACCCAATTAGAAGCCATGCTAGAAAACAAATTCACATCTCTTGAAGACAAGATCCAAAAACAAATAGAAAATAAAATAGAACTATTGGAGAATAAAATGGAGGCAATGGAGACTAGATTGAAGGTCATAGAAAAACAAAACCAAGATACGAACCAACCATCCCAACAAGGAGATACTGATAATATAGAGAGTCTTAAAATGAAGGACATGATTAAAGAACTAGAAGAAAAAGTTAACAACAGTCTCACCCTAAATAGTGGGGCAGATAAATTAGATATCAAACCAATTAAAGATGAAATGAAAAAATTGATCAAATTAGACCATGAGCATAACAAAAGGGCCTTGAACCTTATAATATTCGGTTTTAAAGAGGAGATAGACAAGGATACTTTAGCCATAGCCTAGACATAATTACATAATATATTACAAATTGAAACCACGTGTCTCACAGAAGCAACAAGGTTAGGGAAATTAACTGAGAATAAAGGAAGGTTGATCCCAATAAAGGTGAGCTCCACTGACCATAAGTATGACATACTTAGTAAAACCTCAAGTCTAAAAGGAACGAGAATATTTATAAATGAAGATCTCATTCCATGAGATCAAGCAGAATTAAGAAAGGAGGTTCAAAAGGTAAAAGAAGCTAGGGAGGAAGGAAAATGGGCAATAATCAGAAATAGAAAAGTCGTTATTGGAGATAGAAACCAAAAAGATAGTAATAAATAGCAATTCAACATGCTCTGAATTCTTTCTTGGAGTTATCGAGGCTTTCCATGGAACAAAGGCCCCAAGCTAAGTTGGATCTCAAATGATGTTGATATTATATTTATTGTTGAAAATTGCGAGCACGAAGAATCTAAGGTCCCTAACATAGATGGTTTTGCACTATGGTCTACCTGGAACAAGCGATCCTCCCGTAGAGGCATTGGGTGCATAGCTTGCTACATTAAGAAGAACATCTCCCCCCATGCTAGGATTTATAAAAACAACCCTTACAACCAATATAGTTGGATTGAGATTACTGACATTAATGATAAAAAGACCTACATAGAAATTTGTTATGTTCCCCCCATTAATTCTAACTTCTATAAGAAAAATAATCTAGATAAAAATAGTCCTTACAATAGTTTAGAGAATGATATTTCTAGCCTAAGGAATGAAGGTAATATCCTTTTAATGGGTGACTTTAATGGTCGAACTTCAAGCAACCAAGCTATTCTTCTAAGCAATCATTCCAACCCCAATCCTTTTTGGTTAGATGAAGACCTTACTCTGGCTAGCCAGTACAAAAGGTGTTAGGTCCCTATATTACTAGTATAGTCCCTTATTGTTGTTAGGGTAACCCCCTTATTGTTATTATTGTACTCCTGTAACCCCTATATTGTTATTATTGTGCCCTTAAATTATTATTGTTAGGTTGGCTAGGATTACATTGTGGCCCCACTAGGATTACAATGTGGCCCCATGGACTTCTATATATAGGAAGGAGGTTTTGTAATTTGAATCATCCAAGAATTATTCATTCATGTAATGTATTGGAGGTTTCCCCCTTGAAGTGGCTTATTTCTAAGGCATTGATATCTCTTTTCTTCTATTTTTGGAGTTGGTTTCACAACATTTAGTATCGGAGCTTTGAGATTCTAGGGTTTTGCTGCTCCAAACAGGTCATCGTGGCATTTTCGCTATAACTTTTTCTACAAAGGTTCAGAATCTTAAATTTTTAGAGTACGAAGCCAAAATATGGAGGAACATCGTCACAAAATTTTAGAGCTTGGTTCGCAATATTTTCGGAGATATGATCTGTGAAAGTTAGGTCATTTTGCAGGCTCCTAAATTTAACCTAAACAGGTCATCGTGGTATTTTCATAATAAAAAATTTTCTACGAAGGTTCAGAAGCTGAAATTTTTATAGTTCAAAGCCAAAATCCTAAGTAACATTGTCACAAAAATTCAAATATTGGTTCGCAATATTTTCGGAGATATGATCTGTGGAAGTTAGGGCTTTTTGAGGCTTCTGAATTTCATCTCAAAGAGGTGATCATGGGAAAATCTTCATAGCTCTCTCTCTAAGCATCGGATTGGAATGCTGTAAAAAGTGGCTGCAAGTAAATGGACTATAGTTTTTATTCTATCAATTTCAGAGCCAAAGGAGGAAACAGTGACATGTGGAAAGTGGTACAATTTCGCTCTACTGAACCAGTCCAAAATTGGGCCATTGTGGGAGATTGGACATAACTTTGCCTTCAAGAATCCAAATCAGATAAGACTTGTGGCATTTGAAAGAAGCTTCAGAGGGCTACTACAGCGGTGAATTTCAGATATTGAGGATCCGCAATTATAGAGATAATTCAATTTCAATATCGAGCTCCTCAAAATCAAGTAAAAGGTGTGTATTTTTTTTCCGAATTGCATAAGTCTTGTTTGAAGAATCAAGTTGAATTGATTCCAAGGGCATATTGTAGAATAGATGTTAGTATTGGATTCTAAAATGGACCCTAAAAATAATTCAACACCCATTAGGCCTTTAGAAGGCTCTACTATGACTCATGCAAACGAAGAATGGCAACATGACATATCAAAATTACAAGAGCAAGTGCAACAAATTTCGCTTTCGCAAAGAACAACAAAAAATGAAATGGAAGTTTTGAAGAAAGGCATGGAAACTAAGATGGATGATTTGAAGAAAGGCGTGGAAGCTAAGATGAATGGTTTGGAAGCTAAGATGGATGGCATGAAAGTGGGCATGGAAGCTAAGCTAGATGACATGGAAGCTAAGATCGATGAAAAAATGAAAGACAACATGGAAAACATGAAGAAGAATCTAA
This sequence comes from Pinus albicaulis, assembly GCA_034641835.2. Classification (NCBI taxonomy): domain Eukaryota; kingdom Viridiplantae; phylum Streptophyta; class Pinopsida; order Pinales; family Pinaceae; genus Pinus; species Pinus albicaulis. The sequence continues at coordinate 972,082,778 of CM076579.1, forward strand.
AATTAGACATCGAAGGTTTGTAAAAGTTGATACAAGAAATGTTTCCTAATGGTGAAAATATAGTAGAGGAAACTCATTGTTGGCGAAAAGTCAGGTCTCGCGGGCAAGACCCAGGTTCAAAGGGTTGTGGCCAACAAGGGGTCCGGAGTAGTCTAGGTACACGCCGGCATTTTCACCCTGCTCTGGGAGAGCAGTGCGTCTCACCCGAGGCGTGCCGCGACCACATGCATAAGGGGATGAGATCACTGGTAAGGAATAAACCCGAAACCAAAGAAAGAAAGTGCATCCATCACATATACCAAGTTACACATGCATGATCACTAATCAAGTATCCAGACAGTCGCAACTTAAAATTTTTAAAGCAGTGTAAACGCATCAGAACGCATGAACAACATATCAAGACAGCAATCCTTCCTTATATTATTCTTCTGGCCAAATACATGGTTACATAGCTTTCTTCTCTGATAACTCACAAGTCAGATACAGATGGGTTTGAGAACAGAAGGGAAGAACATAGAAAGTAGGAACCCATAGAAAGAACAGGTCTGATCCTTCTGCGGCTGCTCTGCGCATCCATTCAACCTTCAACAATACCAATGACCTCCAACCTCTTTCTTCAGCCGGGTGATCACCCTTTTATTCACCCGCTCGTCGCGACTGGCGGCTTCTCTGCGTCTTCACTCTGGCTTTTCCCGACTTCTCTTCTGATGTCTGCATGTTCCTCTTTCTGTTTTCTGCTGTATTTCTTTCATCTGTACTTATCTCTGTTCAATCTCCAGTTATCCATTGCTTCCGCGCCACCTTGGTAGCTCCGCAACTCCTGGTCGCTGCGGCGTGGTCGCGTTAGCTATGTGTATTTCTTCCGCAACTCAAAAAGAGTCCAAGTTCAAAATGTCTTGGCCGAAAATTCAAAACTTAAACAAAAACAAGGGCCCCAACAGGCCCCGACCACAATTCTTTGACTCGTCCGCGAGTCAATCACAAATGACAGTTTCTATCTCCATTCCGCTGCTGGCTTCCGCGCCCTGCTCTGCTGTTCCTTCTTCCGCCACCCTTTCCTGCTGTGCTCCGCCACCTGCTGGTTCAAACAAGGGCCCCAACTCCGGGACCCGGCGGAGTGCTGAATCTCGAAGCTCGGTGAAGGTCGCCACTGCTTGTTGCCATTCCTGTATCAGCAAGTCGGCGTCCTGAGAGATGCGGTTGGCGGCGGCTTCGTCAATGGGCGTCGGGGCAGCCCCGAACAGAGTGGCGAGTTGGGACTCGGCCTCGGCATCCAGTTGGTGCATAGCGTCAGCATGGGTGCGAATGCCCGGACGAATCTGCCGGATGACGTGCTTGGCCGCTGCTGATTCGGCCTCAGTCATTTGCATGTGAAGTTCCAGCTCGTCCGACTGCGCGTAGAGCTGATCCAACCTTGCAGGGTCCCTGGTCGCCCGAATTTCGTTGGAGATTTGTTGCAGCTGGGCAGTGATGGGCTGCGTCTTGACCGTTAGCGCGAGCGAGCATTCTTGTAGACTTCTCAGAAGGGCAGAAGCTGCGGCTGTAGTGGAATGCAGAGTGGCTTGCATACTGACTGCCTGCGTCTTTTTGGTAGTCACCTGTCCTGAATGGTCAGCGGGTGGATCTGGAAGGGTGGGTCGTGCGGCTAACGCCGCTTGTAACTCCTGGTTTTCCCTGCAAACAACAGTAAAGACTTCCCTGAGCTTGTGAGCCTGTAGAGCGATGTTGTCCTCTTCTATGCGAGCAGGGATTGGGGCATGGCGAGCCCGTGCCTCCGGCCAGACGCTTGAGAGCGCCTGATTAACAATGTTGGCCTGCTCCTGGAGGTAGGTCTTCGCCTGCTGCAACTGATTGCGCTGTTCAGTAAGCGCCGTGATCTGATTCTGCTGCTCTGTGCACTTCCGTTGTAGCTCGTCGTGAATCTGCTCTGCTTTAAGGGCCGCCCACTGAATGAGCAGGTACAACTGTGTTGGACTCAAATGTGCAGCATTTGGTGTGCTGGGTGCCCCCTTCTCGGGCGTCTGTTCCTGCGAAGATTGGCCCATGGCCGCTGCTCGGCCTGAAATCTCTGGAGGATGGACCGGCGTCTGCTGTTGCACCGAAGTGGCCATATCAGGCTCTGGCCGGTCCTGCTGCGTGGTTTGCTCTGTGGAAGGGGCGGCTGAATCAACCCCAACTGTGGCTGTCTGGACAGATATAGTGGCAAGGGAATCCCGGGATGTGGCTACAGGGTCAACAGGTGGTACCACGGCTGCAGTACTGGAAGTGACCTCTGCCCCGTGGTCACCGCCGAAAAGTTCCCGGATCAAAGAATTGGACACAGTGGCTGATGAATTGGACATATTGGGGGAGGTGGCATGTGGTCGGCTGGTGGAGGGGGCGGTAGATGGAGTGAACGAGGTGTGAGGGAAACGAAGGTTTAGGAAATCTGCCGGATCAATCAGCGGTTCCTCCGGAATCAAGGTTGCTGTAGGCGGCGTGGCTGGTGGATCATCCAGCGTAAGATCCACCACGGGATCTGTGCCGTAGTGCGGGCCCTCTTGGATGGAGGTGGGTCGGCGGAATCGGGTTCGAGGCCCGGTTCACCCATTGTCGTAATGAGGGGGGTGGCAGAAGTGAACAGGGTAGTGGGAATGGGGGAAGTGAGGGGGGCGGTGTTGGAGAGACCAAGGGACCGATTAATACGAAATTCATTAAAAGAAGGAAATATAGGGGCGCCACTAGAAACAACCTGAGTTACCACGTTGAGTCTCCGGGCCTGGTCGTTGAAATGCTCGACGATGGGGACCAGCGATTCGGGCAGGGTCGCTGCGGTCCCCGTTGCACCTGTGGTCGTCTCCACCGCAACTTGGGAAGATCCCCCGGCACTGGTCGTGGCAGGCTGCTGTGCAGCCCGCATCCCATCAAAATTGTAGCGGAGAACTCCATCGCTAACGTGCTGGACAACCCCCGGCCATGTAGAAGCCTCCCTGTGGAAGACACTATCATTCAGCTGGAAGCGCAAGGGCGCCATATGAAAGGTATGGTGCGGTACGCAAGTCGGCCGAATGAAAGTGTGGTTGTGGCTAACGCCAAACCACACCTGTTCACTGTATTCATCCAACAGGTTCCGGGGCACCCGTTGCTGGGAAGCGACCACATCGGTCATCATCCCATACCATTCTCGGAACGCTGCTGCGTTCACCTCCTTGCTGCTGGGGTCCCTGGACAACTGCCAGGGGGAATATCTCATTCCGAGTGGCTGGCTCGCGGTGATCTCCGCCAGTGGCCGGATTGGGGGTGAATGCCATTTCCACATGGCGAATGCTAACAGCAAGTACCCATATATGAAGCTGGTAGTCCGTCTGTAATTGTCTTCGCAAGCCGCGAAGAGTTCCTTCAACACAAACGCGCTCCAATTCAACTTGGCTCCCTGGACGCAGTGCTCTGCAATGAAAATTGTGTCCAGAGTGCACTCTCCCTTTGTGTAATGGTGCATGGTCTTGCTAGCAATCAGGTAGCAAGCGAACCTGATTTGTGATACATTTATCAAATCTATCTTGGCACCTTTGCCACCCCGGCGAGTGCCATATTTGGTGTAGAGGTCCGCCTCAGCCGACTTCCGGGCACGCTTGGAGGATGTTTGGCCCGCAGAGGAGACATCTGAACCAGTTTGCGAGAGCCCTGTAAGCCGATGGATGTCTGCTGCATGTATTGGAATTTCTTCGTTAAGCCACAGGGACCCGTTCTGCACCCGACTGAGGAGGAACCAGGTACATTGCAGAACTGGTCCAGTGGTGCCGAAGACGGGAAGATTCCTCAAATTCATCAAAGTCGACTGCTGTAGGCCCCGGAATTCTTCCCGCATTCGACTGTTAGAGCTGCTCCCGGGCGTGTAATGGTGTTCCATGAATGTCTGCCAATGGAGGTGAGGAAACTCGGCCGGGTCGGACAAGTTGGCGTCCATACAGGGTGCATTGTCATACTTGCTGACCAGCGACTCTACTCGGTGAATTCTGCTATCTAATGCTGGTTCAGGAACTGAGAGAAGAGCTCTCGGCATCTTGGCGCGTCTCTGATAGACTTGGACGATTCTTCTGCAACTTCTTTCGGGGTGCTGCGTGCTCTGATACTGCGAATGCTCCGGAGGTGCTGCAACTTCCGAATTGAACTGGTCTGACATCCTCTTGCTGATAGCCTTCATGCAAATTGGGCCATTTGCTGGCACACGCGGAGTTGATGAGACTCCATAACGGAAATTAATTCTTGCTATCATTCTTGCCTGCGATAATCGTGCGATCAATCGCCGGCCTGTGTGTAATCTGACAGTTGCTGACGGCGTCATGGGGAGATGGGCGGACTCGACGGCGGAGGGAACTGCGGTTGATGGCGAATGATTACGGTATGATTACTGTCCATTAAGGGAATTCATGACCAAATCTGAGCTTATCCTACGGACTGAAAAAAGTACTGACGGACATGACCTGGACTGACACTGGCACAGGGACGGATCCCACGCGATCGACACGCTAGACGGACGTGGTGACACGCAGGACTGGCGTGGTGCCACGCTGGACTGGACCACCCCGACCACAGTTGGTTGCGGTGAGGTACCCGCAACTGACTAATTTATTTGACTGATTACCTATGAATGGAGAAACTACCTACGCTCATCCCGGTTGCGGGAGAGTTATTCAACTACGCTACTCTACGGGTGCTCTCGGTTGTGAGAGTTATTAATGGAAAGTGAGAAGGTACCTACTCCTGGTAGGGCTTCAGGCGTGCGCCATTCACCCATCCTGGAAGAACTGTGCCGTCCAATTGTGCCAATCGAACGGCTCCTGAGTCGCGGATTTCGATAACAAAGTACGGTCCCAGCCAGTGCATCTGGAGCTTGCCTGGAAACTTCTGGAACCGGCTGTCGTATAAGAGAACTTTGCCGCCAACTTGGAAGGCTTTGGTTTTGATGTGGCGATCGTGCCACGCTTTCTGTCTGGCCTTCTGAACCTTCTGGTGAAATTCCGCAAGAAATCGAGCCTCATCCAGCTCCTGCAGCTTCTAAAGTCGTTCCTTCAGTGACGCCTCTTCTGAGAAGTGAAGGGACGTTGCGATCAAAAGGCTGGGTACGGTGAACTCGGCGGGAATCACAGCTTCCCGGCCATACACCAGCTGGAATGGCGTCTGGTTGGTCAAGCGTTTTACCGTGGTCCGATAAGCCCATAGCGTCGCTGGTAGCCGCTTATCCCAATCATCCCTCTGAGCGTTGCAAATTTTTGTCAAGCCCTTTTCAAGAATCTTATTGAAGGCTTCCACCGTACCATTGGCCTGCGGGTGGTATGGACTGCTCTTATGATGCTGAATCATAAATGTTTCCAGTAGCGACTTGACCGTGGCATTAATGAAATGCGTACCCTGATCGCTGGTTAAGCTCCTTGGGCAGCCAAAGCGGCTGATGATGTGTTCAAAGATGAACCGGGCGGCGGTCTCTGCCGAGCAGTCGCGTACCGCTGCTGCCTCAGCCCATCGTGTGAGATAATCCGTCGCAGTAATGATGTACCGGGCTTTGGAATGGCGAGCGATTGGTGCGATGGGGCCTACAAAATCCACGGCCCACTTCTCAAATGGCCGCAACACATGCACCGGGTGTAGCAGAAGCTCGTCCCTGTGCGAAGGCCTTCCCGTCCGCTGGCAGACATCGCAACGCTTCACATAGGCCTTGCAATCTGCATGTACCGTTGGCCACCATAGACCAGCTTGAAGCACCTTCCTTGCGGTGGGTTTAGCACCCACGTGTCCTCCCGCAACACCGCTGTGACATTCCCACATCACTGCTTCCCGCTCGTGGTCAAGAACACACCTGCGCAACACCTCATCCAGGCCTAGTTTGTACAGTTGCCCCGCAATCAATTGATAGTCGGTCGCCCGGACAACCAGGTGGCGTTTCTGAAGAGGGGTGTAATCCTCAGGGCACTGTCCCATGGTCAGATACGTGGCAATGTCAGCCAGGTAGTCTGGGACTGCTTCAACTCGGAATAAGTCAGCATCCGGGAGCTGATCGTCCAATGGACCTTCATTCTCTCCCGTCTCCAGCCTGGATAAGTGATCGGGACCAACGTTCAACCTGCCAGGCTTGACAATCACCTCAAACGTGAACTCCTGAAAAAGTAGAAGCCATCGACAGATTCTTCCTTCCAACACCGGCTTATTGACCAGATATTTCAATGCCGAATGGTCCGTGAAAAATGTAAATTTGCCGCCCAGAAGGTAGTGGCGGAACTTCTGGAGAGAGTACACCATCGCCAACGCCTCCCGCTCGGTCGTGGTGTAATTCTTCTCCGCATTGGATAACCGTCGGCTGGCGAAGTATACCGGGTGGTCAACTTTCGTTTCCCCGGGTTGCGCCAGTACCGCGCCAAGTGCAATTCCGGACGCATCAATGTGCACATGGAACTGCTTATCCCAATTTGGATGGACCAGTATGGGAGCCGTTGCCAATTTCTCCTTCAACGTGTCGAGTGCCTTCCTGCATTCCGCCGTCCACTCAAATGCTTCGGACTTCCGCAACAGTTTCTCCAGAGGGGCAATGATTTTGGCGTAGTTGCGGATAAACCGCCTGTAATATCCTGTGTGCCCTAGCAGTGCCCGCAACTGCTTCACGTTCTCAGGGGCCTCCATGTGGACAATAACCGCGACCTTGGCGGGATCAACGCAGACCCCTTGCTTACACACCACGTGACCCAAGAGTGTGCCGAATGGTACTGCAAAAATACATTTCTTCAAGTTCAGGGAAATCTGCAGCTGGCGACACCGGTCGAACATAACACGCAACAGGGAGGCGTGTTTCTTCAGCAGGCTGTAAACGGTCCAATCATCCATATAGACTTCCAGGAACTTGTGAATGTACTCCCGGAAAGCAGCAATGACAATCCGGGAAAACACGGCCGGTGCGTTCTTCAGACCAAACGGCATAACGTGATATGCGAATGATCCCCATTCAGTGGTGAATGTTGTCTTCGCCTTGTCTTCCTCGGCGATGCGCACCTGATGGTAGCCCGAAAACCCATCGGTGAAGGAATAAGCTTCGTTTCCCGCGACATGATCTAGAACTTCGTCACTGAAGGGAGTGGGAAAAGACTCATGAATACAAGCATTATTCAAACTCCGATAATCTACGCAGACACGGATTTCCGCTTTGTCCTTCTTGTTCTGGATAACAATGGGACTCACCCACTCAGCTTCTTCTACTGGAAAGATGAGACCCGCAGCCAGCATCTTGTCGATCTCCATCTTGACCTTTTCTTTGATACGTGGATTCAACCGGTAGGGTCGGTGCTTCACCGGCCTGGCTCCTGGTTTCAGTGTGATGCGCATCTCGCCCAAATCCCCTTTGATCCCCTTCAGGTCCGCAACTGATGACGGAAATAAATATTCATACTCCCGGAGGAGGCTGAAAATTTCTCTTGTCGTCTCCTCGTCCCAGTAATCTCCCACCGTTGCCAGCTTAGGTTTCTCCTCCATTCCAATGTTCAGCTTCTTTGTCTTTAGGGGCTGCAAATGGACTCCTTCTGTCGTCGGCTCGTCACGGACGCTCCGCTCGCCCTCCTTTTCGTCAAAATCGAGATGCCTCAGGTCCTCCAAACTATCGTCCCCCGGTTCGCCGTCAATCCGTTGGAAAACCAATTCGCTCTTGACCCCGGAGCGTGACGCCACCGGGCCCTCATCGGGCTCAGGATGGCGGAAAAACAGAACCTCCTTGACGGCTTGTAGGGCCTGAGATTCCTGCGTCGTCTCCCCTTCGAACGAGAAGCTCTGGACGAACTTTTCCGCGACTGCTTGCCAGGAGCGGGTTCCCCGTTTCCGCTCTTCCTCCAGGTACCAGGCCTGGGGAATTGTACCCAGGGAGTGGACAAACCTGTGGACCCACAACTCCTCAGGATACCTTGCGCTACGCCACTGTTCCTCGCACGCCCGCAAATGCTGTCGCGGGTCGGAAGCTCCATGATGTTTAAGGGTAATGCAGGGCCCTTCATCTTCTTTGAAACGTGCCCTTAGAGCATCCGCCACACAGTCCCATCGCAACAGAGTGTTGCGATGATTGTTCCACCATCGTCCCGATGTTGACTTCAAGGCCACATCCAAGAGTGGTATCCGGCTTTCCTCTGGGACCCGGTCTTCCACCTTGGCAATAAAAGTATTTACTGCTTGCATGTTTGATAATGTGGGATACCCGCGGATCTCAGTCCCTACCCACCGGACCTGAGCGATGGAGGCACATCTCCGCGTGGTTGTCTCATACCCCCCTTGCTGCCAGTCTTCCCACGCAAGCTCGGATCCGAGCTCCGAGCTCTGCACACTCCGCCAACTGATAGACCCTGTTGCGGTCGAGTTGATGTAATCGTCCCGCTTCCCTGCAGTCATCTGATAGAGATGGTCCATCATCTGAGCATCCTCCCGACTGTCCACCGGTTCTGTGTATTGCGGACCCTGATACGGGTCGAGAGGCTGAGTGACCCTTACCTCCCCATCCTCAAAAATCATCAGCTCCTTTTTGAGGTCAATGATCGCATAATTCTCAAAAGCCCAATCAATGCCAAGTAAAGCAGGATAGGGGTCCTTATTGCCCATGATATCAATAACCTCAAAGTCAGTGTATGTCTTCACCCCCGCAACGTCGACCTCGACACCCTCGAGTCGGCCGATTGGCAAAATACAGTACTGGTTCGCCATCCTGAGTTGGATTGGGGAATAAGCGAGCCGTGGCTTTCCAAGAGCCTCCCATGTTTTTTGCGGAAAAATATTGACGTCAGACCCCAAGTCCAACATGGTGTCGCTGATTTGGAATCCTGCGACCTGCGTGTTAAGCCGGAATTCTTTGCCTGTTCGTTGCTTGTTCCGCTTGACGCGTTGCACGTATTGAGGCCTAGCGTCCACCAGATTTCTGGGTTCTGCACGCCCCTGCAGTGCTCCGTCTAACACATACTCGAGCTGCCGCCGCAGCTCAGCGTCATGGACAATCCTGAGAAATAGCCGGAGCCAATCCTCGACCACAGCATCTGCGGCGTTCTGAACACCGGTTTCCGGCCGCCGGGGCTCCTCCAGCCCTCCCTCGTTCTGCAACTGGGTGAATGCCTCAACCGCCTCCTGAAAGTACTTCTTCTGGACTTCGGGCCTGATCAACTTCTTTGGGGATGCCAGCCGCACCACTCGTGCTGGCTCCCTCTCATGGGCATCCTCCCCAGTCTTATTTCCGCCTCGGGTTACAATCGCAACGTTCTGCCTGTCGGGAGTTGCGGTGCTGCGCAGTTCTGAGTTTACCAGGTTCGCTCCCCTCTGCCGCACCCGTTCTTCCCATTTCTTGATGAGCTCCGGGCAGTCCTCTGTAGCATGGGCGTTGACCCGGCACTGGGAACACCAGGGTCGTCGCGGAAGGGGACATTCTCGAGCCACATGCCCCTCCTGGTCACAGTTGTAGCACTTTACCGGACCGCGTCCTCCAGTTCGGCCTCCCCGCATGCCGCCACCTCTTCCCCTGGTAGCCTCGTTCACCCTGTACGAGGGTCGATCCAATCGATCCGCAAGAGCGTCAAGCGCCCTGCACTGCTCAGTGGTGTGAGTCGTAGACACACAGAATTCGCAGTATACATTATTCGGCACCGTGGAGTACTTTTGTAGTATCGGGCACATCCGAGGAGAATGCCCCATTGTCCGGCAAATCTCACAGTACTCTGGGGTGGAAGACCCCGGTTGCGGTGGGAACCCCGCAAAGGCCTGTTGCGGCTGGTATACTCCCTGCGGGTTCATTGCCGCGCCACCCCCTGGTGGTGGACCCCCCTGGATTGCCGCAACTGAGGGTCCAACTCCTGCGCCGCGCAACCGAGGACATTCGGTTGCGACGTGCCCCTCGACCAGGCAATGAGTACACCAAACATTCGGTCGCACTGGTCTTGCTGGCTGAATTTCCTTGAGCTTCTCAGTCAAGCTGGCGATCTGGTGTTGCAACCCTATCAGAGAAGGGTCTTGCGGGGCCAGCCCCCCCCTGTATTCCTAGGGGTATCCCGCCATGGCTTCAATCTTCATGGCCTACTCCAAAGCATCCTGCAGATTATCAATCTTCTGCTGAGTGAGAGGGGTTCGTGTCAAGGGGAGCAGAGCCTTGATGAACCAGTCCCTCTGGTGGTTTGGATCGATCGGGTAGCTCAGTTTCCCGATCGCATCCTTGAATCGCCGCATCAACTCCCACGCGGTCTCACCTTCCTTCTACTTAATTTCCCACAGCTCGGACAGGCCCTGCTGGTCTGTCTGGGGAAGCTTGAATTCGCGGACAAAATCCCGCTTCACGTCCACAATTACAGGGTTAGGGTGCGCCTCGGACCACTTGATGAACCAACTTAGAGCTCTCTCTCTGAGCGTAGTTTGAAACTCTATTAACTTCCCTGCATTCGGCGTCTGTCGAGCCCTCCAGATGGCTTCGCACAGATACCAGTGTTGTTCTACGTCGTCATTTCCCCGGCCAGAGAACTCTGGGTACCGGGTGAAAGATCCAGCCATGTATGCTTGCGGAGAATTAACCAGGATAAAACCTCCGGGTCCTGGTTGCGTAATGGTCCCACTCGGGAAAACACTACTACTAGTAACGCTGCTGCTACTGGGCGTTACCGACGCCACGGAACTACTATATGACTGACTTAATGCTTGTAACTGAATAAAAATATTTCTTACAGGTTGATAAAGTACCAGGGGAAGGTAGGGATCGCGGCCATGCGGAAGGTGGGACGTAGGGCTGCCTGGAGGGGTGGGTGCCGTCTGATCCTGGAACATCTGCTGCATCACGTCGTGCCATTCGTCATCGGAACTTTCTTCGGGCTGCATCTTTCCAGTATCTTCGCTAGTCGTTACTTCTCTTTCTCGTATCGCTGGGCTCCCATGCACCCATTGTACGTCCGCTGCTGTCCCGTCTCCTGTCCGGGTATCCAAACCCATGGTTCTCGTCTGCTGAGGCGCCTCCTTCTGATTTCTCCTCTCGATCTCCCTTCTCTTCAAATCTCTCATTACCCTTCTTCGCCACCTATCGGCGATCTGTGCCCGCCGATGTGCACGTGACTCCCGCAACTTGCATGCAGCCTCAACGTCCATCCCCCGCTCCCTACTACTACAGTCTACACAGCATCGGTCCCCTCAATCCTTCCCCCAGTACGGGTGGTTTACGCTTCCATACTCGTTTTGTGGAATTCAATCAACCCTTCGTCCACCATCAGGGCTTTGATCCACAGCGGAATCTCCTTCAACAGCTTTCCCCTCAGCCCTGAGTGAAAAACAGCCTCAGCCTTCGAGAAGGATTGGTAGCACTCAGCGGCAAACTCCACAACGTATCCTTCCAACGTGGTCTTTACCCAAAAATCCACTGCGGGTTAGTTCAGTATCTACCCGATGCAGCGCTACCAGGTCCTCGTGTGCCCACCTGCGGTTTATCTTCCGCGAGCCTTCTTGGGGCACCATCGCTCATAGCCTTCGCAACCAATTGTAAAGGTCAGTAGGGAACCTTCCCCAGAAAATTTCGTACGTATCACTAGCTGAATCCGAGAAAAGAACGATCTCCTTGATCGCGGCCTCCTTCTTCTTGGTCAGCTCCGCTTGCTGAGTAATAAAATGGTCAAGATGATCATCCCACCATCGCCGTATTGCTCCTTCAAAAATCCTCGAGACCATGATCTAGATCCCCTCAGAACATGCAGGTCCCGGCAATGGAACCATTTGTTGGCGAAAAGTCAGGTCTCGCGGGCAAGACCCAGGTTCAAAGGGTTGTGGCCAACAAGGGGTCCGGAGTAGTCTAGGTACACGCCGGCATTTTCACCCTGCTCTGGGAGAGCAGTGCGTCTCACCCGAGGCGTGCCGCGACCACATGCATAAGGGGATGAGATCACTGGTAATGAATAAACCCGCAACCAAAGAAAGAAAGTGCATCCATCACATATACCAAGTTACACATGCATGATCACTAATCAAGTATTCAGACAGTCGCAACTTAAAATTTTTAAAACAGTGTAAACACATCAGAACGCATGAACAACATATTAAGACAGCAATCCTTCCTTATATTATTCTTCTGGCTGAATACATGGTTACATAGCTTTCTTCTCTGATAACTCACAAGTCAGATACAGATGGGTTTGAGAACAGAAGGGAAGAACATAGAAAGTAGGAACCCATAGAAAGAACAGGTCTGATCCTTCTGCGGCTGCTCTGCGCATCCATTCAACCTTCAACAACAACAATGACCTCTAACCTCTTCTTCAGCCGGGTGATCACCCTTTTATTCACCCGCTCGTCGCGACTGGCAGCTTCTCTGTGTCTTCACTCTGGCTTTTCCTGACTTCTCTTCTGATGTCTGCATGTTCCTCTTTCTGTTTTCTGCTGTATTTCTTTCGTCTGTACTTATCTCTATTCAATCTCCAGTTATCAATTGCTTCCGCGCCACCTTGGTAGCTCCGCAACTCCTGGTCGCCGCGGCGCGGTCGCGTTAGCTATGTGTATTTCTTCCGCAACTCAAAAAGAGTCCAAGTTCAAAATGTCTTGGCCGAAAATTCAAAACTTAAACAAAAACAAGGGCCCCAACACTCATGATGAGAACAAAATAAATGTTAATCGTGATTTCATAAACTCTACTGTTGGATGGAAGAACCACCATATTCAAAAAATGGATATGAGGAAGTTTGATGGAAAGGATCCTGTAACATGGATACTACAGATGGAACAATATTTTGAACTCAATAATGTGAAAAACACACAAAAGGTACGCATTGCAACTTTACATTTAGAAAAAAAAACATTTGTATGGTATCGATGGCTTTGCTCCCATAAAAAAATTGTCACTTGGTCAATTTTTATGGAGGAAATGATAGCACATTATGAGGATACGAAGAGAAACACCTTATTTAGCCAATTGATAAATCTTAAACAAAAGGGTTTAGTGGGGGAGCACATTGAGGACTTCCAAAAATTGAATATAAGGGTAACTAATATTTCAGAGGAACACAATATTGATCTCTTCATAGGTACTTTAAAGGATAACATCCAACATGAAGTTCGCGTTTTGGAACCTGATTCATTGGAGAAGGCATTCAGGTTGGCCAGAAAAATTGAATGTAAAATTATGGCGACAAGGAAGTCTACCACTCACTTCTATAAAGAGGTAAGTGCTGCTAATCCTATATTTGCATAACCTACAAGGTTGACACCACAACAATTGGAAGAAAAAAGAGCAAAAGGGTTTTTCTACAATTGTGATATCAAATACACTAAAGGTCATAAGTGTGCTGAGAAGAAATTATTTTACATAGATTGTGAAGAGGAAGAAGAAAATGAACAAGAATATTCAAAAGAAGAGGATATACACCACCAACCAACCCTAGAAGAGGAAGAAATGAGTCTGACCATATCATGTAATGCATTGGCAGGAATTACCACTCCTCAAACTCTCAAGATAGAAGGACATATCAAGAAGAAAAAGGTAATAGTGTTGATTGATTCAGGTAGCACCCATAATTTCATTCATTGTAAGGTAGCCAAGGAATTAAATTGTTTCCTATACCCAGCACCAGAATGTCAAGTGATGGTTGCAAATGGAGGAACTATAAATTGCTCTGGAAAATGCCATAATATCAAGCTAACCATGGTGGAATATGTATTGACTAGTCCAATGCTTTCCATTCCTATGGGAGGTGCTGATGTTGTACTAGGAGTACAATGGTTACAATCTTTGGGGACGTTAGCTTTTAATTTTCAAGAACTTTTCTTGAAATTTTTTTCAGAAGGAAAGGAAGTCGAATTACGGGGTATTGAAGGGAAGCCAGGAAGGATAATAAGCTCTAATGTCATGACAAAGCTTCTAAAGAAAGAACAAGGCGTAATTGCACAATTATGCTCACTAGAAGTTCCGACATCAAAATCATCTATTTCTGCAGATCTCCAACAAGTCTTGGACAATCATTCCAAGGTGTTTGAAACTCCCAAAGGACTCCCACCTATTCGTGATCATGATCATGCTATTCATTTGATTCCAGGAAGTTTTCCTCCAAACATCAAGCCTTATAGATATCCTTATGTCCAAAAGAGCGAAATTGAACGTATGATTGCAGAAATGTTAGAGGCTAGTATAATTCAACCTAGTCAAATTTCTTTCTCTTCTCCTATAGTATTGGTACATAAGAAGGATGGATCATGGCGCATGTGTTCAGATTATAAGGAGCTCAATAAGCTCACCATTAAAGATAAATTTCCCATTCCTGTGATTGATGAATTACTGGATGAATTACATGGAGCAATTTATTTTACCAAGTTGGATCTTCGTTCAGGATATCATCAAATTAGAATGAAGATTGAATATATTCCGAAAACAACATTTCAAACTCATGAGGGTCATTATGAATGTTTGGTCATGCCTTTTGGCCTTACCAATGCACCTTCTACATTTCAAGGGTTGATGAATTCCATTTTCAAACCCTTCCTTAGAAAATTTTTACTAGTATTTTTTGATGATATACAAATATACAGCAGGTCTTGGAAGGATCACGTTCAACATGTTGACTGGGTACTCAAACTATTTCAGGAGAAACAATTATATGCAAAAACATCCAAATTTTTCTTTGGAGTGCAAGAGGTATAATATCTGGGTCATATTGTATCTCATGAGGGTGTTAAGGTAGACCCTAACAAAATTAAAGCCATTAAGGAATGGAAAGTCCCCACAACCATAAAGAAATTGTGAGGATTTCTCTTGTTAACAGGGTATTATCGCAAGTTTGTTAAGAATTATGGGAGAATAGCAGCACCTATAACAACATTATTGAAGAAAGATGCATTTTCATGGACTCCTGAAGCAACTAAGGCCTTTGAACATCTTAAAGAAGAAATGTGCCTAGCACCGGTCTTAGCTACACCAGATTTCACAAAAACCTTTATTGTGGAATGTGATGCCTCAGGAAATGGAATTGGTGTTGTTAATGCAAGAAGGAATGTGAGACCCATTGCTTTTGAAAGTTGTCCAATCAAAGGAAAGTATTTACAGAAAGCTATTTATGAGAAGGAAATGTTAGCAATACTGCATGCACTAAAGAAATGGTGAACTTACCTAATGGGAAGACACTTCAAGGTAAAATTTGATCATGATAGTCTTAAACACTTTTTGGAACAAAGACTATCTTCATAAGAGCAGCAAAAATGGGTCACAAAGATGTTGGGTTATGACTTTGAAATAATCTACAAAAAAGGGAAGCTAGATGTTGTTGCAGATGCACTCTCAAGAAAGAATGAAGAGGTGGAAGCATTGCTTTGTGCCATATCTATTATCCAACCAGATTGGATAACCGAAGCAAGGGATGAATGGAAGAAGGACGGGGAAGTGTGGATACTCATTCAAAAGTTGCAGCAAGATCGTAGTACATCTGATACATTTAGTTAGAAAAATTATCCTTATGGTACAAAGATCGCTTATATCTTTGTAAGAATTCCCAACCAAAACAAAAGATTCTTTTGGAATCGCACACTTCTCCTTTAGGAGGACACTCAGGATTTTTAAAAACATACCACAGGGTGAAGAAAGAATTTTTTTGGGATGGCCTTAAATCTGATATTCAAAATTTTGTGGCAGAATGTTTGGTTTGCCAACAGAATAAAGTTGAGACAATTAAGACCCTGGGTCTTCTACAACCTTTATCCATTCCAAGTCAACATTGGGAGGAAATTTCAATGGATTTTATCACAGGTTTACCTAAGTTCGAAGGAAAGAGTGTCATCATGGTGGTAGTTGATAGACTTACCAAGTATGCACACTTTTTGTGCATTATCTCATCCATTTAAAGCAAGCGCAGTTGCTACTACATTTATGGACACAATTCAAAAGCTGCATGAAAACCCAAGGGTTATTGTGAGCGACAAAGATCCCATTTTTACTAGAAATTTTTGGACGGAGTTATTTTATTGTTTGGGTAATCAATTAGCTCATAGCTCATCTTATCATCCTCAATCTGATGGTCAAAGTGAGATAGTAAATAAATGTTTGGAAGGATATCTTCGTTTTTTAGTATTTGATAAGAAAACACAATGGGTCAAGTGGTTACCTCTCGCTGAATGGTGGTATAACACTTCCTTCCATACTGCAGCAAAAATGACCCCATTTATGGCACTTTATGGATATCATCCACCATCCATCACATCATCTTTAAGAGAAAATTCGAAGGTTCAAGCAATGGAAGATCACATTGAGCATCAAAAATAAGTTCTCCAACTCTTAAAGGATAACCTGAATTTGGCACAAAATCGAATGAAACAACAGGTAGATCAACATCGCAGCAAGAGAAGTTTTGATGTAGGAGACTGGGTATTTTTACGACTACAACCATACAAACAAATGTCCCTCAAGCAAGCTAAAAAGGATAATAAATTATCGCCAAAGTACTATGGTCCTTACAAGGTGTTGCAAAGATTGGTACTACGGCATAAAAATTGGAGCTTTCTGCATCTTCACGAGTGCATCGAGTTTTCCATGTTTCGTGCTTAAATAAGGTTATAGGTGAAAATATTCTTGTTCAAACAATATTGCCAGAACTTGATGTGGAAGGAAAAATCATATTGGAACCTGAAGCGGTCATGGAAAAAAGAACTGGACAACTACGAAATCAATCAATTTCAGAGTATCTCATAAAGTGGAAGAACTTAGCCACTGAATATTCTACATGGGAGGATGAGAATTTTATACAGAAGCACCCAGAGCTACTCAAGCATTAAGGAAAACACTTTTTTGAAGGAGAGGGGCATGTTAGGTCCCTATATTACTAGTATAGTCCCTTATTGTTGTTAGTGTAACACCCTTATTGTTATTATTGTACTCCTGTAACCCCCATATTTTTATTATTGTGCCCTTTAATTATTATTGTTAGGTCGGCTAGGATTACATTGTGGCCTCACTAGGATTACAATGTGGCCCCATGGACTTTTATATATAGAAAGGAGGTTTTGTAATTTTAATCATCCAAGAATTATTCATTCATGTAATGTATTGGAGGTTGCCCCTCGAAGTGGATTATTTCTAAGGCGTTGATATCTCTTTTCTTCTATTTTTGGAGCTGGTTTCACAACAAAAGGAGCTTTGAAGACCTCAGGGATAATTTGTTTGGGTCAGAGCTAGTCAAGCTCTGTAGTGCTCAAGATCTCATAATTTTCAACGGTCTAAAGAAGTGGCCCAATTCTATCCAGATTACCTGCATCCATGGGCTTGGCAGCAGCGTGGTAGATTATGTTATTTCCAGTATCCCTTTATACAACGAAATAATAAATTTTGACATCTTAGACGACCATGAGCCTAACTCTGATCATAGGCCTTTACTCATAACTCTCAATTTTTTCATGCATAGAGATCCCATTGAAGATAATCCTTATACTCAAAAGAACTTAATCTTTGATAGAAATAAAAACGATATCTTTCTAAATGAATTAAAAACTAATTTGCTTCCTTTATCTAGTATAGACAACATATATGACCTCTATCATAATTTTACTACAACCCTCTGATATTCTATTAATAAGTTCTCAATTGAAGTCTCAAGTAGTAAAAGAAATAGCAAAACCAACCCATGGTATGACAAAGATTGTAAAAGTGTGAGGAGAGCAATTAAGGAAGCTATTGATGAATCTCTCAAAATTGACAAGATAAAAATATACAAAGCCCTAACTAAAAGGAAAAAAAGACAATATATTCATAAAAGACAAGAGAATCACTTACACCTCTCTAAGGTGGCTCCTAAGAAATTCTGGAGGCAGATTCTAACTAGGAAAACTAAAGATAATAATAAAATTGCTTTACACGACTGGAATTTCTATCTTAAAAAGCTTTATGAATCTCCAAATGCCAGGGATAACTTTGAAACCCTACTAACAACGAAAGAAGTTTTCTCATTATAAGACATCGATTTCAGGGTTAAACGCCTGGAAAATGGGAAAGCTAAAGACATTGAAGGTTACCAGGAAGACATCTTAAAAATTGGAGGTCATGTCCTCATCCCCCACATCCACAGGCTTTTCAACCAAGTGGTCAAGAAAGGGTTCCCTAAACCTTGGACTCAGAGCCTCATTATCCCTATTTTTAAAATTGGGGATACAAATAACCCCTATAATTATCAGAAAATTATAATGAGCCCTCTCTTAGCCAAGTTATATAGTATTATTTTGGAAAAGAAGTTGAGCATTTGGCTTGAAAGTGAAGGTAAGCGGGCTAAAGGCCAAGTGGGTTTTAGAAGGCAGCACTCAACAACGGATCACCTCGTTACGCTTAGGATCATTATGGAGGAATGCCGCAATGATAAATCCAATCTCTTATGTTGCTTTGTGGACTTTAGAAAGGCTTTCGATATGGTTCCTAGATAAAACCTATGGAATAGATTAGAAGAGTTAAATGTTCCTTTCGAGCTAAGAGCAGTTGCTATAATGTTATACGAGAATGTAATTGCCAAGTTAAAGAGAAATGAGGGGTGGTCGAAAGATATTAAGTGTAATATCAAAGTTAAACAAGGTTTCCCCCTCTCCCCTACCCTATTTGGCATTTACATCGACAAGCTAGAAGGTTGTTTAGAGGAAGCAGGATGTGCTGGCATGATCTTAGCTGGGATAGTCCTCATCCTTCTTCTCTATACTAACGATATTGTCCTTCTCGCAAGGTTCCCATCTGATCTTGATAAGAAACTTAGACTTCTTAAGGATTTCTGCTCTACCATGGGTATGTATGTTAACACTGACAAAACAAAAGTTATGATTATCAAATCCAAGAAGGACACTTATGCTAATTTTATGTATGACAATAGTAACTTGGAGGAAGTGTCTTCTTACAAGTACCTAGGAATTGATATTCATCACAAGCTCAACATGAACTATAACATTCAGAAAAGGATTAATGGGGGGTGGAAAGCTTATTTTGGTCTTGAAAATAATTGTAAAACAACAAACCTCGTAATGTGGGATAGAAAGAAGTTCCTCTTTGAAACTTTAGTCAATCCAGTTATCTTATATGGATGTGAGGTTTGGGGTTGCAGCATATCTAGAGAATCCTGGAGAAATATTGAGCAAATCCAGAAGATTTTTATAATGTATAACCTTAAAATTAAAAGCAATACACCCTATCCTATTCTCCTTATAGAAGTTGGTCTTTCCCCTATCGAGAGCCTAGCTATGACTAGGCTTCTATTGTACAAGCACAAGATCAATAGCATAGGAGACCATAGAATTCCTAAGCTAGCTTTAAATTCTAGCCAAAACCACCTAAGGCTTAAACGAGGTTGGTATAAAGACACTAGGGCCTGGTTAAACCATTGGGAGATCGACGAGAATGTTGCATTGCAAAACATTAATAACATTAAAAAAATTGTTACTTCTAAGTTCAAAGAAAAAATTTGGTGTGAGAAAGATCTAGCAGCTGAAAGAAAATTAAGATATTATAAGGAGGTCATCAACCCCACCCTAGAAGATCAAAAGTATCTCTCCATTTTAACTAGCTCAAAGAAGAAAATTAATATAGCCAAGATTAGAACGAACTCTCATGAGCTCCATAGTAAAACAAGTCATTAGACAGTTCCTAAGACACCATGGATGGAAAGGATCTGCCATCTCTGTGAGAATATGAACATCGAGGAGGAAAATCACCTCCTCTTAGAGTGCCCTGCATACAACCACATTAGAGCTCAATTTCATAATCTTTGTTGCAATACTGATCTTCCTAGCCTTTTAAGATGTCAAAATTATAGTGAGCTCGAGAGGCTTCTCTCCAAGCTTTTTGAGCATAAGAATAAAATCTTAAATCAAACTAAATAACTCTTTTCTTTAGGTCCGATAGACCAAAGATTGGTCTCAATGGACGTTCACCACCACCACCACCACCGCCACCATCACCATCAGCATCATCATCATCATATTTAATATTGAAAAGATATTCAAAATAAATGTTTCAATCAATATTAATACATAATTGTATAATAAGATAAGATTTGTAGTTTGATTTTTATATTTTCTAATTTAATTATGAAAATAGAAATTTTTAAAAAAATTGTAAAATATTAAATTTTATGTTTGTTATAAAAATTAATTCATAAATTGTATGATAAGATCAGATTTGTAGTTTGACTTTTTTTTTTCCAATTTAATCGTGGAAATAGAAAATTTATTTATATATATATATAAAATAAATTTTAGGTTTAAATTTTGAAGCAGTAAAAAAAAAAAAAAAAAAAAAAAAAAAAAAAATAATAATAATAATAATAATAATAATAATAATAATAGGAATTTTTTATTTAAAAAGGTTATATGTTGAGTTTACGTCGAGTATTACCTTGATGGTTTTTAGTTTTGTTGTTGTACTCTTTTGAACTATAAACAATATTTTAACCTTATATGTAACATAATGCCTTATGATGCTTTTTATGATGTGTATATTTACTTTTTTATTAATGGTCATTTTTAGAGTATTTTTTAAAATTATATTAAAAAAAAATATACCATAAACATGATTAAATTTAAGAGATAATAATTTATAACAGAAAAAAAATTATTATTTTAATCTTATTTTTTTAGAAATTAATATATTATTTTAATTATTTATTAATATAACTTTTAATTTATTGATATATGGTATAGAAATTAATGTGTAGATTCGAATATGATAATGAAATGTACTAAATCACAAGACTCCAAGCTCCTCTATTCATTCGCGAAAGTAAATTCACGTTCTAGCACACAAAACATTAACATGCAAAAGGAAACATCACACACGTACAGAGATTTATCTAGGGGAAAACAACTGCTCAAAACCTCTTACTATTTGTATTACACTAATCAAAGAATAGAGATGAAACACAATGTTTGCTCAAGCCTGAGCACAACCTGCAAGTGTATAGTCAATCTTTTTGCCTGTCTGACTGGACCTAACCAATACTTAGCCAATTTTTCAAGCCTCCAAGATCCTAATTCCTTTTGTTGTTCCTAGATGAATCAGGCCGTATTTTTTAGGGAAATAACTCAATTGGATTGCACAATTTTTGTAGGTCCATTCTTTTACTGCATGCACCACTTGTACACATGAGACTAGTCTACAATTTATATTACACTTCCTTGGAATCTCCATCTCAACTAGGTAACTCGAATTCTCTACATGCATCAGTTATTTTGGGTTGATTGAACACTTAATTGGATGACCACTGAGTGTGATTGAAGTTACACAGCACAACTTGACCTTCCACTATTTTATCCGACATTTGGAACTAGTTTAACTGACAATAACTCAACTTAACTGAAATAAATTGTTACAAATTAGCAATCAATCATACTGAACTTAAATCGAGCTTCCCTGACTCAAATTTATTGAGTTAACTGAGTGATAAGAGCCATGTCACCTCAGTTAACTAACTCCAAGATTCTACTGATGTGGAAATTCGAATGTTCTCTAGTTTGACCAAGGAAAAGTCAAACTGAGATTTTCTTGCTGCATTTTCAACACTCCCTCTCAGCAAGAAAGGGATTATCTACCACCCTAATCCTGCCTCTATGGAACTCGACTTTTCCTCTTGACAAGGCCTTTATCAAAATGTTTACATCTTGTTCCTTTGTCGGAATGTACTACAACAACATGATCGACCTCTCCACACAATCTCGTAGATGATACCAGGTATCTATATGCCTGGATCGATTGTGAAAACATGATTTTTAGAGAGCTTGATGCAACTCTTGTTATCACAGTAAATCATAATAGGATCCATCGTCTAACCAAATAACCCAACAAGAATCTTTCCCATATAGATTTCCTCACATGTTGCTTGACTAGCATCTATGTACTCTACTTCTACTAAGTTGAGTGCCACAAGTCTCTGCTTCCTGTTGTACCAAGAAACTGTTGCAGACCCAACACTGAAAATTCCTCCTGATGTGCTCTTTCTATCTAATGGCCTCCCCACCCAATTTTCATTTGTGAAGCCACATAGATTCACTCCCTTTGTACCATATTCTAAACTGAGTAGTGCCTCTGAGGTACCGTAATACATGCAAGTTTTCCTCCAAAATAATTTGGTTGGTCAAACCATGGCTTGGCTCAGCTGGTTGACTTAATAACATGTCTGGTTGTGTGTTCACAAGATACATGAGTGAACCCACCAATTGGTCTCTAGAGGAGTCTCCATGTGTTTGCATTTTTCCATGTGGTACGTCTAAAGTATCTTGTTGGCATACTTACCCTAAGATATAAACAATTCTCCCCCTTTCCATAATTCTAATCCAAGAAAATAGTGCATGAGACCCATGTCCTTTATTTCAAACTCTCTTGCAAGGTCCTCCTTGCAAGATCTGGTCAATTTTTCATCACCTGTTAAAATCAAATAATCAACATATAAGACAATAATCAACAATTTACCTGAATCCACCAAAATGTGGTAAAGGTTTGCATTCGCTTCACTTTTGGTGAATCCCAAACTGGTGAGATAGCTATCAATCCTGGTGTACCAAGAACGAGGTGCTTGCTTCAATCCATACAATGCTCACTTGAGTTTGCACACATGTGACTCTCTATCGAAGGTCTCAAAACCTTTTGTTTGTTCGATTTACACCTCTTCCTCAATAACTCCATTGAGTAATTTTTTCTTCACGTCCATCTGGTGGATATTACACCCCATTTGTGCAGCTAGAGCAAGAATTTATCTCATGAAAGAGCACCTTGCTACAGGAGAAAAGGTCTCCTCATAGTCAATCCCTTCAACCTAAGAGTACCCCTTGGCCACCAATCTGGCCTTGTATTTCTCTATGCTTCCATCCGTTGCATTCTTTACCTTGTAAATCCATCAAAAACCTACCATTGATTTGTATATTGGTCTTGGGACCACTTCCAAAACAATGTTTCTGACAATGGAAGAATATTCCTCTACAATAGAATCAACCCATACATGATGCTCTACAACTTCCTCGAATGAGAATGGTTCTGTCTCTACTAGCTTAGTCATCAGATCCATGTAGCCAGTGTACCGATCCGGTGACCTCCTTTGCCTGCGTTGGGAGGTGGGTGCTCCCACGTTCTCTCTAGCATCCTGCAATAATTTGTCTGCTTCTCTAGTTCATTTCCTTACTTCTCTAGATCTCTCTTCTTGAGTAGTTGTCTCCACTATTTTATCCTTTGCTTATTGCTGCTCCACAACTTCTCGAGGTTATTACTTTAAAAGAAAAATCTCTTGATCTGAATGCAACTAAAGCTCCCTCTCAAGAGAACACCTCATTGTCTTCTCCTTATTGAAATTCACATCCCTTCGCACGACTATCATTCTACGGGATGTCAAGTACACACCATAGTTGTGAGGTGTATTTGTATACCCCACAAATATCCCCAACTCCGTTGTCGGCTCTAGATTTTTCCTTGATTCCTTAGAAATGTGGCAATATATTGATGCTCCAAATATCTTAAAGTGTGACACATATGGTTTCTTCCTTGAAAAAAACTTCTTCTGATGTACACATCCCAAGAATACTGATGCCAGGATTCTGCTATAAAACAGATCCTTGCGCACAATAATAGAGTGTGTGTTCCTCTTACATGAAATCCTCAATTTAATCTTCAATAAAGTCTACTTAAACTCAATTCAAAATACACATGAAGAGAGATCCAAACGATACACAAAATAATTGCATAAAATACAACCAGAAATTTATAAATGCAAACCCTGACTTGGCTTAATATTACAATGATTGGCCTCTCGCTCCCTCGGCATTTTCAAAAACTCTCACACCATTTCTCTCTATCTCTCACTGTATTCCTCACTCTCACAAGCTTCATATTTATACGCAATTATGAATTAACTCCAATCCATTATTTTCTCCACACAAATCTCAACCAAAATCTAAAATAGATTTATCCCTTATTTGACTCAACTGAGTTCCATTGAAGGAATTCCTGATCCCTAAATTATCTACCTAACTCAACTCCACTCATATCCTCCATTTATTAAAAGAATATTTACTAATCCTCACACTCATATTTTTCTCTCTTAATTTATTAAAATGAGCACAATAATTTATAAAATAATTGAAAATATATCACCCCCTAATTACTCAATTAAATAATGAAACTCAAATAGGATGCTCCTGCATCAAATTCCCCATGTAGAGAAGTTTCCATAGACTCCTGTCTATGAGGTCTATCGCCTTTCTGTAATAATGCGACAGCCACAAGTTTCGATGACTTGTTCCCTCCAGGATTCCAAACTCTGTTATGTCGCTGGTCCTTTAAAGTATCAACTCCATTTTTTAATTCATCACTCACTCTGTCAATCGGATTCCATCAGTCTTTACAACAATTGCTTCTGCCAATTCCTTGGAGTAACTCCTCTTTGTTTGATGTTGTCGTCTCCAATTTTGCTGAACACTCAACTTTCTGAAGTGAAGAATAACCAAGAATTTCTTCTTGATCACAACTATAGTCATTGATTGCTTCTATAGTAGAAAATTTATCATCTGGTGTTGTACATGCATTCATCAACAAACTGTTAGTTTTAAAAATATAAGACCTTTCAACCTCTTTTGATGCTTCAAGAACCAATCTCCCATCATAGATTTTATGGATTTCAACAGATCCTATTTTGAATTGTTGGCTGCTTTCATCTTTATCCTGCTAGTTCAATACTTCTATTTCCATTATGTCTCTAAGGACATAACTTTCTTGTTGGTCCCAATCTTTCATCTCATTTCCAAATACTTTCTACTCAATTTCTCTGATTTCAACATCATATTTATTTATTTTTCCTTCTGTACCTACAGCCACATTATTATTTGAAAATTTATAACATTCACTCATCTCTATAAATGTTAAAAACATTTCATCCCTATCATGCACGGTAACTGCAATCTCTTTTGTATCAGGTTCTTTAAGTTTCATCTCCCCTTCAAGTTTCTTAAGCCATCGTTCCAAGAACTCTATTTCCATGTGAAATATTTACAGTGTTTCATCACAACCTTCATTCCCAGCTTCATTCTTCTTTTGGAAATCTTCCTGAGTTATCATGGTTTCTATATCATCACATTGCAAAATTCTATCAGCAATTTCATTAAACAAATTCATTTGTTTACCTCCTTGGAATATCACTTCGTCATTTTCATTATGCTTCTGCTCCATAACATCTTCAACTGGTTGTCTTACCCCCAACAAGAATTCATTTATGATTTCTTCCTACTACAACAAATCACTAGCTTCCTCCTCTGAAAGGCATTCTCCTTCATACTTCACCTTAAGAGTTTCATTCATCTCTGTGACAGTTTCACCAGACTGTCCACCATCTTTCGTACATCCTGCAAACATATATAAACTGTGAGATTTAAAAATACATAGCCTCATCTGCTTCTCTTGTCAACAATTCTTCTGAACTATTCCAATAGTCCATGAGATCTTTCTCATTGATCTCGTCACCCATAATTTCACCCTGTTCTGGGCCACAAATGGAAACTTCCATTTTCAACTCAGCCTCTCTGAGTTCTCCATATCTCAATTTCACATTCATCATTTGTTCGAGCTTCCTCAGCTCTTCTGTCAACTGTATGTTTACCTGTTGTTCCCTCTTTGCATGTAGCCTCTGCTGCTTCAATTTCTTCCTCATGGTCCAACCATGTCTCTGGTCTTTATTTCTCTGCAAAAATTCCATCAATAACTCAAGGTGAGTTGTTATCTCATCTTTCTCCCTCTCATACTCTTCATCAGTTAACTGCTTACATATGCTATTTGCCTTGGCATTTTCCTTCTTCTTCCTTCTGTTGCGGTCTTTCTCAGAACCTCTAAAATGACTATCACCAATCATCTTCTATTCCTTTGTGAACTTCATCTGTTCACGAGTGGATTTCATTTGAACCCCCTTTTTAGCAAGCCTCCATACTTTCCATTCAAAAATGCAAGCTCTCTTCCTGTGCTTGACCTTTTTTAGTTCTCTGTCTTGGAATCATCTCTGGAAACTCTCTTGCTCCTCTTTTGCTGCAAACAACAACTTCAATAATGCTTGTGTTACAATGGCCAACTTTTTGGGTGTCGAGCTCTACCGATTATGCACCCAATTACATTCAAACCTTTGACTTGGCTTACGACTCTTTGACTCCAGACTTTACATCAACTCTTCATCTTGGATGAAAAATACACCCTCTTGTACAATGACTCAATGGTTTAACTTGATTCAAGCTATCCAAATTTTTATTTGACCGTAACATTTGATTTGACTTAAGGCTTGACCCAATGATTACAATAGTGGATATTTTGACTCTAATTCAAGTTATACAACATACCAATAAACATCCACCCTTATTACATTTTCATGATGTAAAATCTTCACTCTCTCTCATACTCCATTCTTATGAAAATATCACAAGTCACCAACTACCTTATCTCCCATTATCACTTCACATGATATTGAAGCCTTTAAATCGAAATGCAATCCACTTTCCCAAGATTTATTTCATGGTAAAAATAAATAAACCATTTAATTTTCAACATTCAAAAATACCTCTTTGAAATGAATGATCATACCTTCAAGGCTATTAATAAACCTTCTCTTTGCAATTTCAACTCTCCGGATTTCCTTCTTCTGTGCCATCTTTATCACTGTGAATATTCACATGCCACCCATCACCTTAGCGCAAACAGTTTTCCTGCACTTCCATACACCATACAACTGCACATTATAAATTGCACATGTAATATCCCCTTTCAGGGATATCTCTAAAACACAAGAAAACTCCAACCAGAGATGGAATGGGAGGGAATTTACCAGATATTTCACCTTTGAAAAGAGGGTGAGATCTGGAGGCTATCTGGCCCTTTCCAGACTATGTCTAAGATTATGGAGAAAAACACACCAAGTGGTATAGTAATTGGAATGCTCGAGGAGGAAAATAACAGTAGTGCAAGCATACAATAGCATATATATAGAACATGTAACAGATACTCAAGAAATGCAAAGAGAAAGCTAAGCCATTTTATTATGCTGAGAAATATAAGTGAGTACAATAGGTGATCAGAGTGATGGCACCTAGACTTTCACAAGGCAAGTGAAGAAATACTCTCAGAATGCTGATGGAATGGCTACTCTCTGATCTACGTCCTAGGTACTGGAAAACTTCCATGTAACTGCTACTGCTGGAACAAGATGAGTATCTGGGGCTACTCCCCTACTCGGAATAAGCTGAAACTCTGGAATCAACCTCTACTCACCAAACCCAGAAAAGCCCAGAGAGTGTTCCTGGAATGGCCGACCCTCAAAAATCACCCCCTTGAGGATCTACGCTATCCTCCAAGGCTCTGCACTGACACTGAAGGGAATCCACCAAAATACTGCCTCAAACTCTGCCAATAACCTCCAATAGGCAAGGGCTGGCCCCTTGCTCAATATGAAAGCTCGAAACCTCCAAAAGACACCCAATATAGAGCTCCCAAGAAATGGACTGCGTCCTCCCTCTCAGGACTGCGCAGTCTATGAATGCACTGCTCCTCCACAAAATCCAAACACCAAACCTCCTGCAAAATACTGATGGGACAACCTCACCTGAGAAGGCACTCGAAATCCCCTGGGGCTGAGGGTGAGATCTCCGAACGGAGACACTCGGTGCACTAAGCAGTGTTGCAGACTAGCTAAACAACCAGCATGCTCAAGAAGTCGAAATGACCAGCTCAATATCATAAACATCGAATGAAAAAAATGAGGAGGCTCTCCTCTCTATATAGCATTGGCTTCTCTCAAACCCTAAGGCCCACCTCATCCAACGTAGCCTCCCTTTGCCACATTCTCAACTTGGTCTGCGCAGTCCCTCCATGTGATCTACATGGGCCCCCTCTCTACGTGGTCTCTTGGCCCCCTTGGCTCACTTAAGTTACAACGTGTGTCTACTAGGGAGTGCACTTTATTTTTTTGAGTGAGTTATGTCCCCCTCTACTCACTTTTATTTATAATCTAACTACATAAGGCAAAATTGACCAAAATCGAATATTCCAATTATCCATTGCTAATTGGGAATATTACAGTCTCCCCCGGCAAAATGTTGCTTGACCCCAAGCAACTATAGTGATGGATGCTGCAAGATCTTCTCACTCTCCCAAGTGGCATCCTCATCCGGCAAATTCTTCCACCTCACCAAGAACTCCCAGATTGTCCTGTTCCGCAGCTGCCTCTCCCTGGTATCAATAATGGCCTTGGGCTGTAACACCGAATGCCCCTCATCATTTGTAGGCGATAACTCCTCTGTCACTGTCACCTGCTGTCCCAATGCCTTCTTCAGGCATGATACATGGAAAATGTGATGAATCTTACTACCTTGGGGCAGCTCCAACTCATAAGCAACCTCTCCAACTCTGTGTATCACCCTGTATGGCCCATAAAAACGGGGCTTGAGCTTCTCAACTCCCTTATGCTTCAGTGACGACTATCGGTACGGCTGCAAACATAGGTAGACCAAGTCTCCTACCTCAAACTATCTCTCCATCCGACCCCTATCGACATACAGCTTCAGCTGGTTCTGCGTTGTAGTCATGTTATCCTTGAGAGCTCGTAGAATGTCATGACTCTCTTGGATCCAATCTTTGGCTCTCAGAGCCTTGCTAGCACCAAAAATAACATTAGCAAAATATAAAGAATGGTATCCATACAAAGCATAGAATGGAGACATACCGATGGACATGTGATGTGTGTTTTTGTAGCATTACTCCCCTAGATGCAGCCACTTCAGCCACGCTCTCTGCTGCCCACTAACATAGTTACACAAGTAGCCCTCCAGCCACTTGTTAACTATCTTTGTCTGCCTGTCTGTCTGTGGGTGGTAGCTGGTGCTCAGTGTCAACTCTGTCCCCACCAGTCGGAAAAGCTCCTACCAGAATCCACCCATAAAGTGGTTGTCCCTGTCACTGATGATGGTCTTGGGAAGACCATGTAACCTGAAGATCTCTCTGAAGAACAGCTCTACCACCTGTGCTACTGAATAGTGTGTGGATATGGAAAAAAAGTGTGCATACTTCGTCAGCCGATCAACAACGACGTATATACAGTCCTTGCCCTGCACCATGGGCAACCCTGTGATGAAATCCATCGAAATGCTCTCCCATTTCCCCTCTGGAATGGAAAGAGGCTGCAACAAACATGCGGGATGGTTCATCTCTCCCTTGTTTCTCTAGAAAACCTCGCACTCCCTGATATGTTGGAGCACGTCCTCCTTGAGGCCCTTCCATGAGAACCTCTCTCTGATGGCCCGGTAGGTTTTGGTAAACCCCTGATGGTCGGACAATGGTGAGTCATGTGACACTTGAAGTATCTTCTTATTGAGCTGGGAGCCCTCAGTCAAGAAGATCCTATCTCTGTAGTATATGATCTCATCTATCACCCTGTATCTGTCATCTGTCACCTGACCATCCAGAACCTCATAGGAAAATCTGTCCTTGGAGTACTCCACCAAGAGTCGAGCCTTCCAATCTGTATCCAAACTCATCAGAGACAACGTGACTGGTCTACGTGAAAGTGCATCGGCTACCACGTTGTTCTTCCCCTTGACATACTCAATGTCAAATTCATAAGCCTAGATCTTGTTGATCCACTTTTGCTGCCTCTCCTATAACTGTTTCTGCTCCAAAAAGAACCTGAGGCTATTGTGATAAGTCCTCACCCTAAACCTGTTACCCACTAGGTACTGTCGAAATTTGGCCAATGCATGCATAATGGCTAGCATCTCCTTGTCGTATATAGGATACAACCGCTCATGAGGAAGGATTTTCTGGCTCTCATAGGCTATAGGGTGGCCTCCCTGCATCAAAACTGCATCGATCCCCTCTCCCGACGCATCGCACTCCAAAACAAAAGGATGCGTAAAATCTGGCAACGCAAGCACTGGGCAGCTGCTCATAACCTCCTTGAGCCTGTCAAAGGCCCGCTGCGCTGTATCTGACCAACTGAATGCCCCTTTCTTCGTCAAATTTGTAAGGGGTGCAGCAAGCTAAGAGAAACTCTTGACAAACTTCCTGTAATATGTGCAGATACCAACAAATCCTCAAAGTTTCATCATCTTTCTCGGCTCTGGCCAATCTCTGATGGCCCTGATCTTCTCCTCATGGACCCTCACTCTATCCACTCTTATGATGTGTCCCAAATACAACATCTCCATCAACGCAAACTCACACTTGGAGAGCTTAGCATAAAACTGTTGCTCCTCCAAGATATGCAGTACTGCCTCTATGTGCTGGAGATGCTCCTCCCAAGTCCTGCTATATATCAATATATCATCGAAAAAGACCAACAAAAACTTCCACAGATGACTGCGGAAGATATGGTTCATGCATGACTGGAAAGTAGCTAGGGCATTGGTTAGCCCAAAAGGCATAACCAAGAACTCAAAGTGGTCGTAATGGCACCTGAAAGCGGTCTTGGCAATGTCCTGTTCCCTCACGCGAATCTGGTGGTACCCGAATCTCAAATCGATCTTTGAGAAGAACTGTGCTCCTCTCAACTTATCAATCTGCGGTATGGGGTACCTGTTCTTCATGGTCTTCTTATTCAGGGCCCTGTAATCAATGCACATTCTCAATGTGTCGTCCTTCTTCTTCACCAACACCACCGAAGAAGCAAAAGGACTGGTGCTAGGCCGAATATGTCCAAGAGCCAGCAACTCCTGGATGGCCTGCTCAATCTCATCCCGATAGGCCTTGGGGTGCATATAGGGTGTGGTAATAATGGCCTGGATGCCTTGCTCTAGCTCAATAGTGTGCTCAAACCCCCGATCTAGTGGCTGCCCTGGCGGTATCTCTCCAAATACCGTATCATACCTGTCAAGGATGGCCTGTATTTCCGAATGAACTGTCTGCCCGGTAGTCCCTGCCTCTGATGCCCGCAACTCAAATGCCCACTCTATGTCTCCCTTCCGGAGGTCAGCCTCCATCCGGTGAGCTGAAACAGTCTGGGGTGGGTAAGTGTGCATCCCACGTATCTTCTCATGCTTCTCGGTCTTCTTATCATCCCACTCCATCTCCAAGGCCTCCCAATCTGTGGTGACCTTCCCCAAAGTAATCAGCCACTGTACACCCAATACCACATTGGTATCTGGTATGTTGACCATGAAAAAGTGGTCAGTCATTGTGTAGGTACCCATCGTCACAGCCAGCTCTGGAACATACCTGGCACACTGCATCGTCTGATCTCCTAGGACCAACACTGAAAATCCATTGAAGCTCTCTATCGATATGCCTCTTCGCTCAACCATTTGTGCATCGATGAAGTTGTGGGTTGCCCCACTGTCTTCTAGAACTGAAACTCGTTGCCCACACACTGTCCCTCAGACACGCAGCGTCAAATACTTGGGTACTCCTCGCAATGCTGCAAGGGTCCCCCCTGTGGGTGCGAAAGCTGCACCTCCTGCTCCTGGAGGTGGAGGTGGAAAATGGTCCTGTGATGTCTAACTATCTCCTGCCTCTCCATCCTCATACTCATCCTCTTCCCCACCGGTCTCTGAGAAGACCTCGATAAAATGTGCTTTTCCCACAGCACATCTATGTCCTGGTGCCCACGACTCCTGACAGGTAAAGCACAACCTCTTCTTCTTCAACTCCCTCCTAGCATCATCATCTAGCTGTACCCTACCCTGATTCCCCTTCGGAGGCGGAATCCTCACATCCTTCCCCTTTGGCTGGAAAGCCTATCTCTGGGGGTAAGGTGTCTTGGTCCTGGGTAAGGCATCCTGCAAATCCCAGGTCCTGCCAATGGCATCCTGGAGTGTGGCCAGTCTAGTGGATCTGACTAGACCCCGAAGTGGCTCTGCTAACCCCTCAACAAATAGGTAGATCATCCGTGTTGCGGATATATCTAGCACCATCACTGGAATCCTCAAGAAATCTGCAATATACATCTCCGGGCTCTCAGTCTGTTTGAGCCTCATCGGCTCAACAAAATGCTCCTCTGGATCCCTCCGGTCAAACCTCTCTATCAATCTCCGAGTGAACTCGGCATAGGTAGTCATTGTGGAATGCCCGAGTGTAACCATCCAATGGAACCACCAGTCCTAAGCCTCACCATCCAAATGCAGCGTGGCCACCTTGATGGCCTCCATCTCTACCATCTAGTTGAGCTGGAAATATATGTCCAGCTTCTCCACCCAATACTTTGCCGAAATTTTTGATGAACCATCAAATGTAGGCAAATGGAATCGGCTCACTGTACACTGGGTGTCTCCATCATGATAATGTCGGTGCCCTCTATGATGGTTGCGGGGTCTGCTATCTCGCTGGAGCTGAATAAAGTCTCTGAATGAAAGGGCATCCCCTAACTCCTGTCCATATGCCTAGTACTCCGCAAAATAGTCACCCATGTGGCTAGACTCTAGCTCCTGCTGTGCTCCTACCCCAGTGTCTGCACCCAAAAAAGTGGGCATAGTGGAATAAGTGGGGGCATGTGATGCCTGGTGCGGAGTGGCAACCCGCTCCTGCAAATGGTGGGATGTGCCCGACCCCTCACCAACCTGGAAACCCCTCAGGGTTTCACACTGTCTAGCCTCCACAGCAGTGAATCTCTAACCCATAACCTCGATCTGCCTCGCCAGATTCTACACTGATCTGAGGAGTGCTTCCCCAAACTATTTTGCATTGCTATCATCTGTTATCGTTACTTCCTGCTCTGAATCTACCACAGGCCCCTCCTATTCTGTGTCTATCACAGGCTCCTCCTGTTCTACGTCCACCAACTGAACGCAATCACCCTCTCTGTAGGTGTTCTCCAACCTACACTCAATATATTTGTACTTCCTACCTCTGTAGCAGCTGTAGGGTTTCTCCCTCGGTGTCATAGACAATTAGCTCCACAGGCTGAGCTAGATCTATGCTCTGATACCACTGTAATATCCCCTTTCAGGAATATCTCTAAAACACAAGCAAACTCCAACCAGAGATGGACTGGGAGGGCATTTACCAGATATTTCACCTCTGAAAAGAGGGTGAGATCTGGAGGCTATCTGGCCCTTTCCAAGACTCTGTCTAAGAGTATGGGGAAAAACACACCAAGTGGTATAGTAACTGGAATGCTCGAGGAGGAAAATAACAGTAGTGAAAGCATACAATAGCATATATATATATAACATGTAATAGATACTCAAGAAATGCAAAGAGAAAGCTTATCCATTTTATTATGCTGAGAAATATAAGTGATTACAATAGGTGATCAGAGTGATGGCACCTAGACTTGCACAAGGCAAGTGAAGAAATACTCTCAGAATGCTGATGGAATGGCTGCTCTCTGATCTGCGTCCTAGCTACTAGAAAACTGCCATGTAGCTGCTACTTTTGGAACAAGATGAGTATCTGAGGTTGCTCCCCTACTCGGAATAAGATGAAACTCTAGAATCAGCCTCTACTCACCAAACCCAGAAAGCCCAGAGAGCGTTCCTGGAATGGCCAACCCCCGAAAATCACCCCCTTGAGGATCTATGCTATCCTCCAAGGCTTTGCGCTGACACTGAAGGGAATCCACCAAAATACTACCTCAAACTCTGCCAATATCCTCCAGTAGGCGAGGGTTGGCCCCTTGCTTAATCTCAAAGCTCGAAACCTCCAAAAGACACCCAATCTAGAGCTCCCAAGAAATGGACTGCGTCCTCCCTCTCAGGACTACGTATTCTATGAATGCATTGCTCCTCCACAAAATTCAAACACCAAACCTCCTGCAAAATACTGATGGGACAACCTCACTTGAGCAGGCACTCAAAGTCCCCCGGGGCTTAGGGTGAGATCTCCGAACGGAGACACTCGGTGCACTAAGCAGTGCTGCAGACTAGCTAAACAACCAGCGTGCTCAAGAAGTCAAAATGACCAGCTCAATATCATAAACATCGAAGGACCAAAATGAGGAGGCTTTCCTCTCTATATAGCGTTGGCCTCTCTTAAACCCTAAGGCCCACCTCCTCCAACGTAGCCTCCCTTTGCCACGTGCTCAACTTGGCCTGCGCAGTCCCTCCATGTGGTCTACGTGGGCCCCCTCTCTACATGGTCTCTTGGCCCCCTTGGCTCACTTAAGTTACAACGTGTGTCTACTAGGGAGTGCACTTTATTTTTTTGAGTGAGTTATGTCCCCCTCTACTCACTTTTATTTATAATATAACTACATAACGCAAAATTGACCAAAATCGAATATTCCAATTAGCCATTGCTAATTGGGAATATTACAGTACATCAATTCACATCTCTTCACCTTCGTACAGAGAACAAGCTATTCATGTTTTCAACCTCTTTGATGAATAATGTACAACTCGTACATTGTGTCCATCCTGAACAACATCTCCTTAGGCAGCGCCATGTGATGGTAAAAACAAGGATTCTACAACATCAAGCAATTGTGGTTTGTTTGTGTTTTCAACCTTAAACACAAATCACAAGAATTCTCCCATTTCCAACTACAAGCCTTGATCCAAAATGATGAAACTAAGATTGTGAAGAACCCACACTACGCATAATAAACCATCTCATATATTATAAAATATATGCTTCTCTTTATATCACCCAGGATTGTGCATTCTCCTTTTCCATTTATTTATGCAGAAATTAATTTCCTTTAAAACTACTGTGGTGATAAAACCTTATGCCTCCGCATTTACAACATTTTCACTTTAATTTTGAACCGCATGTTGACATATCTATAAATCATTCTCGTAAAAATACTTATCTATAAATTTGATTTTGGTTAAGAAAACCAAAAATGTCAATATATAATATTCTCGTCCACAATTTTACTTAACATACCTTTGCACGACATTTACCACGCCTCCTTTATGCTTTGAACTTCATTTTATCGAACATTTTTTTTTTTAATTTGGTCACAGGCTCTTCACTGCTGCCTCAGGATATGCCCCTGCTGCACTCTCACCACTAAGCATAACACAATCAGTCCCATCCAGAACAGCATTAGCCACTTATGTAGCTTCAGCATGGGTAGGGTGAGGAGACTCAATCCTGGATTCCAATATTTGAGTAGTAGAGAAATGCAGAGATCAATGATCCAAGTGATAATTTGGACATAGTTGCAGCCCTGATAGCTACCCCAATCTCTCTCATTTTTCTCTTCAATTCCTTATCATCTACGTCTCTCAACACCCAAGATGAACTCAGGCTCTATATCTCCTTAGATCCAGTTGAACACACATGTAGTTTCAACTTCAAAATGTGTTTCTAGAGAAGCAAAGACACTTTTTTTGCTTCTTCGGCTACAACTACCTTCTTGGCACACAATTCAGGACCTTGATTCTACCGTGTCCTACCGTCTCTATAGATCAAGACTATAAAGTGCTTTTAACCCCTCTAGCAAGTGGATCAAAGAAGAAAACAAATTGTGAGACTAGTTGTATGAAGAAATACTTCACTCCAAAATCACAGCGAGGCTCGTCTTCAAGCAAAAATCGAACTTCAAATGGCTCGACAACTAAAAAAAAATCACCGATAGGCTTAAATTCATGCCCAACTCCACCTTCATACAAGTCGTTGATCTGGAAGAAAATGCTGCATTATTGCAGTTGCACAATACCAAACGCTGGCTTATTACGATGAACCATGGGGATTGCATTCAATTATAAATGCAGTTATAATGATTGCAGGGAATTTGCAACCATACACACCAAAACGCAGAACAGACTATGCCATTGCTTCCATGATTCCGCTACGACTATGTTGTCTCGAATTCAGTATATGATGGCCGCATAACCCATCTTCACAGTCTTCAACTCCTCCGTTGCTAGTGTCCACACAAACCATCACACAGCAATCAAAGAAAATGTAACCAGATTACACGAATGCAACATTGAATGTATTCATTTTGGAATAGCACTGCATATATATTCTTGGTAACATAAAACCGAACACCTTACACCGTAAATCCACAGAAATTGCATTTAACATTTCCTGCAATCTTGTGGGAAATTGAACCATGCATACTAGAACGCACATTGCTTCATGGTGACTGTGTATATAATATCAAAATGCACGATATGTATACACTTCTTCTAACTCCTGGCTGAACACCGTGATCCACAGGGACTCCGTTTAATGTTTCACGCAGTCTCCAAGAAGCTTGATTCGTACACCCAACCGCAGTGTGTAGACTATGCTAGCTACACTTCACCATTCTACCGTGGTTGTGTCAATACAATTCCGTGGTCTTCAATATTCAATCATTCTTTTACTCTCTACTGCACTCCACTACAGTAAGTTAAGACTACAATCTCATGGCCGCTATTAATGCTGCACTCACACACTATGTTAAGGCTGCACACCGTGCATATGTTTTAAAACAAAATCGAACCATCCATTTCAACTGCTAACACATAATGAAATCTAATTCACGCTCACAACAGATCTTCACTGGGTCGACTCTTAAAGAGAATATACATTTGGCAACTAATCAAATCCCACACAATCTTCTCCAACCTTATGCTCTGATACCAAATGATGCCAGGATTCTACTATAAAATAGATCCTTGCACACAATAATAGAGTGTGTGTTCCTCTTACATGAAATCCTCAATTTAATCTTCAATAAAGTCTACTTAGACTCAATTCAAAATACATATGAAGAGAGAGCCAAATGGTACACAAAATAATTGCATAAAATACAACCAAAAATTTATAAATGCAAACCCTTCCTTGACTGAATATTACAATGATTGTCCTCTTGCTCCCTCAGCCTTTTCAAAAATTCTCACACCATTTCTCTCTATCTCTCACTGTATTCCTCACTCTCACAAGCTTCATATTTATACACAATTATGAATTGACTCCAATCCATTATTTTCTCCACACAAATCTCAACCAAAATCTAAAATTGATTTATCCCTTATTTGACTCAACTGAGTTCCATTGAAGGAATTCTTGATCCCAAAATTATCTACCTAACTCAACTCCACTCATTTCCTCCATTTATTAAAAGAATATTTACAATAATCCTCACACTCATATTTTTCTCTCTTAATTTATTAAAATGAGCATAATAATTTATAAAATAATTAAAAATATATCACCCCCTAATTACTCAATTAAATAATGAAAATCAAACAGGATGCTCCTGCATCAAATACGATGAGGACTCATGTTCTGCAAATAGACCATTGTGTTTCATGCTTCAGCCCACAAGTGCAGAGGTAGGCCATGGTCATGAAATATTTCCCTTGTTTCTCCCACAATACTTATGTTCTTCCTCTCAGCCACCCCATTTTTTGTGGGTTGTGGGGTGTTGTCAACTCCCACTAAATTCCTTCCTTTGCACAAAAAAATTTAAACTCATTCGACACGTAATCACTTCTGTTATCGCTCCTGAGAGCCTTCACTTTCTTGCTAGTTTACTTCTCAACAAGTTCTTTTAATTCAAAAAATTTGGAGATTGTCTGGTTTTTCTTCTGCATAAATAAAATCAACACTTGCGTGAGAAATAATCTACAAATATAACATAATACATGTGCTTGGAAATGGAGGTTTTAGAGAAAGTTCCACATACATCATAGTGGATCATTTTAAGGATTGCATGCGCCTTGTTTTCCCGATCATTGAATGTGTATTTAATGTACTTCCCCAAGGTAAACCCTTTGCATGTATGTTGTTGCTCTAGTGATCCTTTGGGGAGGAATGTGGTGATATGTTGCATGATCTTCAAATCTCCATGATGTAAATGGCCAAATATTTTATGCCATAATTCGTTGACATCTCGGATCTGTAGCTTCTCCACCTTTGTGCTCAAAGCAGCACAGTCCTCCACATCCAACTTGTATGAGTTCTTCACTCGAACCCCAATATTGTTCACTTTTCCCGTGGTGATGTTTCTCAGGAATTCCTTTCCTTTGATTAATATCACATCGTAGCCATGATCTTCCAACACCACGATGGAAACCAAATTCTTCTTTAGACCCTGTACAAACATCACATACTTTAGCTTGAGAGGGGATCCCAACTCCCTCTAAAAGGTGGTTGTGTCAATCCTGGTCGCGTTATACCTTCCATCATCTCCCATCTCGATGTGCATTTGGAGATATTTCTCCTCCAAGTCACTAAAAATTTATTTGTTCCCCGTCATGTTGAACAAGGCACCACTATCCAAATACCACACACTTCCCATCATTTTTCTTTCCATGCATGAAATGAGGATGAAATCAAGCTCGAATTGTGAAGCCAAAGCTTCACCTACCTCTCCTCCTAAGGTCTTTTTTCTTGCCTTCTTGTGAAGACACTTCAAGGAATAGTGTCCAAATTCATGACAATGAAAGCACTTGATTCTGAACAAGTTTTTCTTCTTTCCCCCTTAATTGGATTCTGGTTTAGATTTGGATTTCTTCCCTTTTCCCTTCTTTGCCTTTCCATCCAAGGCACAATTTTCTTCATCCTCTCCCTTGGATGAAGTCTTGTCTCTTGTATTCTTCCTTATTTCATCCTGTACCAAATTGGACCAGAGTTGTTCCCAATTTGGTAGTTTCTCCCTCTCATTCATTGAACCTTGGTAGTTGTGCCAACTCTTGGGAAGGCCTAGAAGGGACAGTCTCACCGAATCATCATCTAGTACTGTGACACCAACTCCTGCAAGTTCATCCCGACATTTTTTGAACCTGCTCAGACACTGTTGAATTGAGTCATTCTTCTGCATCTTGATGCTTCGAAGCTTGTCCTTGAGTGCTAGTTTCATGTGGTCATTGTTGTTCTGGAACATATATGTCAATGCTTTCCACATTGCATACAGAGTCTCTTTCCCGTGGATATTTGAGACAACATGGTCTCGTACTCCCTCTAATATGATTCTCCCCACCCAAGCTACACGCTTCTTCCATTCTGCTAGATTATGAGTATCAGCTACTGCTAGTTTCAAAATTTCACTCTCAACAAATCCCTTCAACCCATTATCTTCTAGCACTGCCTCCATGTGGTCCTTCCAAGCAACATAATTTGAGCTTCCATCGAGGGCATACTCGAGTCTTAGTCCATATAAATCCATCCTTCTATCTCTGAAGAATTGATCCTGCAAATTCGATCCTCCTGTAAAAAAAACTTCAAAATATCTTCTCTATTGTGAATCTATCTCTGTTACAATGAAGAAATTAATGTGTAGATTCAAAAATTCTCATGAAATTTACTAAATCACAAGACTCGAAGCTACTCTATTGATTTGAGAAAGTAAATTCACAATCGAGAACACAAAACATTAACATGCAAAATGAAACATCATACATGCACATAGAATTATCTAGGGGAAAGAAACTGCTCAAAATCCTTTACTATATGTATTGCATTAATCAAAGAATAGAGATGAAATACAATGATTTCTCAAGCATGAGCAATGAACTCATGGGGCAGTGTATCTCTCTCTGCCTCATAGACTCACTCCGACCAATACTTAGCCAATTTTCAAGCCTCCAAGCTCCTAATTCCTTTTATTGTTCCTTGAGGAATTAGCCCCTATTTTTTAGGGAAATAACTCAATTGGATTGCACAATTCTTGTAGGCTTATTCTTTGATTGCATGCACCACCTGTACACATGGGACTAGTCTACAATTGATAGTACACTAGCTTGGAATCTCCATCTCAACTAGGTAACTCAAATTCTCGACATGAATTAGTTATTTTACGTTAATTGATTAGTTAACTGGATGAACACTGAGTGCGATTGAAGTTACATTCCACAACTTGACCTTCCACTAGTTTCTCCAACAATTAGAACTAGTTTAACTGACAATAACTCAACTTAACTAAAATAGGTTGCTACAAATTAGCAATCAATCATACTAAACTGAACTCAAGCTTCCCCAACTCGAATTTACTGATTCAACTGAGTGACAAGAGCCATGTCACCTCAGTTAACTACGTCCAAGATTATTTTGACGTGGAAATTCGATTTTTCTCTAGTTTGACCACAAGGTATTTACTCAATGAACCTCTAACATATAATGTGCGTTCATAGCATATTAAACAATACTCTTAATTTGACTACATATTGGAAAATACCTCTAAAAATCTCATTATTTAACCTCCTACCAATATGAACCCAATACACCTTCCCAATTTAAAAAATCCCTACTTTCAATGGATATTTTAGGTATTCATTTTTTCATTAACATTTTTTATACCCCTTTATATTTATTCATTAACTTTGAGCTCTATTTTTTATACCTACCAATATAAAAACCCTTTACCCCCTATATATTCCCCAATATATTATGTCATTTTTTACTCAATATATATCCCCCAATATGAATGCATGTGGTATGGTATTGCTCCCCCAGCTGATGATTTTGACCAAGGAAAAGTCAAACTAAGATTTTCTTGTTGTATTTTTAACATATTTTTTATTCCTAAAATATCTATATATTATATTTTCAATATTATTTTTAAAGATTAATAAGAAACCAATAATTAAATTATTTTTTATTTAAAAATTAATATATAATTTAAAAATCAATTAATGATGATGACGATGGTTAACGTCCACTCAGACCAAAATTTGGTCTATCGGACCTAAAGAAACAAATTATTTAGTTTGTTTTAAAATTGTACTCCTATGCTCAAAGAGCTTGGAGAGAAGCATCCCGAGCTCACTATAATTTTGACATGTTAAAAGGCTAGGAAGGTTGGTATTGCAACAAAGATTATGAAACTGAGATCTAATGTGGGTGTACGCAGGGCACTCTAAGAGGAAGTGATTTTCATCCTCAATGTTCATATTCTCACAGAGATGGCAAATCCTTTCCACCCATGGTGTTTTAGGAACTGCCCAATGACTTGTTTCACTATGGAGCTCATGAGAGTTTGTTCTTATCTTGGGTATATTAATTTTTTTATTCGAGCTAGTTAAAACAGAGAGATACTTTTGATCTTCTAGAGTAGGGTTGATGACCTCCTTATAATATCTTAATTTTCTTTTAGCCTCTAAATCTTTCTCGCACCACATTTTCTCTTTAAACTTAGAAGTAACAATATTTTTAATGTTATTAATATTTTGAAATGCAACATTTTCATTGATCTCCCTATGGTTTAACCAGGCCCTGGTATCTTTATACCAACCTCGTTTGAGTCTTATTTGGTTTTGGTTGGAATTTAAAGCTAGCTTAGGAAGCCTATGGTCTCCCATGTTATTTATTTTGCGCTTGTACAACAGGAGCCTAGTCATAGCTAGGCGCTCGATATGGGAAAGACCCACTTCTATAAGGAGAATAGGATAGGGTGTATTGTTTTTCATTTTGTGGTTATACGTTATAAAACGCTTCTGGATTTGCTCAATATTTCTCTAGGATTCTCTAGATATTTTGCAACCTCAAACCTCACATCCATACAAGATAACAGGAGTGACTAAAGTTTCAAAGAGGAGCTTCTTTTTATCCCACATCACAAGGTTTGCCGCTTTACAATTATTTTCAAGACCAAAATAAGCTTTCCACCCTCCATTAATCCTTTTCTCAATGCTATAGTTCCAGTTGAGCTTGTGATGAATATCAATTCCTAGGTACTTGTAAGAAGACACTTCCTCCAAGTTGTTATTATCATACACAAAATTAGTGTAAGTGTCTTTCTTAGATTTGATATCATAACTTTTTTTTTGTCATTGTTATCCATAAGAAGTCTTAGTTTCTTATCAAGATCAGATGGGCACCTTGATAGAAGAACAATATTGTCAACATAGAGAAGAAGGATGATGACTATTCCAGCTAAAATTGTGCCAGCACATCTCGCTTCCTCTAAACAACCTTCTAGCCTATCGATGTAAATTCCAAATAGGGTAGGGGAGAGGGGACAACCTTGTTTAACTCCGATATTACACTTAATATCTTTCAACCACCCCTCATTACTCTTAAACTTGGCAATTACATTCTCGTATAACCTTATAGTGGTAGCTCTCAACTCAAAAGGAACCTTTAGCTCTTCTAATCTATTCCATAGGTTATTTCTAGGAATCGTATCGAAAGCCTTTCTAAAGTCTACAAAGAAACAAAAGAGATTGTATTTATCATTATGACATTCCTCCACAATGATCCTAAGTGTAACAAGGTGGTCCATTCTTGAGTGATGCCTTCTAAAACCCGCTTGGCCTTTAGCCCTCTTACCTTCACTTTCAAGCCATATGATCATCTTCTTTTCCAAAATAATACCATATAACACGGCTAAGAGAGAGCTAAACATAATTTTCCTATAATTAGAGGAGTTATTTGTATCCCCACTTTTAAAAATAGGAGTAATGAGGCTCTGAGTCCACGGTTTAGGGAACCCTTGCTTGACAGTTTGATTGAAAAGCTTGTGGATGTGAGGGGTGAGGACATGACCTCCAATTTTTAAGATTTCTGCCTGGTAACCTTCAATGTCCTTAGCTTTTCCATTTGCAAGGCGCTTAACCCCAAAATCTATGTCTTCTAATGAGAAAACATCTTCCGCTGTGAGCAGGGTTTCAAAGTTATCTATGAAATTTGGATATTCATAGAGCTTTTTAAGATAGGAATTCCAGTAGTGTAAATAAATTCTATTATTATCTTTAGATTTTCTAGTTAGAATCTGCCTCCAGAATTTTTTAGGAGCTACCTTAGAGAGGTGTAAGAGATTTTCTTGTCTTTTATGAATATACTGCATTTTTTTCCTTTTAGTTAGGGCTTTGTATATTTTTATCTTGTCAATTTTAAGAGACTCATCAACAACTTCTTTAATTTCTCTCCTCACACTTTTACAGTCTTTATCATACCAAGGGTTGGTTTTGCCATTTCTTTTATTAATTGAAACTTCAATTGGGAACTTGTTAATAGAATATAAGAGGGTTGTAGTAAAATGATGATAGAGGTCCTCTATGTTTTCTGTACTAGACAAAGGAAGCAAATTAATTTTTAAGTCATTTAGAAATAGATCATTTTTATTTCTATCAAAGATTAAGTTCTTATGGCTATAAGGATTATCTTCTATAGGCTCTCTATGCATGACAAAATTGAGAGTTACAATTAAAGGTCTACGATCAGAGTAAGGGTCGAGGTCGTTTAATATGTCAAAATTTATTATTTCGTTGTATAAAGGGATATCGGAAATAACATAGTCTACCACGTTGCTACCAAGCCCATGGATACAGGTCATCTGGCTAGAATTGGGCCACTTATTTAGACCGTTACAAATTATGAGATCTTGAGCACCATAGAGCTTAACTAGCTCAGACCCAAAAAAAATTTCCCCCAGATGTTCAAAGCTTCTTTTGTATCGGCTAGCTAGAGGAAGGTCTTTGTCTAGCCAAAGAGGATTAGGGTTGGAATAATTGCTTAGAAGAATAGCTTGATTGCTTTAAGTTTGAGCATTAAATTCACCCATTAAGAGGATATTACCTTCATTCCTTAGACCAGAAATATCATTCTCTAAACCATTGTAAGGACCATTTTTATCTAAATTTTTTTCTTATAGAAGTTAGAATTGATAGGGGAAAAATAACAGATTGCTATGTAGGTTTTTTTATCATTAATATCAGTAATCTCTATCCAAATATATTGGTTGTAGGGATCTTTTTTATAAAGCCTAGCATGGGGGGCGATGTTCTTCCTAATGTAACAAGCTATACCTCCAATGCCTCTATGGTAGGATCGCTTGTTCCAAATTGACCATAGTACAAAGCCATCTATGTTAAGGACCTTAGATTCTTCGTGTTCCCAAGTTTCAACTAGCAATATAATATCAACTTCATTCGAGATCCGACTTACCTTGGGGCCTTTGTTCCATGGAAATCCCCGACAGTTCCAAGAAAGAATCCGTAGCATGTTGAATTGCTATTTATTACTATCTTTTTTGTTTCTATCTTGAATAATGGTTTTTCTATTTTTGATTATTTCCCATTTTCATGCCTTCCTAGCTTCTTTTACCTTTTGAACCTCCTTTCTTAATTCTACTTGATCCTCTAGAATCAGATCTTTATTTATAAATATTCTTGTTCCTTTTAGACTTGAGGTTTTACTAAGTATGTCATATTTATGGTCACTAGAGCTCATATTTATCCGGATCAGCCTTCCTTTATTCTCAGTTAATTTCCCCAACCTTGTTGCTTATGTGAGACATGTTGCTTCAATTTGTAATCTATTATGTAATTCTGTTTGGGCTATGGCTAAAGTATCCTCTTCTACCTCCTCTTTCAAACCGAAGATTATAAGGTTCAAGTCCCTTTTGTTACACTCATGGTCTAATTATATCAATTTTTTCATTTCTTCTTTAATGGGTTTGATATCTAATTTACCTGCCACACTATTTAGGGTGAGATTGTTATTAAATTTTTCTTCAATTTCTTAATCATGTCCTTCATTTTAAGACTTTCTAAAGTATCAAAATCTCCTTGTTGGGATGATTAGTTCATATCTTGGCTTTGTTTTTCTATTACCTGTAATCTAATCTCCATTGTCTCAATTTTATTCTACAATAGTTTTATTTTATTTTCTATTCATTTTTGGATCTTGT
This sequence comes from Pinus albicaulis, assembly GCA_034641835.2. NCBI lineage: Eukaryota > Viridiplantae > Streptophyta > Pinopsida > Pinales > Pinaceae > Pinus > Pinus albicaulis. Next base: position 972,127,240 of record CM076579.1, read on the forward strand.
CTTCAAGAGATGTAAATTTATCTTCCAACATGGCTTCTAACTTTGTTTGTAGCTTGACTTCTCTTTCTTCTCTACGTTTCTCTAAATACTATATACTCATAAAGGCTCTGTAGAGTAACTGTGCTAGGTCTACCTTTGACAATCTTTGGTAGATGCGATGAATTATTCATACTTGTGGAAAAATATATGAGCAGAAAAAAGATAAGGAATGTGTGCAGTTGGAAAACCGTGGAGAATTTGTATCAAAGTCACATGCAATATTGATCTTAGCCACAGAGTCTGTATTTAAAATGCCCACAGAGACGAGATGTGTAGCCGTAGAGGAAGTGGTGTTTTTAAATCATGTATTGGAACATTTGTATCTCTGTAGCGGTTGACTGTACGAGAATGTGGCAAGTTGAAGATAATACAGGGGCTGGCGCAATTGAGAGAGCTTCAAGAAATAGATGTGGTGAATGAATTTTAATATTATTTCACATCTAAATCTCCTTGGCAAGGTGTGCAAATTAGATAAGGCCGCAAACATATGCAAACTTTAGCAAGTCCGCATCATGACAAGCTTCAGATCGATACAGGAATGCCAGCGAATATATATATGGATGACAAGTTAAAATCTTTATTTATGTAAAATAAATTATATATTTGTTAATCTTTAGTCTCTCATGAGAAATCAAACCATTGATAAAACTAAGATTTTCACTACATAAAATGCTTAATGTCCATACCATAACAAAAATAATAAAGCTTTCAATGAATTCATTTTATATTATATAAAAATGTAATTTAAATTTTAAATATATAAATATTTTAATACATTTATGTTATTTTCAATAAAAATATAATTTAAATTTTTAATTAATAAAGTTTTCAATCAATTCATTTTAGGTTAAATAAAAACGTAATTTAAATTCTAAATATATAAATATTTTAATACATTTATTTTATTTTCAAATAAAAATATAATTTAAATTTTAAATATAAAAGTTTAATTAATAAGATATTTGATTTTATATTTGATAGCAAAATTATATAAGTTTAATTAGTAAATTATTTAAAATCGTAATCTTTTTCAAATAACAACATTTCTAACTCAACTATAGCTAAAAAATTCTTTGAATTCATCAATTCATGAAAATTTAAAACAAAAATATAATTGAAATTTTAAAATAAAAATATAATTAAAATTTTAAATATATAAATAAGAAAAGTTTTGTTATTTCAAATAATTTTATTTTCACTCATATCATTTCAATTAAAATAAACTAAAAACTATATATACACACAATTTAGATATACAAATAAGTAGTGACAATACAAATAAGTACAAATAAACAATAACTTTTGTTAATCTAGTATTAAAGCTCCAATTCAAATATATAAATAAACAGTGACATGTCACTACATGACTTTTATTAACATAATATTAAAGCTCTTATACTTATGAATCCATGATTGTTTTCCATGGATGATAATTTTCTAATTTTATTGTTAACATAGTATTAAAGCTCTTATACTTTAAATCCATGGTTGTTGGTTGTTTTCCATGGATGATAATTTTCTAATTAAAATTTTGATTGATATTAATATATGCAAAAAGGTGCAGTGAAAGTATGAGCGCAGCACGGCTCGGTGAAAATTATAGCCAGAAATTGTGATCCAAGGAAACCTTGATTCATTTAAAAAACAAATGGAATCTGACCCTTTTGATTGTTTGCCCTCATTCTTGTTTCTAGAAATTTAGAATATTTTTGGAATTGAATTGAAACAAGGGGTGTTGCGAAGCAACAAGTCCCTGCCCCAGTCAAAGTAGTTGTTCGACGATTTGTAGAATAACTGTTTCATGGCCCAGCTTGTTAGGTGGTACTTTGAAACTTCTGAAAAGCAGTGGCTTGATGTCTGAAAATTCTCTGGTACCTGGGCAGGGTACATACCAGAGGTATATCTTTTTTGAAACTGTTTGGTCATGAGAGATATTGATTCGACGATATGGAAGATATTGAAAGGCAATTCCCTGACCACAACAGAGCTTTCACACTTCGAAGAAGCGCTAGAAGCATAGGCATCGAAGGCAGAGGCCCTGTCAGTGATTAGAAATAGAAGTAGCCGAAGCAGAGCACGTTTACTCAGCAAAAGCAATTGATAATGCCAATTGATAAAAAATACAAAAAAATGGAATTATATTACAACTTCAGCAACTTTGGCTCTTTGACCAAGTGAATAATTTAAAATAATTTATAAATGGCATTTTGATAAAAAAAATACCAAAAAAAATGGAATTAGATTATAAATTACGGTACCAGTTGGCAGTGCTCATCAGAGACTTGAATATTCAGATATTTTTAATTACGTCAACGAACCCCAGGTGGTGTATTTTCCAAGGAGCTGGTGTATTTGCCAAGAACCCCAGATTGTATTACCGCAACTATTTATTACATGTCTTTAAAAGTTGACGTCCAAATCATTCTCTATCAGTGGTTTCATTTTTTTCAATGCCCAACTTGATAATAAAGAATTACATGCACGTTTATGAAATTTTCTTTGCATTCACAATTGGTGCACAGAGTCCATGATACATGCCATGATACATGCAGCTATGCAGCTTACTAATGATGCATGATACCACGTGTCCAGGAATACATGCAGCTTCCTGATGATACACGATACCACCTGCCTAGGAATGGGGTGGTATGTTACAAGTGTCCGAATTCATTATTCGCATTCATTCCTGACAAAACATTTGAACGCCATACTTATTACAAGGGTTTCAAGGTATCCACATGCTGAGAAGAAACGAATGATCAGACAGCAAAATACGACAACACCCAGTAGTAACTTGTATAAGCAGCGGGCAACAATGGTCTGGATTCCTTACCATTACCGATGCCAGAGGCCACAGTCTCCGGTCTGATACTTACATCTACACTTACAGCTAATGAAGCATGTTTATTGTTGCTTGCTTTACTGCTTGATAATTACATCTACACTTATAGGTAATGAAGCATGTTTATTGTTGCTTGCTTTACTTCTACATCTAGGAAACAACCAAGCATTCAGCCACAGTTTAATCATTTCCCCTTCTCCGCGGTCCCATCAAATTAAAAAAAATTCAGGCAGGAGAACATGTCAAAGATTTGCTCAACCCCTATGGTTGGTTTATCTTGCAAGGGGTAAGTTCAGAAGTTGTCTGCATTCTTGCTCTGTTGGAATGCTTTGCTGACATTTCTTTTTTTTAAATACAGGAATGCTAGATTTTATTTAAAGCATGCAAATTTAACGTTTTTCTTTTCGGTTGCTAGTAGGTAGTTATGATGCTGGTTGCTGGTAGTTATGATGCTACTCGACTGCTTTTGAGACTTGGTCAACTGAATCCGGTACTTATAGCTTGCTCCGATGTTGACCCGGATGCTTATGTTCTACGCCTGGAATCAGAAATCTGTGAGAGGGGTTTAATGGAGAGCAAGCAATCTGCACAATGAGCAGTTTCTATACCACTTCTCTCACTGCCCTGCCTATCTACAAGTCATCAAAGCCGAGGTACGAGTCCTGCCCACCTGCTGCTACAACTACAGATCCCCCAGCAACATCAAACGAAAGCAAAAACATGGGTTTTTTGCAAGGTACCAATGCTTCTACCAATTTCTAACTTCATTAATTTGAAACGAAATGGACTATTTATTCAAGAGACCATTTAGGGCTAGGGCCAGTGGGCACAAATTAATAAATTGGGTGAATTCAAATGAAAACTTGAAAAAATGTACTGGTAGCTATTGAAATTAAAATTTTAAAATTTTGTATTGTAGAAAAGATTTAATATACCCTACTGAGAAAAGAAAGAACAAAGAAAAATTATACAATAGAATTAAATCCAAATAACTGTCGTTTATTTTGAAGTGTTTCTATGTGAAGGGCTAACCTGCAGCTAAATTTTCAGACATTTGGGTTTTATTTGTAGAATGAACACTGTAAAAAACAGAAGTCGATATAAAGAAACTGCATGAAGAGGAAATTGTGCAATTAATGGATTAATGCAAACCGAAGCAGGCATAAATTCATGAAGTTAAAGTTCTAGCATTACACATGAAGAAGGAAATTGTACAAGGCAAACAAGCTTTGAGAAAACAAAAGAAAGTCTGTTTTTCATTAGACCTGAGATGCTCCATTGGTGTTTTTTTTCTTCTCCTTTGATGATGAAGACGACGATCACTGAATTTATCACCCAGCGCTGCCGGCGGCCGAGTCTAAGTTGCCCTGAAAAGTTTCAGAACGAAGGTAGGCAGCACAGTGCGAGTCCGGGTATTACAGAGTTGCAGAACCCTGAATGAAAAGGCCAAGAAAGGTCTTTTGACAATTCTTCATTGAATTGCTCAGCGCCGGTGTACGTGACACTATGTGCATGGCCGGGTGTATGTGGCGGTTTTACAGAGCATTCTATCAAAAGCACCCTTTCAAACATGGATGCCACTCGCATGAAAAATAACATTTTATGCTTCCTAATCCTAACTAATGCTAGCATTAGTCGATAAGAACTAGAAAAATCGGAATCAAGACGAATCAAGTTAACATAACCTAAGTTTCGATAGGTCTGGCCTCGATATGAGGCCAAATAAGACCTCCAAATTGTGGATTGGTTCTCAGCGGCGGCAGGCAGAAAACTGTGTTTAAAACTTTATATTAAGTTAAATGGTTCGGTCTCATTTTCCTCCGGGGACTAATTAAAACACCCAAAAGCGATTACAATAGTCCCTGCCATGCCGCAGGCGACAGGGACTAATAAAGATGACCTAATAATTGATCAAATCTGATCAGAAGCTACAGATCGCATGTATAACCTGTTTATGAAATAATATCAGAGCTGGACAAACATGAAACTTCAATTTCGTGAAGATCCATTAAAGCCATTCGAGGAATGCAACAGTGGGCTTATTGTACGAATTTAGGTTGATTGTAGATTCAGAAAATATCTTGAAATTTGTTAATAAAAAGAAGGGTTAAACAATTGATTTTACTAATTTGATTTCAGAATATTTTTAAAATCTGCAATTACATAAAAATATCCATCAATACTACTTTTAATAGATAATCTTGAAAGTCCAAAGTGAATAATTATTCTAGATGAACGTCTTAAACCCGTCTTGGAATAAAAGGGGATTTTTTTCCTTGCTCAAGTCATTTCGCATTGGCAGCAAGGATGCCTGGTATGGAAAGCGGCCTCCTCCTTTAGCTTGACTGGGGAAGACGTCGATTCATGGCAATCATATCTGGAACAGCTGCAATCAGGGGGCTTTTGTCTGCACCCAGGGGTGATTGCATCACTTGGGAAGGAGCACTGATCGATGGAGTTATTTCGGTGGCAGAGACCTACCAGCATCTGATCATCAATTTTGTTGAGAGCATTGAGCCACCTTTTTTTAAACTCATTTGGTCAAGAAATATGTCAAACAAGATCTTGTTGTTCGATTGGTTAGTATGGAAAAACAAAATCTTAACCTGGAACAATTTGATCAAAAGGGGCTTCTCCAGTCCTGGTCTCTGGTCTCTGTATCTTCTGCCGCTCCCAGTCTGAATTCACTCCCCACCTTTTCCTCACTTGTCCGGTCATTCTCAACCTTTAGTCCTTCTTCTCCTCCTTCATCCCCCTCTCCGATTGGAGCCCTATCTGCGTCATTGACACCCTCACCTCCTGGGACGCAGCTCCTCTGAACAACAAGGAACCGCTTCATCTTTGAAAACAGATCAGTGATTATTGCCCACATCCATGGGGCAATAATGTCTTGGATTGTTTTCCATCCTCCTTCTCCTCCTCCCATCAAAGATTTCTCTCATCGTTACCATTCCTTTCCAATCTCTTTGCCTGCTGTTTTCTTTGACGGGGCTGAGCAGGCTGACACTTGTGGCTGCGAGGCTTGGATGAAGTGGGCAAATGGAAAACTAACACCAAGGCTGAGGTTCTCGTTCTGTGGAGCGCCTTTTGGGTTTGCTTATAATCTCCAGCTTTCCTCCATCCACATCTTTGGATATGCCAAGACTATTATAGATGACATTTCAGGGAATTCGTTATTTCAGCTTTCTGGTTTGCAGAGTTGGATTGGACGCATCAACTTTCTCCTCAAAAAGCTCCATGATCCTCCTCTAATGCACATCTACCAGGAACTCAATACTCGAGCGAACTCTCTCTCCAAACGTGGTCTGGCTACACCTTTCGGCTCTATCATTGTTTTGCAATTCAATGGCAAGCAGCAGCCGGTGTCGAGATCCTATCCGCTTCCATGATGTCCGTTTGGCTCCTCATAGATCGTTACTTCTGCAGTTTCTAGAGCGATCAGCATCTCCAGTTTTGGTTCGTTTGAGGTGGACTCCTCCTCATCAGGATCACTGCTGCGCCGAGCTGTTTATGTCTGTTTTTATATCCTATGATAAGTATGCATATGCTAGAATCTGTTAAAAGTACCTGGATCTGAACTGCTTGCATTGGGGCATAATTTTGGAACTTAAATAGTATGAGATTTTAGATTCTGAAAGATAGAGGTGTTCTTGTTCTCTGTTCGATCAGTAAGTTATTTGAATCATCTCTCCAGATTATGTATCTATGTACTCATCAATATATGGTGTTTTTTTTTTCTCTTAAAAAAAATGTAAATTTGTGATGAGTGAAATTTAAAACATGTTCATGTTGTCCAACTAGAAATACTAACAATATATTTGATTGACAGAGATGGACAGAGAGAGGGTTCTTCAACCTCGCAGTTCTAACAAGCCTATAGGAATATTTGGGTTTTTTATAAGTAAATTTGATTAGGGAATATTTTAGAATTTGATAGGTCATTTCAACAAGTCGGTTGGGTTTGCTGAGAAATGAGGAAAGAGATATTTTTAAATATTTTTAAAATTTGCCATACAATTAAATTCATCTCAGCTAGTTACTGCTAATAAACTCCATTGAAAATGCTAAACTCTTAAAAAAAAACATAATGCACTTATTGTTTACCTGGCAGATTACTTCAGCAGAGATATACTCCTCTGATGCCTCGCAACTTGGCAAATGAAGAAGATGCATCTACCAGAAATTAAGGGTAATAAGAGCATATCGTAGTGAGGAACACATGAGTCCCAATCCCCTTGATTTATCTTCAGAACTTCGAAGGCATGTCGTCCGAATTGGGGATAATCATCTGTAATGCGAGTTAGAGGGTTTTGGTGTTGGGGTCTTGCGCTACCCATCGAATCTCGAATCTAATTTGATGAACCCCATACACAAACCGGAATCAATATGGAGACTGAGCATCAATGCGCCATTGGCAATTGGCTGCACTAATCGTACAATCAAGATCCGATTTGCAGGCAGAAATGGCACTAACTGGCATGCTAAAAGCACAATCAAAGTATCACAGTTAGTTGTTGAGTTATTCAACAGATCCATGCGCTGATCCAACAATGTCTTGGATACAGGAGATGGTGCCTCCTTTTAGCTACTGGAAAGAACCTGTTTTCGTGATTATCAAAAACAGATTTTTAGTAAAGAGGATTTGATCCTCACCAACATGATTGACGCACAGATCTGCTCAAGAAAGTCGCCATAGCGTCAATCCAATGCTCGAATCTAGACACAAACTAGAACAAGAAGAAAAGTTCACATAAGAAATCAATCAGACCTGGAATTATTATGAGAAATGTATTTTTAACAGTTTCGCCACACAGTTCAGTGTTAGCAGCAGTTTGTTCCCCAGTCGTTGTTGATTCGGCCTCTCAAATTACAGCAACACAATGCACAAATATGTTTAATAGCTGAGCATACATATATATATATATATGATTGGATATGCCAATGAGTAAGGTTTTTTAAAATAAAAATAGGTTAAGATAAAAATACCATATTGAGATTAACTGTCTGCAGACCTTGATTATCCTGTAATTTCTCTTATTTTGTTTTGTTGATGTAGGATAGCATTTATATTTTCAGTTGTCAATATAGTTTGATAGTAGATAAGATAGTGTTGAAAGCGTGGTTGGATATTTTTAAAATATTTTAGTTTTGGATGGCATATGATGCTGATAAGTGGTTAATGGACTTAGTTTTTTTAATGTGGTTGAACATTCTTAAAATATTTCAGTTTTAGATAGCATGTGGTTACGTATAATTGGACATTCTCAAAATATTTTAGTTTTGGATGGCATATAATACTGACTGGTTGCCAACAAACCTACAATTTTTTTTAACCAATTTCATAAATGATTAATAGAAGAATACTACCAAATTTAAAAGAAAAAAAAAATGATGTATTGTTGGTAAGTTTCATTTCCTTACATAAAAGCATATGATTCATGTTAGCGTTGAAGGTCTAGAGATGCACTTAAGTATTGAGTACATATTTCTTATGCTACCATGTATAGTGGATGTGACTTAATTCACTTTTTTGAACGCTGCTTTAGGTCAAATATGTTCCCATGGAACGTATGATATGAAATGAGTTGGTTGGAATAGTCTTCTTTTTAAAAGGCTACATATGGCATATATATAATATGGAAAGTCCATATGTTAAGTTATGTATATTTGGTATGGTGTGATGACAATATATGGAAGACCATAATTTCTGTTAAAGCCATAGGTTGAATTCGTTGAGCTTTCCCATATGAAATACATATGTATGGTAAAAATATATTAGAGATGTTTAATATATGGTGTGAGTAGTAGTATATTTTTTAACTTTGAGTTGAGTTACTTTTCGTATATAATGTATTTTTTAATTTCTATTGTGGGAGTAATTTTTATTCGCAAAAGAGAATTCATGAAAACTACTATGAGTGGTTCACGAAAATAAATTACACTTTAATTTTTAATGAATTGTGGAAAGGAGTTTGTGAAGGAGAAGGAGACAATGCACTTGAAAATCTCACTCCAGACAAGGAGCTTGCAATTTGGGAAAACAAGAACAGTAAGGCCTATGCCTTTATAGCAACATCAATAAATGAAGAGGTGAGTCGACATATTTTTCCATTTTCAGATGCCTTTGAATCCTTAAAGAAGTTGAAGGAACTGTATGACTCACACTCTAAACTTGAATTTGTTCAATTGATGATGAAGTTGTTCAATCTTGAATTGAAAAATGATGACCCTCTTGCCTTAGCATTAGAGGTAAGATCTGCTATGCATGACATAAAAGCAATTGGTGTTGAAATAGATATTTCTCTCATAGCATATGTCAAGGCTCTATATCCCACCTATTCACATTATCTTGGGTCATTGAAAGCAAGTGGAAACCTTAACTAGATTACCTTTGACTCCCTTGAGAAGACTTTTGCTGAGCGCGAGAAGGATTTTGGGAAGAAGACAACTCCTTAGCCTTCTGAAAAAGTTGTGTGCCTTGCACAAAAAGTGAAGAATCATGTGCAAGATTCTTTTAGAGGAAGAGGTGTCCGAAGAGGAAGAGGAAGGAAGAATTTGTAGAAATTATATAACTAATGCGTTATATATCCAAGATTCTCCTGATCACACACTATTTTAACTTCATGCACAATACAGAATCTATTCCACCATTGATCATCACATGCGGAAATTAACACAATTTCAATGCACACATGAAACCATAAAAATTCACACACATTAACACAGTGATTTTACGGGAAAGCCTGAAGCTAAAAACCCCAACTATCTATATATAATACATGTCATAGAGATCATGTAACAATCCTCATACAAAGCTAAACATGTCAAGCTCTCAGTACAATACAATCGCTACACACTAATCAGGTCCTGATCTAGCAAATCCATGCACCGATCTCTGCCACCTGCTACCCTGCCTCTACCTCACCTGTCCTACCAGAAAATGACTCTGAATGGTCTCATCCCACAGCACAACACAATCTCTTATCACTGAGTGTTGGATGCAATCAATGCATCACTATAGTCACAACTGATAGTCACACTTGCTCTTTCACCTATCTCTCCACTGGTCTCCACTGAAACTTCCATGCACTGTAGTTAACTGATGTATTCTTCAGTTAATTAATGAGTTATTATTTGTGAATTAATTAACTAATTAATTCACTCCACTCTCACTAGTGTATCAATCAGTTAGACTAGATACAACTAGCTCAACTGAGTCTAACTGAGTTAAACTAAATACAACTCCATAACTACTTCTTCCAACTGTGTCATAACTCTGCCACTTGAGTTCTAACTTAGTCCTCCATGCAATAGCTCAACCAGACCCAAAACCAATTCATTCATACATGGCTCTACCATATACATATGTACACTTAATGAAGTGCTCCAAGAGAATAAGATAATGTTTAGAGTCCAAATATTATTAAAGATAATAATATTCGACATATCTATTTTTAGAGGCGGCAATCTAAAAATAGATTATTAATAATGTAAAAAATAGAAGTCCATCCTATTTTTCCAACTTGACCAACCATCCACAAATAGCATCCTGCAACTCATAGAATATGATCGACATGTCTAAAAATAGACTTTGTGCCAAAAATAGCCTGCGGGCCCATTTAGTGAAGGCGACTCTTTTCACTAAGCTCATCATCTTGTTGAATATCAACACTCCCTCTCAACAAGATAGGGATTATCTGCCACCCTGATCTTGTCCCTATGGTATTCGAATTTGCTCCTGGTGAGCGTCTTCGTCATAATATCAGCATCTTGATCCTCCATAGGAATGTAAGATAGTAACATGATCTTCCACTGCACACAATCTCTGATATGATGGTACCGGATGTCAATATGTTTAGATCTATCATGAAATACTAGATTAACCGACAATTTAATGCAACTCTGATTATCACAATATATCATAGTAGGATCTAAGTGTGAACCGAACAACCCGACCAGGATCTTCCTCATCCATATAGCCTCGCATGCAGCAAAACTTGCTACCATGTACTCGGCCTCCACTGAAATGAGTGCCACGGATCTCTATTTCCTGCTGTACCAAGAAACTGTTGTAGACCCAATACTGAAAATCCCTCCAGATGTGCTCTTTCTATCCATTAGGCTCCCTGCCTAATCTGCATCCATGAAGCCATGCAGCTTCACCTCATCCGACTGTTTGTACCATAATCCATATCCCGATGTGCCTCTGAGATATCTCAATACATGCTTTCTTGCCTTCCAAAAGAGCTTGGTAAGCTTAACCATAGCTTGTGAAATCTGGTTAACAGCATAGCATATGTCTGGTCATGTATTGACTAGATACATGAGTGAACCAACCAACTGTTGATAAACAGTGGCATCCACTACCTCTTCCGATGTAGCATCCTCTTTCCTCCAACCACCAAGAAGAGGAGTGTCGATAGGCTTGCAACCTTGCATGTTGAACTTCTCCAGTATCTCCCGGGCATACTTTCCTTGAGACAAAAATAGTCCACCCTTCCGCTGCCAAATTTCCAATCCAAGGAAATAATGAAGGAGGCCCAAGTCCTTCATCTCAAACTCCTTTGCAAGATCAGCCTTGCATGAGAGTATCAACTGTTCATCACCTATCAGTATCAAATCATCTACATAAATTACAATGATCAGCAACTTACCCTCCACCACAATCTAGTATAGGTTCGGATCCGCCTCACTCTTGGTGAATCCAAGTCCTGTGAAATAACTGTCTATCCATGTGTACCAAGCACGAGATGCTTGTTTCAGCCCATACAGTGCTCTTTTGAGCCTGCACACATGCGACTCGCTGCTGAATATTTCGAAACCTTCAGGCTGCTCTATGTACACCTCCTCCTCAATGACTCCGTTGAGGAATGCAGTCTTCACATCCATCTGATGAATGTGCCAACCCATCTGCGTTGAGAGAGAAAGGATGGTCTGTATGGAAGAATACCTTGCGACAGGTGCAAAGGTTTATTCATAGTCGATCCCCTCGATCTGTGAGAAGCCCCAGGCAACAAATCTTGCCTTGTACTTCTCGATGCTCCCGTCAGCAGCTTGCTTCACTTTGTAGATCCATCTCAAACCTACCACTGATTTCCCTTCCAGCCTTGGGATAACCTCCCATGCAATTTTTCTGACAATCGAATCATACTCTTCCACCATGGCATCTACCCATGCGGGATCCTCCACAGCTTCCTTGAAAGAGGATGGCTCCGTCACGATACACTTGCTCATCAGAGCCATGTATCCAGTAAATCGGTCAGGTTACTTTCTCTGTCTGTGCTATGATGTAGGAGCTCCTGCATTCTGTGCTGCGTCAAGATTCAGTCGCTCAGCTTCTATAGTGCGCTTCCGCCCTCTGAAGTTTGGCGCTACACGAGTGGTTTCTTCCACTCCATGAACCTCCTCTTGTGGTTGATCCACATCCTGAGGCTCATCCTTAGGAACTAATAGCTCCTCATCTGCATGCAAGTGTAGCTCCCTCTCAAGCGACAACTTCATGGCTTTCTCCTCATGAAATTTGATATCCTGTCGCACAACAGTCTTCCGACTGTCTAGCAAATACATGCGATAGTTGTGGGGTGTTTCTATGTACCCCACAAATATCCCAACCTCTACAGTCGACTCCAACTTCTTCCTGGCATCTTTCGTCACATGAATGTAAACATGTGAGCCAAAAATCTTCAAATGAGAAATATCAGGCTTCTTACCAGAAAATGCCTCTTCGGGTGTACTCATGCCAAGTACTCTATGAGGGCAATGGTTTTGCACATAAGCCGCAGTGTTGCATGCCTCAACCCACAAGTGTATGGGAAGGCCCTGATCATGCAACATCACCCGTGCAGCACCCACGATCGTTCTGTTCTTTCACTCTGCGACCCCATTCTGGTGTGGGTTATGAGACACTATGAGCTCTCTTCGAATTCCTTCTGCACTGCAAAAGTATTTGAATTATCCAGAGATGAATTCACCACCATTATCGCTCCTAAGAGCCTTCACCTACTTCCCTGACTCTTTCTCAACCAGTGCCTTGAACTCACAGAAATTTGAGAATGTCTCGCTCTTCTTCTGCATGAAGAAGATCCAACACTTATGAGAAAAGTCATCAACAAATATCACATAATACTTGTGCTTTACTGTCGAAGCTACTGAGAAAGGTCCACACATGTCTGTGTGAATTCTCTCAAGGATCGTCATGGCGCGACTATCCTTCTCATGAAAGGTGGCTTTCACAAATTTTCCCAAAGTACATCCCTTGCACTGATCTAATTGCGCAAGTGTACCTTTGGGAATCCCAATAGAAATTTGTTGCAAAATTTTCAAAGCGCCATTGTGAAGATGGCCCAATCTCCTATGCCAAAATTCGCCCTCATCCCGACTCACCACTCCTTCTTCTTTTCCTTCCATTTTTGCACAGCCATCTACCTGCAATTGATAAAGGTTCTTAACTCAAACCCCTATCCTCCGGGTTTCACCGGATGCCTTATTGCGCAGGAAATCCTTTCCCTCGCTAAAGACAACATCATATCCCTTGTCTTCCAACATTGCCACAGAGATCAGATTCTTCTTCAATCCTAGAACATGCATGACATCCTTCAATATGAAAGGTTTTCTAGACTCACTCTCAAAGGAAATGGTCCTGATACCAGTCGAATTGTATCTAACATCATAACCCATCTCGATGTGCACTCCAAGATCCTTCTCATCCAGATCAGTAAGCAAATCTTTGTCTCCGGTCATATGGAAAGATGCACCACTGTCAAGAAACCACACTGATCCCATCACACTTGATACCAAGCATGTGATCAGCGAAAAATCCAGCTAAAACTGCGAGGCGAAGGCCTCTCCAGCTGCAGATCCAGCAGCTTGCTTATTTTTCTTCTTCTATGGACAATTAGTGGCGTAATGTCCATGTTGGTGACAGTGAAGGCACTTCACTTGGACAAGTCCTGCTTCTTTCCTTTCGCACCGGATTGAGAAGGATTTTTCTTTCCCTTCCCTTTCCTTGCTTTGGCAGCCAAAGCGCATTTTTCTTCATCGTCATTCTTCGATGAAGATCCATTCGTGGTACTCCGCCTTATCTCCTCCTGCACAAGATATGACCAAAGTCGCTCCCATCCTGGCAGTTTCTCCTGACCATTGACAGAGTCCTCGTAGGAATGCCAACTCTTCGGAAGCCCAAGGAGAGCCAAGCTCACTAATTCCTCTTCATCTACAGTAACCCCACACTTCCCAGCTCATCCCTACACTGGACAAACTTCGTGAGGTACTTGGGTATACTTTCACCCTTCTCCATTTTTGTTTTTCTGAGCTTGTCTTTAAGCACCAACTTCCTCTAGTCACTTTTGCTTTGGAACAAGTCTGTCAAAGCTTTCCACATCAAGAATGGAGAAGATTTACCATGAAGGTTGGACACTATGTGATCCTTCACACCTTCCAACAAAATTCTTCGACATTTTGCTGTCTTCTTTTGCCATGCGTCAAGTGTGGTTGCATCGCTAGAAGCAGGTTTTGGAATTTCTGCATCTATGAACTCCTTCAACCCATTATCCTCCAGCACTGCCTCCATCATGTCCTTCCATGCAATATAATTTGAGCTGCCCTCAAGGGCATACTCCAATTGCAATCCGTTGAAAGACATCTCAACTTCGACACCAAGAAAACACTGCTGCAAATTCGAATTCCACCAGCACAAAACTCAACCGCTTCAATAATTGAAATTGCTATGATCAATATCGCTCTGATACCATGTAGAAATTATATAACTAATGCGTTATATATCCAATATTCTCTTGATCACACACTGTTTTAACTTCATTCACAATACAGAATCTATTCCACCATTGATCATCACATGCGGAAATTAACACAATTGCAATGCACACATGAAACCATAAAAATTCACACACATTAACACAGTGATTTTACGGGAAAGCCTAGAGCTAAAAACCCCAACTATCTGTATATAATATATGTCATAGAGATCATGTAACAATCCTCATACAAAGCTGAACATGTCAAGCTCTCAGTACAATACAATCGCTACACACTAATCAGGTCCTGATCTAGCAAATCCATGCACTGATCTCTTCCACCTGCTAGCCTGCCTCTACTGCGCAATCCCTGCTGAAGAATGGCTCTGAATGAACTCAAATCCACCTGGCTTGCACTGTGCAATCATCGTTGGCATCTCTACTGAGTGTTGGATGCAATCAATGCATCACTATAGTCACAACTGATAGTCATCTTTCCCTTTCACCTATCTCTAAACTGGTCTCCACTGAAACTGTCCATGCACTGTAGTTAACTTATGTATTCTTCAATTGGTTAATGAGTTAATATTTAGTGAATTAATTAATAATTAATTCACACCACTCTCACTAGTGTATCAATCAGTTAGACTAGATACAACTAGCTCAACTGTGTCTAACTAAGTTAAACTGAACACAACTCCACCAACTACTTCTACATCTCCACCAAACTTTGTCACATGAGTTCTAACTGAAGTCCTCCATGCAATAGCTCCATTAAACCCTCAGGAATAGCGTAATTTCTTCTGTCAGCTCCTTTGCCACATCTGTGCACTTAACTGAAGTGCTACAAGAGAATAAGATAATGTTTAGAGTCCAAATATTATTAAGAGCTAATAATATTTGACATATCTATTTTTAGACTGGCAATCTAAAAATAGATTCCACCCAATATTTCTAAAAATAGAAGTCCATATATTTTTCCAACTGGACCAACCATCCACAAATAGCATCCTACAACTCATATAATATGATCGACATGTCTAAAAATAGACATAGTCTAAAAATAGACTTTGCGCCAAAAATAGCCTGTGGGCCCACTTAGTGAAGGTGGCTCATTTCACTAAGCTCATCATCTTGTTGAATCTCAATAGAATTTTAGAGGTAGGGGGGTAGAAAATACCAAGGAGAAAGGTATGATCTTCATTGCATATGATGCAATAGAAATGGACATGATGATTCCACATGTAAGTTTCCTTGGGGCATAATCGAGCGAGAAAGAAATGAAGGAAAAGATAAAATACCTCACAAAGAAGAAGGTAAAACACCTGACAAAGGAAAAGGTAAAGTGAGGCTGAGTCCGCTCATTATGTTGTGGCACATTGCAACATTGGAGTAACTAAAGACTTATTCAATGCTTCACTTGCTTCATGGAAAGATGATTGGTTTCTTGATTCAGGAGTAGCTTGCCACATGAATTTCAGAAGAGATTGTAAAAATTATACAACAAGCATGTATATCTTGGATTCACCCGATCTAACAATGTACTAAAGTTAAATATTGAATCGCTTCTACAAATCTTTTGTAGAAGTAAAAACACAATCGCTAATCACATGCACATGAAGAAAGATCAATCACACACAACACAGATATTTTCCCAGGAAAGCTTACAGCTAAAAACCCCACTATCTTCTATTGTATATTAAGCATGGATCATGGTACAATTAAATACAAAACTCTTCTCACAATATCCCTTAGTACATCAGCTAATTGTCTCATAGTGTCATACGCAAAACTGACCAACACATAGCCAATTCTCAGCCTCCAGACAGCATGCCTTGCTTGCGCAATCCCTAATGGTAAAGATCCCTAAAAGATAGGAATTATTGCCTGCCTTGACTATGCAAGTATCATGGGCACTCCAATGGGTGTTTGCCTGCATATGTGCAAGCAGATAATCCTACAACTAATAGTCAACCTCCCTTTCACCTAGAACTCAATTGGGTCTCTACTGGATCTGACATGCGTGCAACTAATAATAGTAAATCCTCAGTTGCATGTGAGATCACTAATTGTAAATTAATTAATATTTAATTCACTAGATCTATCACTAGTGTATCTACAATTACAACTAGCACAACTGAATTTAACTCACTTAACTAAGTTGAATTGTTTACAACTTGCACCAACTCGTGCACCATTGCACTTCGAACTCTGTTACAACTAGAAATACTCTGCATGTCCCACCAACCAACCTCTAACTCGAAATCCACTAGCTAACTGAATTTATCACTTTCAGTTAACTCATTCAAGTCCACATTGAGAATAGATTACAGTTTAATGTCCATCTAAATTAAGGGATAATAAAAATAGTCATGCACCCAAAAATAGCATTGTGAGCCCTACCCTAGTCTAGGTTCTTAATGCAACCAGGTGTTGAATGCAACCAGGTGCTTAATGCACTAGGTGTGGGTGTTGAATATAAACGCTCCCTCTCAACAAGAAAGGGATTATCCTTCACCCTAATCCTGTCTCTATGGTATTTGATTTTGCTCCTGGTAAGCGCCTTCGTCAGAATATCTGCATCCTGTTCTTATGTGGGAATGTACTGAAGCAACATGATCCTCCTATGCACACAATATCTGAGATGATGGTACCAGATATCTATATGCTTGGACCTATCATGAAACACAAGATTAATCGAGAGTTTAATGCAACTCTGATTATCACAATGAATCACTGTCGGATCCATCTGAGAACCAAACAAACCAACCAAGATCTTTCTCATCCAGAAATCCTCACATGCAGCTTGACTTGCTGCCATGTATTCCGCTTCTGTTGAACTGAGCACCATGGATCGTTGTTTCCTAATGTACTAGAAAACTACTGTTGATCCAATGCTAAAGATCCCCCCCTGATGTGCTCTTTCTGTCCGATGGACTTCTAGCCCAATCTGCATCCGTGAAGCCATGCAACTTCACTCCATTCGTCCGTATGTACCATAGACCATACTCTGATGTGCCCCTTAGGTATCTCAGAACATGCTTCCCCACCTTCTAAAAGATCTTGGTAAGCTTAACCATAGCTTGACTCAGTTGGTTAACTGCGTAGCAAATATCCAATCTTGTGTTCACTAGATACATTAGCAAACACACTAACTGTAGATAGATAGTAGCATCCACTGCCTCTCCAGAAGTAGCATCCTCTTTCCTCTAATTTCCTGGAATAGGAGGATCCATGGGTTTGCAGCTCTCCATGTTAAACTTACCTAGTATCTCCTTTCCATACTTTCCTTGAGACACAAAAATTTCACCATCTCACTGCCATATTTCCAATCCAAGGAAATAATGAAGGAGTCCCATGCCCTTCATTTTGAACTCCCTTGCAAGATCCTCCTTGCATGAGTGTATCAGCTGGTCATCACCAGTCAAAATTAGATCATCAACATAAAGAACAATGATCAATAGCTTACACTCAACCTCAATCTGGTACTTTAGTTGAAGCCCAGTCTAGTGAAATAGTTGTATATCCAAGTGTATCAAGCACGGGGTGCTTGCTTCAGCCAATACAACGCTCTTTTGAGCCTGCACACATGTGACTCACTATTGAAGATTTTGAAACCTTCAGGTTTCTCTATGTACACCTCTTCCTCAATGATACCATTGAGAAATGCAGTTTTCACATCCATATAATGAATGCACCAACCCATCTACACTGAGAGTGCAAGGATGGATCTTATGGAAGAGTACATTTCTACAGGCGCAAAAGTCTCATCATAATCTATCCCCTCAATCTGTGAAAATCCTCGGGCCACAAATCTGGCCTTGTATTTCTCCACACTCCCATCATCAGTTGCTTTACCTTGTAGATCCATCTCGATCCAACCACTGATTTGTCAACTAGTCTTTGGACTATCTCCCATTCACTGTTTTTGACAATGGATTCATACTCCTCCACCATTGCATAAACCCAAGTAGGTTGCTGCATTTCTTCTTGAAAGGAAGATGGTTTAGTCACAATAAATTTTCACATAAGAGCCATGTATCCAGTAAATTGGTCAGGAGACTATCTTTGTCTGCGTTGTGAAGTAGGGGCTCCTACATTCTGTGCATCATCAAGTCTCAGCATATCAGCTTCTGTGGTGCGCCTTCTACCATTTCTGATGGATGGCTCTGCATGAGTGATTTCCTCCACTCCATGAACCTCCTCATGCAGCTGATCCACATCTTGAGACTCATCCTTGGGAACCAGCAGTTCCTCCTGTACATGCAATTCCAGCTCCCTCTCAAGGGACAACCACATGGCTTTCCCCTCATCAAATTTTATATCCCGTCGCACAAAATTCATTCTGTTGTTTGGAAAATACACTCGATAATTATGGGTTGTTTCTTTATACCCCACAAAAATCCCAACTTCAGCAGTTAGTTCCAGCTTCTTCCTGGTGTCCTTGGTCACATGCACATAAACAGATAAGCCAAAAATCTTAAAGTGTGAAACGTCAATTTTCTTACTAGTGAAATCCTCTTCAGCTGTACTCATGCCAAGTACTCTATGAGGACAACAGCTTTACACATAAAACACAATGTTGCATGCTTCAGCCCACAAATGCATTGGTAGGCCATCATGCAACATTGCTCGTGCTACACCCACGATCATTCTGTTCTTCCTCTCTGCGATGCCATTTTGCTGTGGGTTATGAGGCGTTATGAGTTCTCTTCGAATTCCTTCTTTGCTGCAAAAGTTCTTGAATTTTTTAGAGATTTATTTTTCACCATTATCGCTCCTAAGAGCCTTCACTTTCTACCCTGACTCTTTCTCCACCAATGCCTTAAACTCACAGAACTTAGAGAAAGTTTGATCTTTCTTCTACATGAAGAATATCCAACATTTACTAGAAAAGTCATCAACAAAGATTACATAGTACTTATGTTTTGCTATTGAAGCAATTGAGAATGGTCCACACACATCTGTGTGAAATCTCTCAAGGATCCCTGAAGCTCAGTTTTCCTTCTCATGAAAGGTGTACTTTACACACTTCCCCACGGTGCAACCCTTGCACGGATCTAACTGAGCAAGTGTTCCCATTGGAAGTCTAGTAGAAATTTTTTCCATGACTTTCAAGGCTCCATGATGAAGATGGCCCAATCGCTTGTGTCATTATTTTCCCTGATCCCGGCTCACCACTTTTTTCACCTTGCCCATCATGGCAGTGCAACCATCTACCTCCAGCTTGTAGATATTCTTAACTTGAATCCCTATCCTCTTGGCTTGACCTGTTGTTTTATGTTGCAGGAAATATTTTCTATCACTAAAAAAAAAAGTCATAGCCTTTGTCCTCCAACATTGCGAATGAGATCAAATTTTTCTTCAGACCTGGTACATGCATTACATATTTTAATTGAAATGGTTTACCTGACTTCCTCTGAAAGGTAATGGTACCAATCCTGGCAACATTGTACCATTCGTCGTCGCCCATCTCAATATGCATCTGGAGATCTTTCTCCTCCAAGTCACCAAAAAGTTCCTTATCTCCTGTCATGTGAAAGGAAGCACCACTATCCAAATACCACACAGATCCCAATGCACTGGACACCATGCATACGATCAATGAGAAGTCAAGCTCAAACTGTGAGGCAAGGGCCTCACCTACTACAGATCCAACAGCTTTCTTGTTCTTCCTCTTTTGTAGACAGTTAGTAGCAAAATGCCCATGCTCGTGATAGTGAAAACACTTCACCTTGGACATGCCCTGCTTCTTGCCATTCTTGGACTCAGATTTTGAAAGGAATTTCTTCCCATTCCCCTTCCTCACCTTGGTAGCCAAAGAAAATTCCTCTTCATCCTCATTCTTAGATGAAGATCCATATCTGGTGTTCTGTTTGAACTCCTCCTACACCAAATCCGACCACATTCGTTCCCAATTTAGCAATTTTTCCCTTCCATTGACAGAGTATTGATAAATCTGCCAGCTCTTGGGAAGTCATAGGAGAGACAAACTCACAAAATCATCACCAACGACTGTTATTCCCACACTCCCTAATTCATCCTAACATTGGACAAACTTCATGAAATATTTTGGAATGGTGTCGCCCTTTTCCATCTCGATCTTCCTTAGTTTATCTTTGAGCACCAATTTCCTATGGTCATTGCTACTTTGGAATAGATCTGTCAAAGCCTTCCACATAGCATATGGTGTGGAGTTCCCATGGAGGCTTGAGACAATGTGGTCTTATACTCCCTCCAACATGATCATCCTCGCCTTTGCCACTTTCTTTTGCCATGCATCAAGTGTTGCAGCATCTGCAACATCTGGCTTAGGAACATCTTTTTCAATGAATTCCTTCAAGCCATTGTCTTCGAGTACTGCCTCTATCTTGTCCTTCCAAGCAATTTAGTTCAATATACCCTCAAGTTCATACTCTAACCTCAAGACATTGAAAGCCATTTCGACCTTGAATCATTTGTAGCACCAAGAAAGTCTTTCTACAAATTCAAATTCTATCCAGTCACAAACTCAGCTCCTGCTTCACTTCTGCAATTTCCTGTTCTCTGATACCATGTAGAAATTATACAACAAGCATGTATATCTTGGATTTTGCGGAATTAAAAACACAATTGCTAATCACATGAATATGAAGAAATATCAATCACACACAACACAAATAATTTCTCGAGGAAAGCTTATAGCTAAAAACCCCACTATCTTCTATTGTATATTAAGCACGGATCATGAAACAATTACATACAAAACTCTTCTCACAAGAGCCTCAGTACATCAGCTAATTGTCTTAGACTGTCATATGCAAAACTTACCAACACATAGCCAATTCTCATACTCCAGACAGCTTGCCTTGCTTGCGCAATCCCTGATGGTAAATATCCATGAAAGATAGGAATTTTTTCCTGTCTTGACTGCGCAAGTATAATGGGCACTCCAATGGGTGTTTTCTTGCATGTGTGCAAGCAGATAATCCTACAACTGATAGTCAACCTCCCTTTCACCTAGAACTCAATTGGGTCTCCACTGGATTTGACACGCATGCAGCTAATAATAGTAAATCCTCAGTTGCATGTGAGATCACTGAGTTGAATTTTTTACAACTTGCACCAACTCATGCACCAATGCACTTTGAACTATGTTACAACTAGAATTACTTTGCATGTCCCACAAACCAAACTCTAACTCAAAATCCACTAGCTAACTGAATTGATCACTTTCAGTTAACTCATTCAAGTCCACAATGAGAATAGATTATAGTTTAATGTCCATCTAAATTAAGGGATAATAAAAATATAAATACACCCAAAAGTAGCATTGTGGGACCCACCCTAGATTGGGTGCTTAATGCAACCAGGTGTTGAATGCAACCAGGTGCTTAATGCACTAGGTGTGGGTGTTGAATGCAACCAGGTGCTTAATGCACTAGGTGTGGGTGTTTAATCTCAACAGAGATTTCTTTGAAGAATTCACTGACAATGTTGATGGAGCAGTATACTTTGCAGACAAGTTTGACTCAAGCCATTAGGGATTAGCACCATCATGCTTAAACTTCCTAGTCTTCCAGACTTTATTCTACTTGATGTTCTATACCTCCCAGAGATGAGGATAAACTTTTTGTCTTTGGTCCACATCCGTCAGCAAGGACACTCCATTCACATATTTGATGGAAAATTTGAGGGCAGAAAAGCATCAGATCACTCACTTGTCTTGACTGGGATAGAAGAAATACTTCTAAAGCTGCAAGGAACCTCTGCTTTTGAACAAAATGTTTCATACAGTTCTCACTATAATGAAGGTAAATTTCCATAAATTATTTTATGGAATTATATATTTGGACACTATAACTATGAAAACCTTCGTTTGTTGAATAAAAATGGTGTTACTGGCTTGCTACAATTCCTAAGAAACTTAAGAAATGTGATGCATGTATCTTAAGAAAGCACAAAAAACAGTCTTTTCATGATTCTCATTGTAAATCACATAGAAAAGTTGAATTAATTCATTGATTTATGTGTCCTGGTGCATGTTCCTTCTGCAAATGGTAATAAATATATGATGGCATTTATTGATGACTACACCCAAATTTGTTGGGTTTATTTATTGAAGAACAAATCTGAAGATTTTGAAACATTCAAGAACTTTCATGCATGGATTTAAAATGATGCACAATATCATATTGGATCTATTTGTACTGATAATGGAAAAGAATATACATCAAATGAATTTGAAAACTACCTTCATCAACATGGGATCAAACATCAAACAATTGTGCCTTATAATCCCCAACAGAATGAAGTAGCTGAAAGAATTAACATGACAATCTTAAACATGGTATGTTCGATGATGTTTGTCAAGAATGTTAAGTTAATGTTTTGGGTTGATGCAGTTCTATGTGTTGTGTATATAAAGAATAGGTTTTCATCTAATGTTATCAAAAATAATACTCCCTATGAAATGTGTTATGGCCACATTCCTTTGGTGAGGCATCTCGAGGTTTTTGGTTCCACCTGCTATGCCTTGATACCTAAAGAACAAAGAAACAAACTCGGTGTAAGGAGTCTCAAATGTATCTTCCTAGGGTACTCAAATACCTCCAAAGCATATTGTCTCTATGATGAAGTGAATAAGAAGTTTATAATATATATAGATGTGATCTTTCTTGAATTTTCTAAGGTTGACAATGTTGTTGAGTGGTAGCTTGATCGCTTTCATAGATTCGGGCATGCAAAGTATTTTCAAGAATTTGATAATGAGATTCCACATCTTGAAGGGGGGATTACTATACTGGATCAATCTGTGGAATCTTCTTTTGAAGCACTCTCTCCCTTGCATGAAGCTCCAACCACTTATGAATCTTTCAGTGATATGATTGACAGAATTGGAAGACTAAATCTTGATTTATCCCCAACTCAATCAACTGAGCGACGTGGGCCATCTCATAAAGGTCCTAAAAAATGGCTGACAAAGACACTTGAAAGTGTACGTTCTGATAAGGTTGGAAAGACAGGAACAAGAAACTCAACCAGACATAATGGAGGTGATGTAGATGATTCTAATTCACCTGTTGATATGTATATTTCTTATGATTGTGAACTAAATTTGTCTACATATTTCGACCAATTTCCTTCAAATAAACTGCTTTTCATGATGAATGGAGAGAAGCGATGCAGAACTGATATGATGCTTTGATAAATAATGGCACCTGGAAGTTGGTTGATCCTCCACTTGGAACCAAACCAATAGGCTACAAGTGGGTTTTCAAGAATAAGTATAAAGAAAAGGCTCACTTGAAAAGCACAAATTCAGGCTTGTGGAAAAAGGTTTTGCACAAAAGGAAGGGGTTGACTATGAGGATAATTTCCCCCCCACGGAAAAATGGGCTAACATTCGAACACTCTTTGCCTTGGTAGCTCAGAATGGTTGGAAATTCCATCAAATGGATGTAAAAATTGTTTTATTGAATGGAGAACTAAAATATAATGTTTTTAAGTCCCAAACAGAAGGTTTTGTTGTGAAGGGTTAGGAACATAAAGTATGCAAGCTTGTAAAATCCTTATATGGCCTCAAGCAAGCACCATGAGCTTGGTACAAGAAGTTAACTGAGATTCTTCTGGAACTAAATTTCAAACATTATGACCTTGATGATGCAAATTTGTTTGTCAAGAAAGTTGACAAAACAGTTGTATATCTTGTGTTATATGTAGATGATCTTCTAATGACATGGAACAATGAGATCAACATCAGATCTATAAAGAAGGAACTAAGCAAAGGTTTTGAGATGACATATTTGAGTTATGTTCACTATTATCTTGGTATTGAAGTAACCCAACATCCGAAGTTTATATTCCTCTATGAGAAGAATTACATTGGAAATCTGTTAAACAAGCTTGGCATGGCTGAGTGAAACCCTTTGACTAGTCCAATGAAATGGAACTTAAAGCTCACATCCACTAAAGGAAAAGAATTTGAGGATGCATTTAGGAAGTCTCAACTACCTGACTACCACCAGACCATACATTTCATTTTTTGTTGGAATACTCTCCAGGTTTATGAAAAAGCCTTGTGATGGTCATTGATCTACTGCAAAAAGAGTTTCATAGTACTTGAAGGGAACTCAAGAATTTGGAATCAAGTATACACAGGTGGGTGAGTTCAGCTTGATTGTCTACTCTGATTCAGATTTCTATGGAGATAAAGAAACTAGGGTATCTACTTCAAGTTATGTTATGAGTCTTGGATCAAGAGTTATCTCCTGGAGGTCATGCAAACAATTTGTTCCAGTAGATTCCACACATTAGGTGAATTTTGAGGTCTAAAATGGGCCTCTTGAGGAAATAATAAAATAATATCTAAAGCAATAAAATAATATTTGTGAATTTGAAATTCATTTTTTGCACCAAAATCCATGTAATCATAGTTAAATTCAATTCAAAATTTGTACCAAAATAAAATTAATAAAAAAATTGTATTGATGTGACTATAATTAAGAATGTGTTTTTCAAGAAAAAGTCATTATCATTGAACATCTAATGCATTTGTCTTTTGTACTTATATAACTTAAAATAAAATATAAATATAAATTTATAAATTCTTAATTATATTATATGCTATTAATTAAAATTTATATTATTTAAATTGTGTAATAACATGTAATTAATATACTATATAAAAATACTTTTTTGTAAAAATGAACCTACCGGCCGAGACAGCGATCGCGATTCTGAGCTAGGTTATCGTGGACACAGAGGAGCCACAGACGCCGCCATGAGTGCGCCTCGGGGAGGGGAGCCTTCTCCCACCCCGCTGATCTCTTCAAATGAAGCATTCTGAAGGCTGATTTCACAGAAAGCTGAGAAACATTCGAATCCAAAAGTCCCGAAATTTATCAAGAAGTTGGAAGAAATCCGTGAGATCGCCTTGCCTGAAGATCAACCAATAAAAATTTCCCTAGATCTGGCTAACAGAGGTTTGGTAGGACAATTTATGGGACATTGGCCTTCAACGAAAATAACATATGACTGGATCCAACGCAACTAGAGGCATCAGCTTAAAAACAATGTGATCTACTATGCCTTCGGAAGAGGGTACTTCATTTTCAAGTTCACCTCCAAAGAAGATCGAGATCTGGTTTTCAGAAACGGTCTGTATTTCATGGAAAATCAGGGTCTGTATCTTAATAAATGGACCCCTAACTTCGATCCTTCAGTCAATGTCCCTAAAGAGGTCCCAGTCTGGGTCCAGCCCCCAATCTTCCGATCCATTGCTGTAGCTTTCACACTTTGCAGAAGATTGGAAATGGTCTTGGTCGTTTCATTGACAAAGCAAATAACAAAGGCTAATATACCTGTGCAAGAATCTGTGTGGAAGTCGATCTGGAAGCTGGACTGCCAGAAGCGGTGAAACTCACAGTCGGAGAATGGCATCACTATCAAAAATTGGATTACGAGCAATTACCATTCAAATGCAGAACCTGTCACGAACATGGACACTTCCAACGAAATTTCCCAAAAGCTCCAACAGGGGACAAAGTGGATGAAGAAGGATGGAAAGAGATAAAAAAGGGCAAGGCAATCCCAAAACCAACTGAGAAGAAAAAGTCAGGGCCATTGGTGAAGCCTCAACCTAATCCAAAAGCCAAATAAGTTCCAAAAGAAGGTTCTTCCTCTGGGGGAAAAGCGGATGCCATTGAGATCCAAGAGGTGCCAGAAGACCCATCGAAGAAAGTAAAATAAGCTGAGGCAAAGACAAATATTCCCCCATCAGAGGATGATCAAAGGGAAAAAGAAGAAAATTAATAACACATCAGTCTTGGTTCCGACTTGGGGGGAGAATTAGAAGATGGAGACTCTGAATCAAGCATCTCGCAATTCATCCTATCAAGATGGCCAGGGGTCAAAATTCCAAGAAGAAATAGAGAGAGGAAAAAAAATATCTGGATGTGCTCCAAGGCTCCCAGAAAACTCTCAAAGGAATGATGAATACTAGATCTAGGCGCAAGCAAGGACAAGCTCCAAAGGGAGCCACAACCTCCCAAGTCAGTAAATAATGAAATATGTCTCCTAGAAATGTAGAGGGTTAGGCAGCAGGCTGAAAGAAGAAGCTCTAAAAGACATTGTGAGGATGTACTCACCTGAGATCCTTCTCATCCAGGAGACAAAGCTGGAGGAACTTCTACTCCTCCAAGCAAGCAAAGCATTCTGGCATAAAGGCCAAGGGAGGGCTGTCAGCGCTAGAGGCACCTGTGGTGGGATTGCCTCCTTCTAGGACAGCTCCAAATATGATCTGATTTATGAAGAATGTTGCCCCCACTGGATCTTCACTAAGCTCCTCCACAAATAATTTGGCCATCAAGTAAGTATGTTCAATCTATATGCTCCGGTCTTACCAGCTGAGAAAATAAGCTGTTGGGACTTGCTTCAGTGCTATATTTTTTTACACAATCCAGAGAATATTATTATTGCAGGTGATCTGAATGTTATGCTAGTAGCAGAAGAGAAAAAGGGGGGCTCTCCTGTCAGGGATCCAACTAGAGAATGGGTTGAAGTTCTCATATTAGGTTGGGATCTAGAGGATATCAAGCACTCATCTGGGAAATTCACCTAGTCCAACAAACGGATAGGCCCCGGCCACATTGCTGCCCATTTGGACAGATTTCTTGTCCAAACCTCCTTCTTGACCTATGGCCTAATGGCCACCTCTAAAAATTTTCCGAACTACATCTCTGACCATAAACCCATTCTCCTTGAGCTCTCCCTGGATAAAAATCTTAGCCCCATCCCCTTTAGATTCAGTGCTCTATGGATACATCAAGAAATTTTCCAGGAGGTGGTCTCTGAGGCCTGGAACCGACAAGTTCAAGGTTCACCCTTCTTTGTGTGGGAAGAAAAACTGAGGGGGCTTTAAAAAGAGCCTAAGGAGTGGGCTAAAATGTTGAAAATGCCCACCTCCAAAAGAAAGGAGGCGCATGATAGCTTAGCAGCCCATCAATTGACACTAGAGAATTCCAAAGTAACTCAAGGCCTCCTCTATAAAGAAGTAGAGCTACAAAAATAATTCCATAGAGCAAGCAGGGATGAAGAAGAATTCTGGAGACAGAAGTCCAGAAAACTTTGGTTGCACGCCAGAGACAAAAATACAAGCTTCTTCCATAAGAAATTTGAAGCCCGCAAGCACTTCAAAACAGTAAATTAAATTCACTATCAAAACACTTTGGTTAAATATTTTGAAGACATTAAGAGAGCAGCCCACTCCTTCTTCAAATACCTTTACTCAGCCCCGGAGGATCCTCATATTGATTCTCAATCCTATCTGTTTGATCTAGTCCCTCATTGTGTTCAAGATTATGATAATATTATGTTGACTTCTCAGATCAGTATGAACGAGCTTAAAAAAGCTTTGGATTGCATGGAACCAGATAAAGCTCCTGGTCCTGATGGGTTCACAACAAGGTTCTACCTGACTTGTTGACCTACAATTAAAAAAGATCTTCTAAGAATGATCAGGAAATCTCAGACATGCACCAAGATTGGAGGCAGTACCAATTTGGCCTTCCTTGCCTTGATCCCAAAAGGTAAAAGCGCCACCGGCTTCAACAGATTCCGACCCATCTCTCTATATAATACAAGTTATAAGTTGGTTACCAAAATAATAGCCAACCATCTTAAGAAAATTCTGTCGCTCATCATTCCTAAAAACCAAGGGGGATTCATCAAAGGGCGAAAGATTCTTGACAATATTGTGCTGGTGCAAGAAGAAATTCATTCAAGCTGTCATCGGAAAGAGAAAGGTATGGTGATAAAGCTAGATTTGGCAAATGCTTTTGATAGGGTGAGACATGAGTTCCTATTTTTTGTGATGGAGAAGTTCGGCTTCTCAAAAGCGCTCATAAGTTGGGTGAGAGCCTGCATAGCCTCCCCTTAGATAGCTCCATTGGTTAATGGTCGATCAACGGAGTTATTCCAAGCCTCAAGGGGGCTAAGACAAGGGTGCCCTTTGTCCCCTCTTCTTTACGCCATTCAAGCTTCGATGCTTAGCTTCCAGCTAGACTACTGTCAACAGATCCAAACACTCGCAGGCCTCAGGATGGCTCACAATGTTAAAGACATAAATCATGCCCAATTTGCTGATGATACTTTGTTGCTTGGAGGAGCAAGCATAAATTCAACAAGGTCCTTCAAGAAAGAGCTGGAAATTTATAGGGAGGTCTCGGGCAGCAAGATCAGTTATCTAAAAAGCATTATCTATGGCTGGAATTGTTCGACCAAGGAACTAACAGATATAGAAAGGCTGTTAGAAATGGAAGGAACCCTGACCTGGGAGTATTTCAAGTATCTTGGGATTCAAATCTTCAAATCAAATCCTAAAATAGCTCACTAGATGCCCCTGCTAGACAAGCTAAAACTCAGAATACAAGTTTGGGGAGCCTCATGGTTGAATAATGCTGGGAAGGTAATCCTAATGAAATATGTTCTCATAATCCTTCCTTTATATTAGAATTCAATTCTTCTTGCTCCTAAAACCTTTATTAGTAAAGTGGATGGTCTATTGAGAATATTTCTGTGGGAAGGGGGGAAAAATAATGAAAGAAGGCTCCACCTAGTTAGTTGGGACAATATTAAGAAGCCATTCCTAGAAGGAGGACTCCAAATTCAGGATCTGGCAACCCAAAATCTTGCTCTGGGCTCCAAGCTCCTTTGGAACATTATTTCTAGGAATCCTAGTTGGAGCAAGAGAGTTCTGTGGAAAAAATATTTTCAAGAGCAACGCTTAAGGTGTTTGGACTAGCCTCCAAGAATAACCAAAGGATCACCGGTTTACAAGCTCTGTCTCACAGCAATGGAACATTTCAGTCACCAACTTTACTGGATTCCAGGGAACGGGAAAAAAATAAGAATTTGGAAAGACTCAATCCTTGGAGATCAACCCCTTATCCAGAACGCAAACCTTGTAAATATTAGATTTTGGCTTCAGGACAACAATCTGGAAACTCTTTGGGAAATTTCCAATTGCACTGATGATGCGGGAAATATTTGGGATGGTTGGAATCTCGGGGTGGTCCCTCAATGGTTGGATTGTGAAGCCACCCTATTGTTAGATTTTCTCCAAGGAAAAGCTCCCTTAAAGGCCTCTTCTAAGGAAAAAAGAGGATGGGGCTCTCTCTCAGGCTCGTGCACAACAGCTAAAGGTTACAAAAGTATGATGGCTATCCCAAACATCCCTCTTGATCCAACACAATGGAAATTTATTTGGGCCTTTCCTTCTCTTCCCAAAATTGACTTATTTTGCTGGACCTTGGTGCATAAAAGTATCCTCACTAGAGATAACTTAAGAAAGCGTGGAATGGAAGGACCCTCCAGGTGTCCTCTTTGTGCTTTAGATGAAGAAATGGCAAATCATCTGTTGTTAAACTGCCCCTTTGCTCAAGAAGTTTGGAGGGGTGTCCTGTTGTTTGGACCTGAAAGAATCGAGCTTCATGGAAATATTCCAGACTTGCTAAGAAATTGGGCCACGTTATCCCCATTATGTCTCTCCAAAAAATGCCTTCTCAAGACTGGCTGGATGTGGATTCCCAAATTCACATGCTGGAAACTGTGGCTCGAGAGGAATAACAGAATTTCCAGGGATAAGAGTTGTAATCCGGTCAGAATAATCACTAAAATCAAAGCATTTTTGGGTGAGGCCTTAGAAGCCAAGCCCACCATAAGAAATGGTATGATTCTGGATAGCGAGGAAGATCAATGGCTAAAAGAACTAGTTCCAAATTATAGGGATAGAAATATCCCTCCTACAAAATCCATTTCTAATTGGGAAATCTGTCTAGAAGAGCAGGAATTCAATAAATCGAGATCAATCGTGGAAGATCACTACCTCTTCTTTGATGGGGCCTCTAAAGGTAACCCAGGAGTGGCTGGTGGCAGTGGAGTTATCTTGAATCCTGGAGGCTCTTCTGAGCTTCATTTCGCATGGGGTCTAGGCCATGAAACCAACAACAAAGTAGAGGCTCTGGCTTTGTGGCAGGGTCTAAATCTGGCTATCAAAAGGAACTTCCTCTCCCTTTCAGTCTTTGGAGACTCCAGGTTAATTATCCAAGCTTTGAACTCTAAGAAGAACCCTTCTCAGGTGCAGTTAACTACCATACTCAAAAAAATCAGGCTAGTTTTTCCCAAGTTTCACAAAATCTCCTTCTTTCATATTCTGAGGAAGTTAAACTCGAGGGCAGATTTGGAAGCTAATCTCAGCTCTCTCCGGAGCAGGAGATCTCTTTTAGTAAATGACACTGAATCAATTTGCAACATACCATAGTTATGGAGAAGAACAGTCCTTTGTCCCTCTGAGCAAATCTCTGTTTCAAAACTCCCTCCAGCACCCAGATCTTCGGGAATGGACCAAAATGGACAGGCATTGGTTTGGAGAGTCGGATTCAACTGCAGGAAAAAACATAGGGCGTAACTCCTATGTCTTCGGCCTTTACTTTCTGGAGGATTCCATTGCTGCTTCAATCTACAATCTATTGGGTAGGTGCTGGGAGGTTCACGAGGGCTCCATCAATGCCAGTTTAGGCAGCTTGGAGGTCTCTGCTGCAATCTGTAATGAAGAGGCAAGCAAATCTGGCAATGCTAGGATCTCTCTTGGCAAACTGGAGCACACAGTAAGAACCCATCATACAAACCAAAAGAAAACAATCAACGAGCTAAAGGAAGACTCAACAATGATGATGGTTGAAGTGGATGTCCAGTGCGACGGGCCTCCTCTCTGCAAGCTGGGAAACAGAGTTAAGACGTAGTAGGCAATCAAAGAGAAAAATCAAGAAAACATTCTGAAATCAAATCAAGCATACATCCAAGCTATGGCCACTACCTGCAAACACAATGTAATCTCATTAGCATATTTATCAGAAACTAAATGCAATCTCCTTGACTCCTGTCAAAGCAAAATCCAAAGTTGTAACAAGGAAGTAAAGAGTGGCCCTGTTAAAGTCCTTAGCAGCTGTTTTGCCGAATTTTAAATAAAAATCTAGCCGTTATTGTCAAAATATATATATATATATATATATATATATATATATAATAAATGTATAGGGATATGCATTGTTTCTTTCAAGAAATATGAAATGACAATAATATATTTTTATTCAAAAAATGTGAAATGACATTTATTATGAGTACTTTACTTTGACTTTAAAATTACTTAGAGCACTACCATGGTTAAACATGAGTTTTAATCCACCATTGAGAATGTGACAAGTACCTTTAACTCAAGAATTTCCACCTCAACCATTAGGGATGATGTCATCCTCTAAAATATGATTAGTTCTCATAAAGTGAATTTTGATTGTAAATTTTCCTTAGGAGGCCCATTTTAGGCCTCAAAATTCCCCTAATGACTGATGCAAAATATGTAGCAACAGTTGCAGCAATGAAGAAAATTATGTGGCTCGGGAAATCTTGGAAGATTTGCAGGAGAAACAAGTTCATTCAACTCCTCGTCTGATTGACAACACTTCTACAATAAATTTGGTCAAGAACCCAAAGTTCCATTATCAGAAAAATCACATCAATACAAAATATCATTAGATTCGACATCATGTTGAGGCCAAAACAATCCACCTACAACATTTTTCCAGAAATGAGAAAATTGCAGACATCTTTACCAAAGCGCTTGGAAGTGAAAAGTTTGAAAGATTCAAAATGATGCTTGGAATCACCAACATCCCTTCAGATTAAGGGGGCGATTTTTGACGCCTAATCTTTGGGATTAGGTAAATCCATATAAATATTGTAAATTATAAAATAAATAGAATTGGAAGATGAAGAGACATTAAGAGATAAAACCCAATAGTCTCCCTCTCCATGTATATATCATGTTCTATATTAATGCAAAATCAATCAGGTTTGTGCAGTTACCTTACTGTCCTGACAACGCACAAAAATAACAAGTTGAGAATTTGATGAAACAAAATTAATAAAGTTATCATGAACTATATTATTATAAAATTGGAATCAATGTGCCACTATGAGTATATTAATGTGATATATGTGAATATAGTATTCACACCTTTATATTCCCTTGTTATAGTGAACAACTTGTTCAAAGAATAAACCCTAATAATTAAAACTTTATTATCAATATTAATAAGAAATTCTTACATCAATAATAATAATTATTGATTATAATTATTATTAATCTATAAAGTTAATAAAAAAATTATTAGCTTTGTTATTATTATTATTAATTAACTTTATTATTGGTAATAAATAACAATTATTACTAATAATGATAATAATTAATACTAATAATAATAAAAGATCATTAACTCTACTATTAATGATAATTATCCTTAATAAAAACTATGATAATAATTATCTTTATTAATAACATTAATTAATAATAAATTACCCTTAATAATTTAGTTTAAAAAAATTATCTTCATAATCTCTGCTTGAAATTAATTTTAGGGTTAATGGTCAGCTCTTCTCATTTCTTTTCCTTCCATTCCATATTTATTTCCCTTCATCTTGCTCTTCTCTGTGGATTTGTATTGACAATGAGTCTTGTTATATAGTTGAAACGCCGACACAAAAATGGATATTGTGGATCATATTCCAAATACTAAAAATCATGATTCTCACCACATAAATCTTCAAATACTCATTAGTATCTTGTATGGAAGGGACACATGGATTGAGGTTCGTACTCTCAAAAATATTGGGGTTAAAATTCAGAGAAGAGTGGTTGATCTATTCTTCCTAAAGCATTGTCAAAATTTTAACATAATTCCTTCCTTCACCTGCATAAAACATATACTTCACAACCATAATAATTTAAAGGCATTTGATCGGCTTAGAAAATCCCTAATTCGTTATGAAATATGTAGAACTCGATGCCCCTTGGCATTTAAGAAGCATTTTGAGCTTGCGCACATAATTCGATATGACTTGTGGATTACCATTGATGATGCAGAAACTCTTAAAGATGATAGGGAAGGGCGTTTGGTGTGGGATACACAAAACAAGAAAATTAATAAATTAGAATATTGTGTGATAGGTTTGCGAAGGACGGAGAATGTAGATGACTCAGAAGCTATGAAAAATGAGCATAATTTTAATTCTCATCACCGCACATATGTGAATAGTAAGGTGTTCTGGAGATATGGTAACTCCACATCATTCAAAATCAACAATGTTTCAGGCTTAGGAGGAAATCATACCATTGAGAATTATATGAGAGGTTGTCAAAGAACGAAGAGTGTGGATAACGAAGAAATTGTAGAGAGTGTACAGTGGATCGACCGCATTTATGAAGCTACATTTCATAAATCGGGGATCGTTGCAGCCATTGGTAGTGATTCTACATCTAGCATAGGAGAAAAGCGTAGAAACTCTTTAAGCATAAAATCTATTGTCAGCAACCAACGACAAAATAAAGAAATGAGTTGTGCTAAGGATAACATCGGCGACACAATTTTTCCCTCTAATGGCACTAATATAGACCTAAATGTAACTATAGAAGAAATTTCATGCATCAACTCTAATAATATAGGTAGCAAAAATAAAGAAATTATTTGCGTTAAGAATAACAAGGGTGGCACATAGTTTCCCTCTTAGGGCTCTAATGAAGACCTAATTTTAACTATAGAAGATGTTTCACACATGGCCTCTAATAATATAGGTAACATAAAGGTTGTGAATATTTCTTCTTACAAACTAATAAAGAAGGAAGCAGAGGTCTTAAATAAATGACTAAAATTTTCCTTAGCCCCCAACCATATTTTGAAGGATGAAATTATCAACAGCCTTGAAGATGGGATACAGGATCTAATGGAAGAGGATAAAGAACACATCAGACAAGTTTGTGTGGTCATCTTAAGAAAAGCAAAAACTCCAAAGAGAAATTTGAACGATGGGAAATTAATGGCCCTAAGAACATTGTGGAACAATGATAGTATTGTCATCTTGAAAGCGTACAAAGGAGGGAAACAGTAGTAATGGGTAAAGAAGAATATATCACCAAAATGAGAGACCACCTTTATAATAGTGGTAGCTACAAGAAGCTCAAAGAAAACCCCATTTCCAATATTACCAAGTTGGTTAGAAAGTCCATCAAGGATTCCAACCTTGAATAGAGAATGAAGAAACGTCTTTCTTGAGACAGTAAAATAACCCCATGAATTTACAAAGCCCAAACAAATTATAAAGTAGGTGCACCCCTTATAACTATTGTCAACGCCATTGGGCACCCACAAATGAATTAGCAAAATACATTTCTAAAACCTTAGCCCCTTTGGTTGGTAAGATCAATTCATACATTAAATACTCCAACCACTATATAGAACTTATAAAGAAAGAAAAGTTGGACCCAGCGGATAATATTGTAAGTTTCAATGTTGTCCATCTCTTCACTAATATCCCTTTAGATGAAGTTTTCCAAGTTGTAAAATAGTTCACAGACCCCCAAATTGCAAAACTTGTGAAAATATGTTTGTGTTCTACTTTCTTCACATCCCAAGATGAATTTCTTTAGGTATATGTATGGAGTATCTATGGGGTCCAAATATCCCCTATAGTAGCCAACCTCTTTATGGAGAAATTTTAAAAGAAATCCCTTGATACCTTCCCATTGAAACCTAAATTACGGGTTAGGTCCGTTGATGACACTAGTGTTAATTGGCCACATGGGAACAAGGAGTTGAGTAACTTTATATACCACCTTAATAATATATCTAATTACATCAATTTCACAGTGGAGGTAGAGAAAAACAACAACATCCTTTTTCTCGACATTCTCCTCCTTAGGAATGAAGATGGATCACTAGGACACAGGGTGTCGAGAAAGAAACCACACATTAATAACTACCTTCATGTTGAATCACACCATCACTTGGTGCAAAAGATGGAGGTGTTCAAAACCCTCTTTAAAAGAGCTTTAAGAATATATGACATTAATCATGTTGAAGAAGAAATTGAGTATTTAAGAAAATTTGTTGCCGACATTGGGTATAAAAATAAGGACATCATTAAGACTTTCAAAAGAGCTAGAACCAGAAATGGAGTAAGACCCCATGCATCAAGCTCCCAAGCTACTAGCAAGAAGGCTTATCTACCACACATTCAAGGAATCACAAATAAACTAGCCAAGGTTTTCAAAAATAAAGACATTGAAACCTCTTTCAAGCCCCTATAGTATGAGATCAATTAAAGACAGTCTGGATCACCTCCAACAAAAGGGTGTTTATAAAGGCATGTGTTCATGTGGGGAATGTTATATTGGAGGGACAGGAAGATCCTTAAGAATAAGACTCAAATAACATAATGTTAACATAAAAAATGGTAAAGCTCAGTCTTTAGCACTCAGCAAAAACATGTCACCATGTTTTCCTTGAAGACACTAAGATAATCATTAAAGAGAAGCATCAGTATAAATGAGATATCCGTGAAGCCCTTGAAATTATAAAGAAGCCTCACAATCTTAACAGATATGGGGGTTTGGAAGTAAGTAGGAGTTAGATCCACTTACTCATTCAAGACCACATAGCTTACAACCGAGACTAAACCTATTTCTCTCATCCCATTCCCCACCTTTACCCCATTAATCCTCTCCCTCCTCACCTCTCGCTCATATTCACCCCCCTCTAAAATCCTTTCATTACATAACCTAGAACCTTATGATACCATCCTTACTAGATATATTTCTTAATCATTAATAACATTAAAAAATAATAATTAGCCCTAACTATAACAATTATAAACCCTAATAATTAAAAATTTATTATCAATATTAATAACCAATTCTTACATCAATAATTATTATTATAACTTTATTAATTATAATCATTATCAATCTATAAAGTTAATAACAAAATTATTAGCTTTCTTATTATTATTATTATTTAAATTTATTATTGGTAATAAATAAAAATTATTACTAATAATGATAATAATTGATACTAATAATAATAAAAGATCGTTAACTTTACAATTAATGATAATTATCATTAATAATAAATATAATAATAATTATCATTATTAATAACTTCAATTACCAATAAATTACCCATAATAATTTAGTAAAAACAAAAAAATCTTCATAATCCCTGTTTGAAATTAATTTTAGGGTTAATGGTCGGCTCTTCTCATTTATTTTCCTTCCATTCCAATATATTTATTGCCCTTCATCCAGTTCTTCTTTGTGGATTTTTCCTGACAATGAGTCGTGTTATAGACTTGAAACGTCGACACAAAAATGGATATTATGGATCATATTCTGAGTACTCAAACTCATAAAACATCTTTCTAACATGTGTTCATTTTGTAATTTTCTACTCATAAATTTGTTTCACACCTTCTATGATCCTCTATTCATAAGCTAAGGCACCTCTCTCTCTCTTTGTTTCTTGTTGCTTTTGTCTCTATCTTGACTTTATCTTGAAACTAGCTATTGTCTCTCACTCTCAAAACACAATACCATAGAAAATTTTAGGGGTGAATCTTAGCCCATGGGCGAAATTTAAGGGGTTTTATATTTTGGAGGGGCGAAATTTTTATATTACACCCCTTTTATATAGTTTTCCCGAAAATTATTTTAAAAATAGATATTTATTATATTTTAGCCATGAAAAATAAGCCAAATAAACATTCAAACCCTTGATTCGTTCTTGTTTTCAAGTGGAGTTTGCTTCCAATAGCCCCCAATTTCCAGGAATGCAGGTGGGCTTCGCTTCTAATCGCCCTGATTTATAGGAATGCAGGTGGGGTTTGTTTCCAATCGCCCCTAATTTCTAGGAATGGCACTGATTAAGGGTTAAGGTAAGGTTATATTACGGGTTTGTAGTTTTATTCTCATGTATAAGAAACAATTATGTGATCGATTGAGTCTTCATAGTGGGCAGAATGGTAGAGTTGGACGATGGCCTCTTGCTCCTAAATTTTCTTTTTACCTATAGCTCAATATGTCGTTGTAATCCTGTATGATAGAGGGGTTGGATCATGTGCCCAGATTCAAATATCCTATTAATATCAATGGAGAAGTATTTGAAATCCCAAACTATTGTAGCACATTGAGACAGGTTGAACATGTCGCTATAGAGGTGGCCCTTAATACTCTTACCAATAGAGGCTCTTCTTGAGCTCTTGCTACAAGAATCCTGGTATGGATTTTGTTTTGGTGGTGTTTTGAAACTTATTTTCTGTATGATCTATTTTCTTTTATGGTCATCACATGTGCAAGAGATAGCTCAGGGAGCAAGAGAAGCATTTCATGTGGCCATTTTCCCTATTTTACGTGCAATGTGGAGTTAGTTTGGTTAATCTATACGGTGAATGGGCCCAAAAAAAAAATGGGTTGACAAGAATTTTTCCATGACTGCCTAGTCAAATTTAAAACAATGTAAGTGCTTCTTAAAATTTTGTTTTTTTATATGTAGTTTAAGGTGTTTTTTTATTATAATAGGTATTATAGTTTCGGG
The DNA here is from genome assembly GCA_034641835.2 of Pinus albicaulis. NCBI lineage: Eukaryota > Viridiplantae > Streptophyta > Pinopsida > Pinales > Pinaceae > Pinus > Pinus albicaulis. Next base: position 972,165,333 of record CM076579.1, read on the forward strand.
CTTGTGTTTTTATGTGAAGTTTGAGAAACATTTTTCTGCCTTGCTACTAAATAGTTTAGTTTGTCTGATTTATATATGTTAATTGGTAGTGGCACACCAACTTGGTTTTTTCTCATAGACACAAGAAAAGGGAGAATGAGAATGTAATGATGAGTATAGGCAAATCACTATTTCTAGAGAATTTGCATAGCATAAGTCCAAGTAGATAGCATTGGCCCAATAGTTGAAACAAAAACACTCGGCGTCCAGGAGAAAGATGCTCACCTAGAGAGAGAGGGTAACAACCATTCTATTGAACACCAACATTATGAATTCCGAGATGGAGGAGAATCACAACGGGTTTCTTCTGATTTACCCAAAAAAAAAATTTCCAGCTTCAGTTCTAGTCACAATCATTGTTTTCAACAGCAGCCGCATCATCCTGCTCTGCCATCATCTAGGCCTAGTATTTTTCCAAAAATTAGGTCTATTTTCAACATAGGAATAGTTCGGGCTCTCTTGATGATTCACCGTTATCCTCCTCTCTCTCAATGGAAGTTATTGCAGCTAATATATATCATGTTGGTGACTATGTTGGGAGCTCTCTGTATTATCCATTTCCATTAGCACTATCTAGGGAAGATATTGTAGCAAACAGAGTTGGTGCAAATTTTAGAACTGTACATAGAAGAGCATCTCAACAAGTGTCCACCCCATTTGAATAACATGAGAGAGATGAAGAGGAATGGCTTAAAGGCGATGTCCTAAGGGATAACAACTTTCCTACAGTGGGAATTTCCAATGTATCAGAGTGCGTTAAAACATTTGCTTCTACCAAATTTTCACCCTAGTCTAATTCAATGCAATTTTGGGGTTTGCATAGGTAGCAACAACAACAGAGGCAACAACAATGGATGCCACAAACTATTCCTCAACCTGGTTCATCCTTTTTAGCACCTATATATTGTTGGTCTCCTTCATCAATGGTTGGACCGGTGATAATAAGGACATCAATACTCAAATTCCTCATGAATTACAACCTACTCTTGTTGTATGCAGGGTGTGTTTAATTGCTTGAATGTTATGTTCTAGTTAGGAATGCAAGCATCACCTATTCATTCCAACTCATGGCTGCACTGAAATCCTTATATTGGTCCTATTATTTTTTTTCTAATACACCTACAACATTCCAACTGTTAATTTACTTGAGTGGTGAACGATAGCCACAATGTTCAAATTGATTTTATGGATGGGTGATTATGTGCCACTACTGTTCGGTATGTGTTATATTCTTTCCACGATTAGTCGCATGTGCCAGTGGGGTTACAAGGGGGGTGGTAGCCCCCCCTGTACGTTGCGTCAGGCGCAACAGGGGGGTCACAAGGGGGGCGGTAGCCCCCCCTGTTCTAGGTCTGGGGTAGCACCCTAGGAAAAAAAAATTGGACCCTATTTTTCGGTGGGCAGATCCGCCCATGGTTTTGTGCATGGGTTTTCACACAGTTTTGGGGCATGATGGTTTTTGGCGCCTAGTATTTTGTAGATTCGGTCAAGGGAACTACAGTTATGTTCTAATCCAGGGTTAATGGATTGGGGTTTATGAATGCTTTGGCATGTATATATTTGTTGTAACACTAAAAGGAATATAATGAAAAATCAAGCTGGTAGTCCCGTTTTGGGACCCGAGGTAAAATCTCTATGGATATATGTTTTATGTTTTATTCTCTCACTATTATTTATTTTATGTTTTCAAGATTTGTTTGCAGATAATTTTTGTATAGGTTTAAAACCTAACTTTGGTATCAGAGTTATTTCGGCTTCAAGGGGACGCCTTTGCTGCTGAGGGGTTTTTTGCTTGGGCTTGTGGTAGACCCTATTCAATGGGATATCTGTGGGATCGATTCTTGTGATGAAAGAAGATGGCGAGCAGTGGAAAGATAGAGATCGATAAATTTAATGGTCAGAGCTTTGAGTTTTGGAAGCTCAAGATGGAGGATATGCGGTCGATAAATATCATTGGATCACAGTAGATCCGGGTACTAAACCAATGACAATGTCAGATGAATACTGGAAGAATTTGGATCAAAAGGAAAAGAGCACAATATGATTTTGTATCTCAGAATTGATATTGTTGAATGTATCTGGGGAAGCTATGGCGAAGACTTTGTGTGACAAGCTAGGGACTTTGTATCAATCTAAGTCTCTGGTGAATAAATTGTTCCTACAGAAACAACTGTATAACCTGAGGATGAAGGATGGAGACTCGGTGACAGAGCATCTGAACGCCTTCAATACTGTGGTAATTCAGATTTTATCTATTGATATTAAAATCTCAGATGAAGATAAGTGCATCAGTTTATTGTGTTCTCTACTAGATTCGTGGGATAGTCTGGTTATAACAATAGGTAAAAATACAACTACCTTGAATTTTGATGACATTATCTCAGCCTTGTTGTCGGAGGAAATGAGATGGAGAAATATGGAGGGAAAGAATGGAGATGTCATATCTGTACGAGGAAGGTCCTAGAATAGAAACAAGAATAAGGTTTCGTGTGGGAGAACTAAATCTAGAGGGAGATATAAATCTCCAGGAAAGTTTGTAAAGGTGTGCTTGAAATGTGGAAAGGAAGGGCACTAAAAAAAGGACTGCAGATCTAAAGCTCCTGAGAAAGGAAATGGATCTGATGATGCTCCTTCTACAGAGGCAAAAACCACCTCGGATGAAGGTGAGGATGTGTATTTGGGTTTTCTTCAAATACACATGTAAATCATGAGGCATGGTTGATTTAATCAGGTGCATACTTTCACTTAACTCCCCATAGGGATTGGTTCTGTGAGTATGAAAAGTATGATGGTGGTGATGTATTATTAGGGGATGATAGGAAGGCAAAAATCATTGGATGTGGAAAATTCAAGTTGAAGCTGCAAGGTGGAAGGATTAGAACACTTCCTAGTGTTTTGCATATTCCTGCATTGGCCAGAAATCTGATTTTTGTAAGAAAGATGGATGATGCATGTGTAAAAACAATGTTCGAGAAAAATACCTGCAAGATGGTTTGGGGAGCACTGGTATTAATGAGGGGAGTTCAAATTGGAACTTTGTACAAGCTTCAGGGTAGCACTGTTATTGATGGGTACAACAGTTTTGTGGTTCCTAAATGTGGAGCAGAAAGCCTAGCAGTCTCTGGAGAAAAGACCATGCTATGGCATGAAAGGCTTGGACATATTGGAGAGAAGGGCCTTCAGATACTACATGGAAATGGTATGGTAGAAGGTATGTCTAATTTCTCTCTAGATTTAAATTTCTGTGAACATTGTGTATATGGGAAGCAAAATCGGGTGAGTTTTCCTTCTAGTGCTAAGAGGGAAAACAAGATATTAGAGCTTGTGCACAGTGATATATTTGGACCTATGTTGGTTCCATCACTGGGAAAATCTGTGTACTATGTCTCATTCACAGATGACTTCTTAAGGAATACATGGATATATTTTTTGAGGAAGAAATCTGAAGTATTTGACAAATTTAAAGAATTTAAGGCTCTGGTGGAAAACCAAACAGAGAAGAAGATAAAGGTGTTGAGGATAGATAATGGTGGAGAGTTTTTCAAGAAGTAATTTGAAGTATTATGTAAGAAGTGTGGTATAGCACGGTAGAAGACTAATCCACACACACCTCAGCAAAATGGAGTTGCAGAAAGAATGAATAGAATGTTGATGGAAAAGGAAAGAAGCATGTTCAATGGTACTGGGTTAGGACAGGAATTCTGGGCAGAAGCAGTGGAGATTTCATGTTACCTGGTTAACAGATCACCTTCATCAGCATTGGAGGATAAGACTTCACATGAGGTATGGACTGGTAAGAAACCCTCTCTTTCACATCTAAGGGTATTTGGATGTGATGCGTATGTACATGTTCCAAAGGAGAAAAGGACCAAGTTGGATAATAAATCTGAAAGGTGCATCTTTATTGGGTATAAGGATGGTTTAAAAGGTTACAAACTTTGGAACCCAGAAACAAGGAAGGTTGTGTAGAGCCGAGATGTGTTTTTTAGAGAGGTGAAAGATGTTGTTAAACATGAATTCCTACCAAAGGAACCTGATAATATAGAGTTTGAGCTAAAGGAGGATGAATCAGAATCTACAACAAAAGAAGATCCAGAAGAGGAAGAGCCACAAACTCCAGCTATGAGAATATTTGTTCGAGAAAGAAGGCAACCAAAAAGTTATAGTCCATCCGCTTTTTTTTCAAATTTTTCTTTAACTATAACAGATTATGATCCCCGAATTGTCAAGGAGGCAGTAGATTCAGAGGATGGAAAACTCTATAAGGAGGCCATGGTTGATGAAATGCCATCCTTGCACAAAAATGAGGCATGGGATCTGGTGGAGTTGCCGGCTGGAAGGAAGCCCATAGAGAGAAAATGGGTGTTTAAGAAGAAGATGAATGTAGAAGGCAAGGTGGATAAATACAAAGCTCGATTGGAAGAAAAATTTTATTCCCAAGTGTCAGGAATTGATATTAGTGATATTTTTTCTCATGTTGCCAAGGTTACTTCTATTAGATTACTTTTATATGTTTTTTTTTCCTTTTATTTTGAGGTAGAACAGATGGATGTGAAGGCAACATTTCTTCACATGGATCTGGAAGAGGATATCTACGTGAAGCAACCTGAAGGCTTTATGGTGAAGGGTAAGAAAGAATTGGTATGCAGGTTAAAAAAGTCTTTGTATGGGCTAAAACAGTCACTAAGGTTGTGATATCAGAAATTTGATACCTATATACGGGGACTTGGCTTCACAAGAAACAAAGAGGATCACTGTGTATATTATAAATTAATTAGTGACCGTGTTATTTATTTGGTCTTGTATGTGGATGATATGTTGTTGATTGGAAATTACAAATAAATTATCTAGGATTTGAATACCCAATTGTTCTCCAAATTCGACATGAAGGATATTTGTGTTGCAAACTATATTTTGGGCATGGAAATTAAGAGAGATCAGGCAAAGAGGAAGCTCTGGTTAAACCAGAGGAAGTATGTCGATACAATATTGCAGAGGTTCAATATGCAGGATAGTAAACCGGTGAAGGTTCCTATTCCTGTAGGTGTAAAGCTATCTGTTGAACAGTGACCCAAGACATAAGAAGAAGAGGAGGATATGTCCCGTGTTCCATATACAAGTGCAGTGGGTAGCCTAATGTATGCAATGGTCTCTACTAGACCAGACATTGCACATGCAGTGGGAGTATTGAGCAGGTTTATGTCAAAACCAGGGAAGAAGCATTGGATAGCAGTGAAGTGGGTTTTCATATATTTGTGTGGCACTATTGATTATGGTTTGTGCTACCAGGGAAGACCAGGATTTGGTAGATTTTTGGACATCCATGGTTTTTTTTATGAATATTGGGCTAGAGATCTGGACCAAAGAAGATCTACAAGTGGGTATGTGTTTAGCCTGTTTTTAGGTGCAATCAGTTGGATGAGTAAAAGACAGTCTGTAGTGGCTCTTTCAAATACAGAGGCAGAAAGCATGGCAATCACTCATGCAAGTAAGGAAGCATTTTGGTTGCAGAGATTGTGTTCAAGTATGGGGTTGGTGCAGCGAGCTATAAGGATAGACTATGATAGCCAAAGTGTAATTTTCTTGGCTAAGAACCCTGCTTATCATTCAAAGACAAAGCAAATTGATTTTAAATATCACTTTGTGCGAGATATGGTTGAGGATAAAAGGGTGTTGTTGGTAAAGGTGGACACTTTGAAGAATGTTGTAGATGCATTGACAAATTCTATGAGCACTCAGAAGTTCTCTTGGTGTAGAGAAACAATGGGTGTTGTAGAGCTGGACTAACGACCAGGTCAAGGGAACTATGGTTATGTTCTAATCTAGGGTTAATGGATTTGGATTTATGAATGCTTCAGAATGTATATATGTCTTGCAACACTAAAATTAATATAATGAAAAATCAAGCTGGTAGTCCCGATTTGGGATCCAGGGGAAAATCTTTGTGTATATTTGTTTTATGTTTTATTCTCTCGCTATTGTTTATTTTATGTTTTTAAGATTCGTTTGCAGATATTTTTTGTACAGGGTTAAAACCTACAACTACATTAATCGTAGAGTTATAAATTTTCTCGTCTTTGTTCAATTCATTGATGATCCATAGCTCTATGATTAATTTGTTGGATCATTGATTGCATTGACAATTTTTTTGAGTCATTAGTGGAATGTTGAGTCACAGGGAACCATTTATTGGTAGTTGGAACCCCGTTGATGGAAGCCATTATCCTTCCTTGATTAATTGTGTGTGAAATATTATACAACCATACATCATCCCTCAAAGGAAAAAAAAATTAATACGTACAGTCATTGTTCAATGGTTTCTAGCTAGGAATCCAGTGCATATGGTTAATGCCTCTTGCAATTGGGAGATTGAATATTTAAACAAAGTGATATGTCTTGATTAGTTGGTTGTTTGCACTATATTAATGGGAACACATTGTTGAATATATGCAGAGGTTACTTTTCCTTTTTTCAGTTTTGAATCCGAGGAAATTACAGCAAAGTTTGTTTGAATCTCAAGCACTAAATCTATTGTATCCTCAGTTTCCTTCCAATGTGTTGTTATTAAATCATCCTCCTCCTGAATTATTTCATTTATATTATTATCATAACTAGTTTGTAGCCTTTCCTTGAGTCTAGGAGAAATATTATTTGAAGCATGATCTTCCATAAATCGATGTTGTTTCTTTCTGACAGCAATAAATGCCTCAAACTTTACATCTTCTTTAGATGTCCAGTTTATTTGTTTGTCTGATTTTTCTTCTATACTTACCTTCTGACGTGTTGGGGAAACCTTATGTGCCTTCTCATACCCATATGGATCAAAATAATTCAAAATTGAAAAGGAATTTTGACTTGTACCAAGTCCAGGCTTGAAAAAAAGCATTGCCACCTTGTTTAAGGCATTACGTTAATACATGGGCTCCTGTTTTATTTTAAGTACATGTGTAGTCCTATAACATGTTTGTCCTTCACCTTATCTGCAAATTCAACTCATGTTTAAAGGCATAGCATATATGTCAGAGATAGGAGATGGATTTTGAATGTTGAGTTCTTATTTAATTAACAAGTTTGATTTTATGGGAATTTTTATGGGACTCAACAAGTATTGATGTCTACCCTCTAGTGTCGATTTGGGGTATTTGAGTATTTCTGGGTACTTTTTTCAAATACATCCTTTTTTATTTTGGTATAGGGCTAAGATTGAGAATGAGTGTTGTAATTCAATCCATGAATTCAGAACATCTGTCTCTTGGGCCAGTTCATGTATTGACATTGCATCAATGTAATTTGTTATGTACGGTATTTGGTGTTCATGGATCTTACATTTCCTTGGCTACAGGGTATATGTATAACGTCTCTTGAATTTTGGTTTGGAATTGATTGAGTTTGCAAATTTTGTTAGTTCATTTTCATTTCTTCTTGATTATGCTATGTTTTTTGACATGGTATTCACCCCCAAAAAACAAACAAAAATTAAATTTAACAAGTTTACAATGGAATTAAAATATGAAGGATGTTTTTAAAGAAAATAATAAGAAAAGATGCAATGTATATTGGAATATATTTCTTGATGTTCGCAACTAAGTTATCACTTCTCAAAGGTTATTAAGTTTTTCTCAGTTTGGAAAAACTCTGCCCACCAACAATTTTCCATTATATTATGTGACTTTCAGGTGTTTTGGTCTATGATTTTAATGCAATGGTTAAGAATCTGGATTTACATTGTATTTTGTTGTTTTTACTAATTGACAAACAATTTTTTTTTGTGTTTTTGAAGCATTTAGTATTTCATCAAGCTTGTGGTCAACCTTTGAAATACATTACATCAGCAAATCATGTCTGATGTTTTCTTTGAATTAATTCATATACAAGTGAATATTGAAACTTTTATTAGGGTTTGAGCTTACACAAGGAAATGTGTATATTACAAGTTCCTCCTCCATTGTAGATAAAAATACAAAGGCAATTGTAGTGTCAATTTCTACTATCATCTGTCAAGCATGCCTAAATACATACGTGAACATATTCTAAAATGCACATTGGTAATTGCTTCAACGAGTGGATTTTCATTTCATGCATCACAAAAGGGTGGTAATATTTTTCAAAATTTTAAAGGAATGCATTAAACATCTCCATGTTAAACATGGAAAGATTAAATAATATCACTCTTAAATGTAGGTTGTAGCTTAAGTAAAAGAGACAATTTAATGCCTAGAGATGTGGGTAAGATGTAGGTTTTTGAAAATAGGGGAGCTAAGAATGGTATCAGTTATCATCGAAGGCCTCATTTGGATTTTTTAATCAATGGAACCAATTTTGTGCCTTCTCCACTCCAAACTACACCGACAATTCAAATTTAATCTGTTATCCTAGTTTTCTCTAGTTCACCTTTATGGAGGACTTTACCACAAAACCCGGACCCAAGTTCCTTATATAATGAATACTCCACACTTCAATTTCTCAATCAACTTAGGCTTTAAAATTTTTCTAAAACAAGTTGATCTATTGATATTCTTCACATTTCACTCTGAAAGTTTCTTCTCTTCCAGGTTGCAATTGATATGAGAGGGCAGTATCTATTAGAGATTCTAACTCTACTTTTCCATTCCGTGTTTTATGAGGTTACAAATATGAATGTTTATGCCATATTCATTTTTTAGGGTGTTAAAAGCTCTCAACCTATATGACTATATGTTAATATCCATATAAATATCGTTGTAGCAAATCTATGTTACCTATTTATCTAATGCCATGAGTGCCTAACAGATTTCCACAAAGTAGTTGTGTATTTTGGAAGTTGTTCCCACTTCTAGTATCAATGGTCCATCAATATCATCATTTTGGTGGTATATCGTGAACATGAGGTAGTATGATTTTGATGCTAGGTGAAATTGAAACAAGGTCGAAGAGACATCACTTGTAACCATAGATCCTATGGATTTTTGTTTTAATCTACAGTTTTTGATGTAGGGCATCAACCACAGATCTGTTGTACTATTTTTTGTATTCAAAGTTAATCACTTTCTTTGCATTATATGTGAATGGGCTATGTTTCCTGCACTCTAAAACTTGGATCAACCTTCCAATTTTTTTCCACATTCTTATATAGTGCAATTTTCATATTTTTAATTGCATTGTGTAATTGCCCGCTTTTATACTCTCTTGGTTTGGCCTTTCTTTTGTATTTCTTGATTTATGGATTGAAATTTCTCATATGCATTAGAGATTTGAAAATATTGTCATGGACCTTTGGTATGGTGGATGTTGTTGGATAATTGAATGGATATATTAAACTAGAAACAAGGGTTCTTAAAGTGTTGTCTTAATATTCTAGATAGAAACAAGGGTTCAAAGGAGTTTGTTGAGTGTAGGAAAAAAAACCATATTATTATTCAGATGAAATATTAATCAGATGACATTTTTCACAAAAAAAAACAATAGATAAATGCATTAAAACCCAATAGAACCTAACATATTTTCACTTGAATATTTATAATGTGTTTATTGATAAAAAAAATTGGAACCTTGGAAAATTCCAAAGAATTCCTTGAATATAATCCAATTACTCGAAATATTTAAATGGTTGCCCCATGCTTAAGATAACCAAGCCATTTCCAGCACAAAAAATTCCCCTCTCCATGCAGTTGACCTAAGAGTTGAATAAAATTATTTTAGTATGGTTCTAGTGATAGATATTGGGTATTATTATTAGTCCTTGCGATCGTGTCCATGTTGGAGAGATTGGCCATTGTCTTCTAGTGCACATTCATGCAACTAGACTAATTTCTTGGTTAGTTTTTCCTTGTAAATCCAACCCTTTTTTGATGTGTTGAGGGTGGCACAAACACATACTTTACACCATATATTCGATGGAATCGAATCAAGCTTATGGAATATGTGTTTGGAATCAATTTGCTAAGATTAGTGTTGGAAAATTATTAAATCAAATATGTTATGAGGGGTCAAATTATGTGTAACATTGTTCATTTATTTAGAAGAATTAAATTGTGATTTATTCCCCTTCGATACATGTGATTGTTGTTGTAGACGTTTACTTTGTAACTCCCTTCTTAAATCAAGATTACTGTGAATTTGCATATCTATAAATAAAATGTAAATACATTGTCATGCATGTTTGCAAGTTCTCCTTAATTCACATTTTCCCAAGAAATATGTGTATTAGCAGACAAAAACATAACATTTTTTTAGGTTTTTAATTCCAATTGTATTCACTCCTAATATTTTTAGAAATAAACTCATATTTGTTTCCTTATAGACTATATATACCCAAAATCATTCTAGGCACTAAACACCCTTTCAACCACCCCTAAGCATCTATAAAATATAATTTTCTTCTGTTTTTAGATCATAATAAAATAAATCAGATATGCCCTGAAACTTATCATCATTCCTTGTGCTTTCCATACTAAAATGTTATTATTTCTTATGGATTCACCCTTTGTGCCAAATAACAGGTTGCCAAAAATGTGTGAAGAAACTAACGTGGTGACAATGATTAGCCCTTATTTAGTTCCTCCAGGGTCTTACTCGTGCTTGGTATTACTTCCCAACTTGGAACATATATTACAAAAGCTTATAAGATTGAGTGTATTATGTATGTTGGATGGTTGCTCAAAATAGAACTAGGTGTTCGTGATAGAGGAAGACCAATATTTATTTGTTGGAAGAGCGTTGGAGCCTGTTATTTTAATGCATATATTTTGTTGGAAAAAATCATCTTCATTTTGTGTTGATCTTACCAATCTCTTATGGAAATTTGTAGATAGGAGCAACAGAAATAAATAAATCTAAGGTAATCGATTTTCTGTGAAGACAACTGCACAAGGAGACCCTCATAAGTACTTACTTCTCTGGTAAGTAATTATATGAACCTGATCCATATAAGATATTTTAATGGATGGAAATATTTTTATGGTTAATTAATTATAATATTATTTACAAAGAGATATATGGTTGCAAAAGTGGCCCTAATTTTTTCTTGATAAAGAAAATACTCAATAAGGATTTTTTTTGCACTCAAATAAGGATTTTTTTTCATTAAACCTCATAATACCCTTATTTTGATCACTGTTATAATACTCTTGTGCACTCAACATTGTTGGAGGCACATTTTGGGTAGCGTACTACCTCTAGGAAAAATTTATCTTCGAACCACGAAGTTAATATCAAACGTTAACCTGTACATGCAGTTTCTGTGGAGCGTATATCACATACAAGAGTTGGAGGCCTATTCGAATGAGTTGATATTATGTATATGCACCCAATAGTGTTTTTTGTATTCATGATCAGGTCCTATCCTCCTAAATTGTTCACTGTAAATTCAATTTTTGAATGTGAAAATGACAATTTGTATATTGAATTGGATTTCTGAAGTTGTCATTGGAAATACAAATTTATTTAGTGACTGTTAAGAATAAATGCAAAAGAGTTGAATATATGAACACTGCCAAAAGAGATGGTCAATGAAACCCCAAGAAACCCAAAATATCAAACTAGTAAAGGGTCGAGATGGAACCAAGGAGGAATCCCTAGGCCAACAATGTCATTAACCCTAATCTCTCATATCATCCAATGCTAAAAAGAAGTATGTGATGGGATTTCTAATGTCCACCCACCTAATAAATCTGGTATATCTTCTCATAATGCTTCTTATGACCAAAATCATTTAGAAGGTAAAGATAACAAGTAGTGAACCTAGAATTAACAATGTGTAAAGATCCATCTCTTAGAGCCTATGGTCAAAGGTGAAACATCTTATGAAGGAGTAGGGTAATACATCTATTGTCTTGTATTGTAAACAAAAATTTGAGCGCTAATAAATTCAATATCAATGTTCAAGTATTGGAGCAAAGAGGAAGATCTAGCATGCCAGATAGTTGTGATACTTTGGCTAGCAAGTTTTATAGAGAATTGGATAGCTATAAGGATATATGTTTTGGCTTGAGTGGGAGTCTTCCATGCAACAAATCCTATGCAGCATGGTCATAACATGGAAAATCATGGAAGTGCATAGGGGCCAAAAGTGTTAGATATTCCTTGCATGAATATACTTTGAGAGCATAGTAATGAGTACTCTCTCAAGTAATTCCATATTGTTTCAATTAGGCACATGTTCCAAGATTCACAATTTTAAAAGAGAGAAGGTGTCACTAAGGTATGGAAGAGGAAGATCTAAGCCAAAATATCTTGGAATTTGATTTGGAAACATTTTTTCTATATTTTTTTTTATCCTTCGTATCCTCTACTCCACCTTGAATTTATTGTTGGGACTACAATGAAGGATGGGCCAAACGATACTACTCTAGTGTAAGTGTAGGATGTCACCATTTGTACCTCATCTTATTTATAGGTGAGAGTAGTATTAGATGCCTCCTTCTCAGAAATGTTGAAAACCATATTATTTGATTTTGCAAGGTTGACCTAAAGGCCATAACTATCATAGAATGAGCTCAAAGTGTCTAGATGTTTTTGGAGTCTTGTGATTATGTCAGATAAAAGGACAATTTCATCCACACAACATACTTTTGATGGAAATCCCATAGAGAAGGAAACCACCTGTATCATTTTTAAATGAGATCTTCTAGCTTGTCAATATAAAGTTGAAAGAGTATGGGTGAAAATGGAAATATTCGATTTGATTTGTATGGTGTTGTGTATTCCATTTTTTTCCCATCTTGGTATGGACCTTACCAATAATCATATTATAGAGAGACATAAATATGAAATCCTAAGTTCAATGGAACTACATATTTTCCATATTCAAGTTTTCATGAAACAACTGATTTCATGAAAATTTATGAACTTCAATTTTTTTTTTGTAATTATCCTTTTCCTACTTCAAATTTTGGATCCATTTATGGAATCAATGTCTACAAGATCAACAAGATGAATCGGGAATATTTTTCTCATTGGAGAGATATTAATTCAAGACACTAATAAGTAAACATTCTTTGGATGAGTAGTATCTTCTAGTAAGATGAAATATATTCTCATAAAAATAAATCAGAGTGAACTCTGGAAAATATTGATAAAGCAATCAAAATGGAAAATTCCAGATTTTTTTTGCAGTATAACAAAGAAAAATAACAAGAATTGACTGTGTAATACATGAAACATTTAGATATTCCCAAAAAGCACATATTTTTTTTTGAAACAGAACAACAAATCCAAAAATTCAAGAGCTAATAAGGAGAATTTCGCAATTTTGACCTCAAAAAAAAAATAAAAAGGATCTGAAACCCAAAAGTTCAAACTGGAAAAGGGTCTAGAGGGAACCAAGGAGGAATCCCTAAGCCAACAATGTCATTAACCCTAATATCTCATATCATGAAATGTTGAAAAGAATTATGTGATGAGCTTTCTAATGTCCACCTGCCTAATCAATCTGGTTGATCTTCTCATAATAATTCTTGTCATTAAAATCATTTTGAAGGTAAAAATAATAGGTAGTGAACCTAGAATTAACAATGTGGAAAGATCCATCTCTTAGATCCTATGGTCAAAGGTGAAGCATCTCATGAAGGAGTAGGGAAACACATCTATCGCCTTGTATTGTAAACAAAACTTTGAGCCATAATAAATTCGATATCATTGTTCAAGTATTGGAGAAAAGAGGAAGGTCTAGCATGCCAGTTATTTATGATACTTTAGCTAGAAAGTTGTATAGAGAATTGGATAGTCGTAAGGATATCTTCTTTGTCTTAACTAGGAGTCTTCCATGCAAAAAATCATGTGCAGCATAGTCATAACATGGAAATTCATGGAAGTTCATAGGGGCCAAAAGTGTGAGATATTTTTCCTTGCATGAATATACTCTAAGAGCATAGTAATGAGTACTCTCTCAAGTAGTTCCATCTTGTTTCACTTAGGCACAGGTTCCAATATTCACAATTTTAAAAGAGAGAAGGTGTCTCTAAGGTATGGAAGAGGAAGATCTAAGCCCAAATATCTTGGAAGTCGATTTGAAAACATTTTTTCTATAGTGTTTCTGATCCTTTGCATCCTCTAATCCACCTTGATTTTATTGTTGGGCTTACACTGAAGGATGGGCCAGAGGATACTCCTCCAGTGTAAGTGTAGGATGTCACAATTTCTACCTCCTCTTATTTATATGTGAGAGTAGTATTAGATGACTCCTTCTCAAACATTTTGAAAGCCATAATATTTTATTTTTCAAGGTTGACTTGAAGGCCATAACTATCACAGAATGAGCTAAAAGTTTCTACATGTTTTTGGAGTCCTTTGATTATGTGGGATAAAAGGAAAAATTCATCAACACAACAAATTTCTGATGGAAACACGATAGAGAAGGAAACCACCCGTATCACTTTGAAATGAGATCTTCCAGCTCGTCAATAAAGAGTTGAAATGGTATGGGTGAAAATGGACATCTTTGCTTTGACTTGTATGGTGTTCTATATTCAATTTTTTTTTCGATCTTGGCATGGACCTTGCCAATAATCATCTTATAGAGAGTCATAAATATGAAATCCTAAGTTTAATGGAAGTACATATTTTCCACATTCGATTTTTCATGAAACAATTGATTTCACGAAAATTTCTTAACTTCAATTTTTTTTTTTAATTATCCTTTTCCTACTTCAAATGTTGGAGTCATTTGTGGAATTAGTGTCTACTAGACCAAAAACATGAATCAAGAAGATTTTTCGCATTGGAGAGATATTTATTCAAGGCATTAATAAGTATACATTCTTTGGACCAGCGGGATCTTCTAGTAATATGAAATATATTCTCATAAAAATAAATCAAAGTGAACTCTGGAAAATATTGATAAAGAAATAAAAATGGAAAATTCCATATTTTTTGTAGTTAGTTGTTATATTTAATTCTAATAGAACCCAATGGGTTAGCTCAACTGTTTGTTGCTAATTTTTTTAGTCATTAAATAGTTCCATGCCAACAGACACCTCGTTTGAATCCCATTGTGTTAGGTGCACTAGTCTCTGTGGATGGTTTTACTGGGAGTCTCATCCATGAATGTGGGGAAGCATCCCTTCAGTTTCCCTGTGAGTTTTTCCTTGAAAAAAAGGATTTAGTCCTAACAAATCCACTGCAAAACTTCAAGCAAAGTATTCAAATTTGATTTCTAGTAAATGTAAAAGATTTATTAGTCTAAAAAAAAGTAAAAGGCCTTATAATACCATCACTTGTTTCCAATCACAAAGAGAGGAAGAAGACGTTAAACAGATCCCTTAGTTAATTTAGGAGCTCAAAAGACCATTTCTGGAAATGATAGATTAATATTCAGATATCCTCCTCCGCACTTTTTACACAAAAGCAGGGGTAACATGTAGCCCTAAATAGAATATATCTTCCTTATACAATTTAAGTTTCAAACTTCCATATACAAAAATCAAGAGTTGACTTTAAACACCATAGTATACCTGAAGGTAGTTGTTATGGACCCAACCTAATGACTACTGAAAAAAAATGAAATAGTAGGAAATTAGCCAAATTTTATGATCTCATAAGAGTTCCAAAGAGTTGCTTCCTATTAATGATTAGGAGGTGGAGTTAAGAATCACTTTTATTAGGATGTTCACAATCGAAGAAGACATGATTCTTTGGAAACAAATTCTTTCATTTGGGGAAGTTAATGCACCCTTCAACACATTATAATGTGGATGCAAGGGATAACTACTTAACATAGTACACGTGAACCTAATAGGATGTATGGCGATGGGGATTTGGAGCTTAATCGTCTTGTTTTTTGGGTACTTTTCCATATTGTTTTTTCTTTTGCAGCTGACAAGAACTGGTCCACTTGCAGCCTTATTCACCATATTAAAAGGAACAAACCTTAATTTGGAGAATAGAGAAGAGACTTGTAGCTCATGGTGCCTTACATATTGATTCCTCCATATAATAATACACCTAAGTTTCTAAAGGGACCAACGGTACAATATAATGCTTATTCCTAGGAAGTATACCCAATAGATTAGTAAGGTGGAGAGTTGCAACAAGGATTAGTTGGGGTGTTGTTAAGTGTATTTGAGATGATAAATGAGTCGGTGAGTGAAAATGATGGTGTGCCTAATTATGTTGAATAGTTGTTGCAGTACAATGAAGCAAAATATACTTGACAGGATGGTAGACATCAACCAACAAATAATATAAATTGGAGAAAGCCAAGTCTTGGATTTGGGAAGAATCTCCAAATAATTCCTCTTATAGTTTCTTTGGTGTTGGAATTAATAACAACTTATTTGATGCCACCTGTGGATTCTAATTTTGAGCCACATGTTTTGTACTAGATGCATTTCATACATGCAGAACTGCACGGTTGCACTATATTGTCGAGAATGGAGCTCTGTGACTCTATGCCTTTCTTTGTAGTTGTTTTAATTTTGAGATGCCCTACCCTTTTCTATAAAAGCATTCATATTTTGGTAGAAGGTTTTCTTTATATGTGCACATGCTATATGCAACATTGCAGTTTTGTAATCTAAAGCCCTCAACAATAGAAAGTCCCTATGTCTTATTAGTAAACAAAATATTTAGACTCAATAGGTGTTTTTGTGCCATGATTTGTGAAAACATTAATCTCTCATTGCTTGATAGAAGTGGGAGAGAAAATATTAATCTCTCCTACCATGACAGAATTAGTGGTCAATATCAACACATACAAGAACTTTGCGGTGTAATATTATCAAAATTAATAAAGGTATATGCAAGGGTGTACATTAAGAACCTTGACAAACATCTTGCAACATTGTTTATAGGAAGAAAAAATTATGTTTCTTTTTTCCAAACATGTATGTTAGTATATTACAATTTAATGAATATGTTTTCCATTATCATATATGGTTTTATACTTTATCAAAAAATTCGCCAAGACTTCACAATGTTTTATAACTTGGTAAAAGAATCACCGAGACTTTACAAAGTTTTATTATTTAGTGAAAGATTTGCCAAGATCTTAAAATATTTTATAGTTCAGTGAAATATTCACCATGATTTTACAAGATAATGTAATCTGGTGAGAGATTCACCAAAAAAATTATATATACATATTATATTATTGGTAAAATTGCCTTCCATTTTTCCTATGTATCATGGGGATTCAGCCATTTATTGTACATGTAAATTTAGTGGGGTTCTTAAAAATTTCCCTCGTCGGGCTCCTAGTTATAGAGTCGACTGTACGGGTGTTATTAGACCCGTCTAGAAGCATTACAACTGATATATGTGTGTGTGTGCATACATACATACATACATACATACATACAGATATATATATATATATATATATATATATATATATATATATCTGTGTGTTTGTGTGTGTGTCTGTGTGTGTATATGTATGTATGTATGTATAAAGTACATTGTCACATGGCATTGTGTCATAATCATCTCTTGTATTTTATGCAATATAATATTTTAATCTATATGGATTCTTTTATGTTATCCCATTTATTTTGGATATTTAGTTTATGAACCAAGTTGTTCATGTCAAATTAAGGAAATGAACCTTGTTCATTTCAACTTCTTGCAAGAAGATGCAATCCATGACATGTTACATGAGTTTAATTACATTTAAAAAAATATTCTCTTACTCACTAGCCTTTGTGTGTTGCAAATTGTCTCTCTCTTTAACACAAGCATTGTCATTCAACATTAAGAAGTCTGCTATAAGTCGATCCCACTAATTACTTACCCCATGCATACTCATTGGCCCCTCCTCATACTTGTGAGTTTTGGTTCTCCATTTTTAATGCACCATGCATTCCTAACATAATACAAATTTAATTATCACATATCCTAGACCCATTAGTAGGCATACGCTACATAGACACAATTTTAATAGTAGTTGGTTACCCAAGATTCCCTAAAGAAAGTCCCACTACATTGAGTAGGATCAGTTGGCTTCCAAAGATTTCCACCAAAGAAAGTTCTAGTAGTAGGTGGTTACGCACGACTCTCTTAGCATGTATACACTACATAGCCAAAGTTTGGAGTACTTAATTGACCAATACCTCCTAGAAAAATTCCCATTATCTTGAACTATCCCATATGTAATGCTTAAAATGACCCCATGTATTATATAGGGGGAACCTGTTGATCTATTTTCCTGTTAGGGACAAGAGTCAACCTCCTAGAGAAGTGTTCAAATTATCTCCATGTTTTTATGAAGGCTGTACTCCTCTTTCACACTCTAATTTTAAATGTATTTCCTCATATAAATAAATATAACATTCAAGACTCTATACTAGTGAGTGGAACAAGTGGTTTAAAAGAAAGAAAACTAAATAAAAATGCATTTGAAAAGTAAGATAACCTTATTAATAGAAATACCCAAGTTATTCGCTCACATCCATCTATTCATTCCATGAGAGAAACAAATTTGAAGAAATATACATAGAGAGAAAATGAAAATGATGGCCAAAACATTGTAGAGAGATTTAAATGATTTCATTCATTTAGAACCATAAGAAGAATAGGATAACATCTAGAATATTTTATGCTTAAAAAAAATCATATTTCAAACCAAAAATGACATGAACTCTTGGATTAACTCTCTACGAGAGTCAATAAACAAAAATATTACAAATTAAAGTTTAAGCTTGAATAAAGTGTGTTCCTACAACACTAAATAATGTTCTTGATGCTTAAACGATAAAAGAAATGCATTTTTCTTAAAGGGGTCAAGATGGGGATCTTGTGGACCAAATAAAATAGTGTAGTAACCTTGAGGAAAAAATAAACATAGTTAGAGATCGAATTTATAAATGGACAACAAATATAATAAATCTAGATGATCAAAGATTGAGAAGAAAGAAGGGAAATTTCTATAAAAATAAAAATACACTCACAAAAATTGTAGAGGAATGATGGATGGAATGATTTCTTCTTCAACATTCAAAAGTTGGAGTAAAAAAAACAAATATATATATATATATATATATATATATATATATATATATATATATATATATATATATATATATATTGGGCTTTCAAATATTCTTGATGTAACTAAATTTCACAGTTATTCTGGATTAACAATTTTTATTAAGCCAATATTGTATATACTCCTTCATAGGTGCCACTTAATTATCATGCTTTACCCTAAGTGCAAAGAGTTCTTCCTCAATTTCTTTAAAATTTGAGCATAATTGATCAATAGTTTCCAAGTGACCATCATCATCTTTAATGAAAGTAACTAACCACATTTTAATATTATCCTTTAGAAACTCAATGATATTATCAAATGCATTGGCCCATGATCTTCTTATCATGTTGAGATCTTCTTCTACCTGATCTTTAGGTATCAATAGAGAATCTCTTATTAATTATGCCCCTTGAATTCCTTCAACAATGTTAGCCACTTTAAGGAAAGTGTTTCTTTTCTTATCATTGACCTTCACACAACTAGCAATAGAGTCTTTTAGTATGAGTATTCTAGTAGACCATCCCGCTTTTATATTCTTTATCCTATAACTTGACAACAACCCTTGTTGACTAATCTGGAAGTCACTCAAACTTGAAACTCATGTAATAAACATATTACAATCATTTTCAAAAAAAATTGATCATGTTCTAAATATTTATTCAAATATTTAATAAATAATAATACCTCTATGAAAGATTTCTTAATTCTATAGTGATATCGCAAGCTTCCAAAATAAAGTTTAGTTGCATATTGATGTTTTCTACAACATAGGTTCTTACTCTACTAATTAAATTGACTACTTTATTTATCTTCCTAGATGTACTAGTTGTAGTTTGGCGTGTTTAATCAAGATCAATTATGGCTAATGGAGTTTTAAATAGAGGTCTAGCATGTAAATCCTCTTCTAATTTATTTATATTCATCTTTAATATTATATTCTCTAATGATTTCTCTAAAACAAAGTGGACAAGAACATCTTCTATAGTTATGTGTATTAAGAGGATCCATGTAGGTTTGACCACTGAAACATCATCCTATAATCTCCATTTCTTTGTCACCTTTTTATTTTTAACATGATCTTTCTGAATTTGTCATTTTATTCCTACCCTATTGTACTAGGCATTATGCATGGCTAAATATTGCCAGCTCTTCATGGGCCAATTCTTCTACAATTTTCTGACTATTAGCTATCCTCAATGCCACCCAATTGGGTATTGTAGCACTATTCACTTCCATATTAGTATGGCCTTTAGGATTTTGTTAATTCGTTTTTCTATAACTTTTTTTACTTTTTTATTGTCAAAAAATGAGCTTTCTCAATATGAATGTAAGACAACTCACCATCATCATCCCCTCTAGAGCATCTATCATAACGCTCTCCTTTAACCATGTTTATTTTTTGTTTCTTGTGTGTAGAAGAGGAAATCTTACATCCCTGGGATGCAAAGGAAGACTCTACAGTGTTTTTTGATTTCCCTCTTTGCTTTGTCTTAGCTTGATACTATTGAGAATTTGTGTTGATTTTGGTGGCCAAGTATTCATTCATCGTCACTTTTTATTTTGTATTTGGTGTTTCGGGGTGATTATCTCCTATTCCCTTTGCAATTTCAAAAAATAAATTACCATACCTCATATGTGCTAAATGTTCTGAAACTACCCCTTCAGGGTCAAGACCTCTAATAGGTTCAACATCCTTTAAATCGAATGCACTGATATTTTTAGATACTTCGTGTAAGTGAGAAGAATTATTTATAATAACATTAGATATATTAAAGTGTGATGGAATAAATTATTGCTTCTTCTTTTTCCAAAAAGGATAGACCATGAACAATATTTTTTGTAGACTTAAGCAAATATTAGTTACAAACAAACACGGGAAGCAATAAAGAGCTTCTTTCATATCCATGTAGTCTAATATAAGTATGAACCTCCTTGTGTACAAAAAATAATTTTCCTTCGAGGAATTCTTGTGTTTCCTAAGTTATTGATTGATATTTGGCTCTAGTTAGCATATCTCTAAATTTTTTAATGAAATTATCTTAAATAAGGAAAACATGGAAGGGATACTTGTGTTTATGTACAATAGAATACTTGAATTTAATTGGTTCAACTTCAATGTTCACATTATTTTTTAATGGCATACCTTCAAACACATTACAAAAACTATTATCAAAACCAAATAAATAATCATAAAGAAGCTTTGTGTCTTCAGTTAATTGGAAAATTGAAAAAAAATCATTTGATATTACCTCTACCCAACCGTACATGGTTTATTTCTTATAAGAGAAGTATAGAATATGCATAACTGATACATGTATGTGATACTTTGAATCTCATCTCATCATATGTGCAAATAACCAAGAGAAATCCATTGTCGTGAAGGAGACATAAATTTTTGTGAAATTAACATGCATTTGATCATATTGAATCATTAAATCCTTGATGAGTCGCATCAATAGGTATATTTTGAGGTCCATTGTGTTATCCTCCAACCCTTAAAACTCTCATTTTCTCACATTAATTTGAATTTTTAGCCATAATATGCTTAATAAGAATACTAGAGGGTTCTTTTCGTATTGCATGGCCAAATGTGATTAATATGCAGATAAAAGAAGATTTTTTAGAGATATTTACTATGTAGGGGATTGGTGGATACATCTAGAGAAAATATAGGGGGTTTTTCCACTTCATTAACTCTCCAACTCAGATTGAGATCAAATATTCCTCACCAACATCTTGAATTCAGTTGCAGCTGAGGAACTCTAGTGCATGTGAATATCAAAGGGAACCAGATCCACCAATTTCGAGATTTTGGAGGGGATCCTTCCTCCCTTCAAGGGAGTTTACCCTCAACCATTTTTTGTGTAAATAAACCAGCCTAAAGGCTCATTAGGATTCAAATTTTTGTTTAAGATAGGGGTAGACACTGAGAACCTCATGTTTGGTATTGTTATTTTCATCTTTCTTATGATGTATGTGACTTACTTTTTGTCAATGAGAATTTCTTCATTGACCTTCATCTGAGTTAGTTTTGGAGGGTTTAAAACCCTTGGGTTTGGGCCCAAACGAAAGGCTTTAGTCAATATCTTGTATTATTTCCTTTTTCTTGTTCAAGTCGTTTCAATTTGTTTCTTATTTAAGTAGGTATTACATTACAAAAATCGTAGTTGCACGTTTGCAAATCACCTCTCTTGTGGGAAGACTGGTTGGAAGATCTAGAACAAATACCCAAAAACATGTGTTTATGGTTTATTGGAAATTTTCAAGTGTTTTTTTGTCATTATTCTGCATGTTTGGTTCCTACAACTCATAAGTTAGTAGCCTTGATTTGGAAATTAGAAGTTATTTTTTAGGCTAGAATAGATCTTGATAAAATTCAACTCAATTTTTCCATGTTAATTCATTTTGTTATAATATTAATCATTTGATGTTTGTGCTTGATTAGTCTGCGGGGATTTTTTTGACTTTCAGGGGTGGGAACACCCTTCTACATCTGCCTAGACCATCCCATATCTCTCTTGGACACTACACATTGCTTCCAAACTATGCCATTGATAGTGACTCTTACAGGGAAAATGAAGGATACCATGGGCATAAACTTTGGTACGAGATAGGCCTCTGATGGGTTCTAAGCTTGTTTAAGGGGATCCAAAACCCTTCATTCATCCTCCCTCACCTTGATCCGCCCCTCCTCACCTTTAAGATACCATTATTGTCTTCAAAAATCTCTTGTACCCCCGCTTGTAGCAAAACAAGGCCTCTTGTAGCACTTCATGTAACAAACCTATAGCTTTTCTTACTTCAACCAGATTCACTCCAGGATTTTACCCTTGCATTCTAAAATTGAATAATGGACCCCAAGATAAAATTTCATGATCAACGGATATTGTAATATCACTCCAACCCCATCCTTTCCTCATTGAAAACATGAGACAACAAGTATAATTATACTTGCCATTTTTTCCATAGTTGTATTAAAGATTGAATTACTCATTTTTAAGCAAGTTGCATGTAGATAAATGATTAATGAAAATAGGCTATTAATTTGATTAAGTGTGAAAAAATATGTAGAATGGTTTACTGATGTAACTATACTATCCTCTTCCTTTCATGCAATTTCAATTATCATTTACATTTAATGAATGGTATTTTCATTTCTATAGTTAGAATCATGTTCATTTCATTGCAATCATGACATTATTTCATAAGAAATTTTATTTGTAGTTAGTAGAAGTAGTGGTCTCTGAATGCCTTGATCTGATCTAATGATTGAGGGTGACATGAGTAGCACCTAAACTATTGTGCATATATCAATTTCACCTTTAATTTTGTACAAACCTTGGGTTGATCATTTAAGTTGAGAAGCCTTGGAATTGCAACATCCTTCATGCAATACCAGAGCTCGTCACTCTTTGGCATTTTTTTCGAGGAGTTGTCTAAGTATGTGTTGTTTCTACTCAAGAGTTACTTGTTTTTCTGTTTTACATCAGTCTTATTGATTGGAAAGTTTCAGAAGAAAAAAAAACACAAGAAAAGAAAATTTTAAAAACACAGAGTTAGTTCTTTCAAGCCATGTAGGAGTAGGGATAGTCAAGGGAAATTATTACCAAAAACCCCCACCCCCTCAATAAGTCAACCTTCATTCTTCTTAGACGATTGTGCACTTCCTTGTCTGACTACAGGGGAGCAACTTGAAACTTTTAAGGAACCCATAGGGGAAGAAGAACTTATCTCACCTACCCAAACCATGGTTGAGAACAAGAATAATGATATTTTCCCTATCAGAGAAACCAATGGAGAGGCCAGAATGAAGAATATAAGCCCTATTTTCTTTCCACATTTCCATGGCCTAACCTCTAAGGAACCTAACACCTTCGTGTTTGAGTTTGTTGTTGTCTGTAGGACTTATTATTATGCCTATGACTAACCGAAGTTGAAGTTGTTTCCATCTACCCTCAAAGATGAAGCCTTTTGTTGGTTTATGAGTCTAACTGGAGACATCATCACTACCTGGGACCAAATGCAATAAGCCTTCAATGAAAAATACAGGGATTACTGTAGGACCAAAGAAACAAAGGAGGAAATCTTTGGGATGACCCTTGGGCCTAATGAATCCTTAAAGGACTATGAGGAAATATTTCAACTATGTTATAGCATAGCTACCTATTCCTTTGATCCTAAGTCGCTCAAGCTAGTTCTTCTCCGAGGGATCAGGGAGGATGTAATGGAAACCCTCAACATGATGTTTGGAGGAGATATCTATCAATTTCCTTATCATGACATAAAAACTATATTCAGGAATCACTCTAGGGCTACTAGGAAAAAGGGTAGGTCTAGCTAAGGCTTGGTCAGTTTGTCCCCCTCTACAACATATGTCAAACAAGAGATAGGAAGTATGTTGGATTATTTTAAGAGTGAAATTTTTCATACTTTTTCCCTGAAAATGGATACTATGCAAATCAAAAGTAAGCAAGAGGAAGTATAAAGGGCACTAGCTATCTTCTGCCCTAGATGTACTAAGATACACCCTAGGAATGAGTACCCCATGAATGTCATAGAAGTCTTCTCTATCTGTGAAGAGAACCATGCAACATACAAATGTCCTTCTCTTCTAGGTTTTAAGGTTGTATACCAAGGGGTAGAGGGTGGTTTAGAGCAACTCTACTTCATTAATGAAAGAAGGCCTCAATGCCCTCGGCTATATCAATAGGGCATGCAAGGTTCACGCTATCCTCATTACAATCCAAATTAGAATTCACTTTTCCATCCTTGATACCGTTCCACTCATCTGTCATGTACCACACCTCCTCCTTGGAATTATACTCCTCAATACCATCCTCATCCTATTCACCCTCCTTTCTAGCCATATCCATCCCAACCTTCCCAATGGGGCAACCCCTCACAAGGTTATAGGCCTCAGAAAACCAAACCTCCTAGTCTGCGGCCTCCACCTAAACCTCAACCATAGCTCCCTCACCACACCCCACCTAAGAAACATCAAATGCATGCTCAACCCAATATAAACCCGAATAATAATAAGGCACAATAGGTCTAAAGTGGGGAGACATCCTATCCTGCTTATGTTGTGGAAATCCAAGAGATAAACCTTCGGTCTCAGAAGGTGCTCCTAGATAATCAACCACCTTCCCCACCTAAATATATTGAATAAGAGAAGGAATATTGTACCCCCCAAGCCAATTAACCTCCTTATCCTCAAAGGTTGGTCCACCATAAATAGCACACCCTAGAAGAGGTTGAAATTCTGGGAGAATTGAGGAATTTTTGTGTCAAGTTACCCCTTCTACAGGTCGTCAAATATGTTCCAATTTACAACAAGATTATTAAGGAAGAATATTTCAAAAGGCCTAGAAGAAGAAGAATATATACCCCCACTATCAATGTTGTGGATATCTATCTGATCTGATACTTGGAAGGTTAATCTCCCCAAAGTACTTGGATCCTGGTAGCCCAATAGCGGATGTACGCATTGATGGGATTATGGTGCCTAATACCTTGATTTACCTTGGAATTGCAATCAATATGATGACCATGGAAACCATGATGAATCTCAACCTCCAAGGGGCCTTGAGGAAGACCACTACAGTGTTGCATCTTGCAGAGAGATCCAGGGTAACTCCTAAGGGAGTTATTGAGGATGTCATGGTATCCATTGATTCCTGGGAGTACCCCATTGTTTTCCTAGTCATCTAGCCTAAAACCAAGTTTAATGGACATCCTCTCATTCTAGGAAGACCTTGGTTGGCCATTGTTTATTCCTACATTAGTTGTAGGGTTGGGAACATGACCTGGTAATATTGGGCATGTATCAAAACATCTTGTGTTGTATCCTCCTGATCAACCTTCTATTGAGCATGATTTTCCC
The DNA here is from genome assembly GCA_034641835.2 of Pinus albicaulis. NCBI lineage: Eukaryota > Viridiplantae > Streptophyta > Pinopsida > Pinales > Pinaceae > Pinus > Pinus albicaulis. The sequence continues at coordinate 972,191,195 of CM076579.1, forward strand.
TTATGGTTAGAGGATGAGAAAGAGGAAGAATTTTATCAAACATACCTCTAGCTAGTTTGCACTCTAGATACTGTTATAGGGGGGGAAGCTTGATGAAGATGATCATATTGACCATGTCTTATAGAATTAACCCCCCACTTCCATGCTAGTTGATGGACTGATGAAATAATCTGAGAGTAATCCTTGGAATGGCTTGTTCTCTGCAGACTCCAACCTAGAACATGTCAAGGTTGTGGAGATTGTCCCATCCATAACTCTAAATATCAACCACTCTCTCTCATTAGACTAGGAAGAACAATTATGTAGTGTTTTTAGGAAGCACCTGGATGCTTTTTCTTAGGATTATAAGGAGATTAATGGCGTTCATCCCTAATTTTGTACTCATCATATCTATATCAATTAGGAATGAAAGAATGTGTGCCAACCCTAGAGAAGGATGAACCCATCTCTTAAGGACGATGTGAAAGAGGAATTAAAAAATATACTAGATGTAGGGTTCGTATATCCCATTTTATATAGTGAGTGGGTGTCCCCTCTCATTTTAGTCCCAAATAAAAATGGGAAGAGGAGGATCTTTGTTGACTACTGAAAACTTAATAAGGCTATAAATAAGGACCATTTCCCTTTTCCCTTCATTGACCAAGTCCTATATGGACTTGTAAGGAATAAATTATTCTCCTTCCTGGATGGATTTAGTGGGTACAACCAAATAAAGATCATCCCTTAAGACCAATATAAGACCGCATTCACATGCCCTTCGGGTACCTTTGCCTATAGGGTCCTTCCAATCGGTTTGTGCAATGCCCCTTCTAACTTCCAAAGGTTATTTCTAAGCTGTATCTTTGCTAACTTTGTTCATGACACTGTTGAGATATACATGGACAACTTCACTCTTTATGGATGTGAATTCCATGAATCTCTTTCTAATTTGTGCAAAGTCTTAAAGAAATGCATTGAAATGAATCTTTCATTGAGTCCTAATAAATGTGATTTTTTTATGAATGCAGAGATTTTCCTTGGTCATTCCATATCCAAGGAGGGGATACAGGTTGACCCAAAAAATATTTCCATCATTAAAATGGTCCCTATCCCTAAAAAGAAAGTGATATCCAGATATTTCTTGGATTAGTTGGTTGTTATAGAAGATTCATTAAAGACTTTAGTAAATTGGCTTCACCTTTATTCAAATTACTAACTAAATATTCACACTTTTTTTGGAGAAACAACTGTCAAGATGCTTTCGAAGTGATAAAAGAAAAGCTGACCATTGCACCCATCCTTAGAGATCCCAAATGGGCATTATATTTCCATATACACACATATGCATCAGATAAAGTTGTAGGGGTTGCCTTAGGACAAGTGGAAAACAAATTACCTTATGTTATCTATTTCATCAATAAGGACTTGTCTAAAGTTGAGTTAAACTATATAGTCACTGAAGAGGAACTTATGGATATGGTACATTCCTTGAACAAGTTTAGGCATTACATCACTAGTCATCAAACTTTTGTTCACACTAATCATGCGACCATTAATAATTTAATGAATAAACCTGATGTGAATTCTAGGATAGTTATATGGTTGTTATTATTTTGGAAATTTGATTTGACTATTATTGACAAACTAGGGAAAGAGAATGTGGTTGCAAATTTCTTGCCAAGACTAACCTTGCCTGTAGAAAAGGAAGAAATGGTAAATGATAAACTTCCAGATGAACATGTATTTTCCATCTCGATGCTTTCTCCTTGGTTTGCTGATATAGCCAAATACTTGGTTGTTGGGAGGTTCCCTCCTAATCTATCCTCCAATGAGAAAAGAAATATTGTTAGGAAAATTGCCCCATTCACTTGGATTGGGAGGAATATTTTCAAAGCCAAATCATATCCTAAGGATAAGTGTGAGGGAAGAGGAGGTCTCTAACATCCTCTCAGCATGCCATGATGGACCTTGTGGAGGACACTTTGCTGCTAAAAGGACGTCCTTCAAAGTTATACAAGCAAGGTACTACTGGCCCACTTTACATCAAGATGCAAGGAGATATACCACCAGGTGCGATTAGTGCCAAAGGATGAGTAAGCCCACACCTAAGGATGAAATTCCCTTACAACCTCAAGTAACTCTAGAGACATTTGAGAAGTGGGGCATGGATTGCAATGGGCCCATTGATCCCCCATCAAGATAGAAGAAGTATATCATTATGTGTACTTATTACTTGACTAAATGGGTTTAAAAAATGGCATTTAAGGTAGAAATTGAGAATAAGTTCGTTGATTTTCTGAGGGAGAACACATTATACAAGTTTGGTTTTCCAAGAGAGTTGGTCATTGATAAAGGAACACAATTAACATCAAATCTGATCCAATATCTCATGAGACAACACCACATCAAGAACAGGACATCCATTTCCTATCACCCTCAGGAAAATGGGCAAGTGGAAGTCACAAACAAACATTGGATAACATTTTGCCCAAGGTTTTTAGTAGCAATAGAAAAGATTGGATAGATATACTTGTCGAATCCACTTGGACCTAAAACACCACTTGCAAGACCACCACTATATTTACTCCTTTCGAACTAGTCTATGGGAAGAAGGTCATGTTGTCCATTGAATTTGAATACAATACCTTAAGTATGGCAGCTCAATTATACGTGGAACTCACTGAAGCATACAAGAGAGGTTTCTCCAACTCAATGGTTTAGATGAATTCAAGCTGCAAGCTCTCCTACACACTAAGCTAATCCATCTACAGAAGAATATTTTGCATGAAAAACACATTAGGGAAAAGAATTTTTATGAAGGTGATTGGGCCCTACTGTATGATTATAGATTCAAGGATTTCAAGGGAAATTTAATGACAATATGGAAGGGAAACAAATAATTCTCTTTCTAGGAAACAAGGAGCAAGAGGTGGTTGCCACATTGACCACACTTGGAACATAAGTCAAGCCCAAAATAAGGCGGCCAAGGCAAGGCCCCTTGTACTTTAAAACAAGGAAGAGCACCAAGATAAGGCAAGGGAAGTCTCGGCCTCCCTTAAATTCCCTATCACCATTAATGAATTAGCATGCAAAAAGGAATATTTGGGACCTAGTGAAGGGAAGATTGAAGAAGTTACCTCTCCTAAAGACAAGAGTAGAGCACCTATGCCACCCATAGGGAGGCCACCCACTATATCAGTCACATCCAAGAGGCTCAAAGAACAAGCTTCCCTGCTGCAGGAGAAAACAAAGGATCTACAAGATAAAACAAAGGAGCTATAGGAGAAACAGGGGCTACTACAAGAGAAACACAGGTTGTTATAGGAGAAACGGGGGATATTTCAAGAGAAACAAAGGTTGCTACAGGGGAAACAGAATATGCTACAGGAATAATAATCCACATAAAAAGGAAAGGAGGAAGGTCTCCAAGAACTCCAAGATCCTGATCCACAAACTAACCTTGAATATTATTATAAATTTGTTGAAGGAGGTAGGATTATACCTGAGAAAAAAAACTTATACCACTCTTCTTTGATTTTTAAGAGGAAAGAGGTCGAACTCATATATGGATGCAAATTGCAACGTCAAAAATGGTATAATATATGGCCCTCATGGAGGAAAGATTGAATGAAATGAGCATGGAACTAAACAACTTAAGGCTGAGGGGGTTAGTCATGGAGCAGCTACACACAGAGAATAAAATGCTAAGAGAGCAGCTGCAAGAAAAATAGGTACAACTTTCCACCATGGAAAGTTTATCCATGGAATCCATACAAAGTAGGAAACCTTCCAAATCCTATGCCATATTCCTCAAGGAGTAGTGGCTACAATTTCAGATAAAGACATTAGGACAGTATGGCTCTTTACCTTTCCAAGACTATATAAAGTTCATTGAATTTTGCAAAAGGGAAAGTATTGAGGATAGAGCCAAAGTGGTTGAGTCTTAAATGCACAATATGATCCTCACAAACATGAAATTTTGGGACCCCAACTCAATATTGGGGGACATGAAGCTAATGGCATTAGCCTCTTGGTTGACCCATGAGGAAACGAGAGTTGAATAAGTGAAGAGGGTGATGGCAAAAGAAGAGAGGGAGCCCTTATACATCATAGTAGAATTGGTGAGCCCCAAGGTGGTCATTAGTAACCACCACCTCATCTCCACTAATTTTGAATTTTCACCTAGGTATATATATCATCCCAATAAAAAATTGTCCTCCATTTTGAGGACATCTTTAGGATGTTTGGGACCGAAATTTTGCAGGCTTTCCAAAGAAGATGGCATGCCCTACCTCACATTTTTCAAATCATAGAGTATCACTCTCCAAAAATACTGAGGAATTCCTTAGAGAGAACCCCACTATACAAAATAACCATGCAAATATTTATGATCAAGTGGATAGGAATAAAACTCAGTCCTCCCTTACTATTGGGCCTACAGGAGAGAAGAAACTAGGCAAAAGAACAAAAGAAATGGACAAACATAGAATAAAATGCAGGTTTCTATCTGTAGGAAGGAACATCATATGATATGCCTTGGGATGTGAGAGAGGCCACTAGGACCATGAATGAACTTCATATCAATGACTAAGTTTCTTAAAGGATGTGAAACACCTTCAGCGGGGGTGATGATGGGTCCCATAAATAGGTATATTTTGATGTCCATTGTGTTATCCCCCGTCCCTTAAAACTCTCCATTTCTCACGTTAATTCACATTGATAGCCATAATATGCTTAGTAAGAAGACCAGAGGGTGTATGTAATATTTCATGGCCTAAAGTGATTGATATGCAGGTAAAAGAAGCTTTTTTGGATATATTTACTATGCAGGGGCTTGGTGGAGACATCCAGAGAGAATATAGGAGGATTTTTCACTTCACTAACTCTCCAACTTGGCATGAGATCAAATATTCCTTACCAACAGCTCGAATTCACTAGCAATCGAGGAACTCTAGTGCATGTAAAGATCAAAGGGAACTAGATCCACCAATTTATAGATTTTGGAGGGGATCCTTCCTCCTTTCTAGGTAACTTCCCCTCAGCAAATTTTTGTATAAATAAACCTGCCTAAAGGCTCATTAGGATTTTTATTTTTTTTTAAAGATAAGGGTAGCTACTGAGAACCTCATGCTTGGTACTGTTATTTTCATCTTTCATGTGATGTATGTGACTCTTATTTTCTAACAATGAGAATTTCACCATTGACCTACATCTGAGTTAGTTTTGAAGGGTTGAAACCCTTAGGTTTGGGCCCAACCTAGAGGCTTTAGTCCCTCTATTGTATTATTTTTTTTTCTTGTTCAATTCATTGCAATTATTTTCTTGTTTAAGTATGGATTACATTACAAAAATTGTAGCTGCAGATTTTCCTATCACCTCTCTTGTGGGAAGAGTGGTTGGAAGATCTAAAAAAACTACCTAAAACCATGTGTTTAAGATTTTTTGGATATTTCTAAGTGTTGGTTTGTAATTATTCTACATGCTTGGTTCCTACAATTCAAAAGTTAGTAGCATTTATTTTTGAATTAGAAGTTGTGTTGTAGGGTAGAATAGATCTTAATAAAATTCAACTCATATTTTCCATGTTAATTCATTTTGTTGTATTATTGATCATTTGATGCATGTGACTGATTAGTCTACAGGGATTGTGTTGAATTTTAGGGGTGAGAACACCCTTATACATCCACCTATACCATCCAATCTCTCTTTTTTATACTTCACATTGCTTCCAAACTCTGCCATCGAGATCACTCTTCCAAGGAAAATGAAGGACACCATGGGAATAAACTTTAGTGCAAGATAGGCCTCCGATGGGTACTGAGCTTTGCTAAGGGGCTCCCGCACCCTTTATTTACATTCCCTCACCTTGATCCACCATTCCTCACCTTCAAGATACCATTATTATCCTCAAAAATCTCTCGGACCCCCTCTTGTAGCAAAATAGGCCCTCCTATAGCACTTCTTGTAGTAAACCTATAGCTTTTCTTACTTTAACCATATTATCTCTAGACTTTGACCCTTGAATTATAAAATTGAATAATGGCCCCCAAGCTCTAATTTCATGATCAAGGAAGACTCTAAGACCACTCCAACCCAATAATTTCCTCACTACAAACATAAGACAACAAGTAGAATTAGACTTGGAATTTTTTCCATAATTGTGTTAAAGATTGAATTCCTCATTTTTAAGCAAGTTGCAAGTAGATAAATGGTTCATGAAAATAGGTTATTAATTTTATTAAGTGTTCAAATAGATGTATCATGGTTTACTCCTGCAACTAGACTAGCCTCTTCCTTTCATGCAATTTCAATTTGCATTTACATTTAACGAATGGAATTTTCATTTTTGTAGTTAGCATCATGTTCATTCCCTTTCAACCATGATATGATTTGATAAGAAATTTTCTTTTTAGTTAGTAGAAGGAGTGGTCTCTGAATGCCTTGATCTAATCTACTAACTGAAGTTGACATGAGTAGAACCTAACCTGTTGTGCATATAGAATTGTCACCTCTAAGTTTGTATTAACCATGGCTTGATAATTTAAGTTGATAAGCCTTGGTAGTTGCAACATACTTGGTGCAATACCAGAGCTCATCAATCCTTCATTATTAAAACAACCACTTTGAGATTCCAAGAAAATAATATGACCCAAGAAGCTTGAGGTATTTGTTTGGGTTATTCAACCATAATATCTATCTAACCACCTTTGGTGTGAGAAGGATCAAGTTATTCCCTTAAACAACAACTTGAATTCTTTGGTATTCGTATCAAATCATTCATCACACGAGGAGAATAGTTCTCTAAAATAAAATGATTTTGGGACACATCCAAAATTTTCCAAACTAGTAGCTGAGACTTGGTTCTTTGACTTATGGTCTAAAGTTCAATTTGAAAACTAGTGATACGTTGTCATCTAGTGAAAGTTATCATCCTGGTAGGAAAGATAATTAATATTATCCACAAAAAAATCTCCTTTCTTCCTTTTGGTTTCCATTCTTCTTATCCTTCCAATGTGCTTTTATATATGTGGCACTTATAGTCCTCTATTACAGAGCTCTTATTTGTTTAAAGGTTTATTTCATGAATGATATTCACCTAAACATTTTTTCATCATGTACCATCTTCTTTGGGACATGGGAAAATCATAATTGGAAGTTCATTGATAAAGAGATATATTTTATGGAAATACAAATTAAATTTATTCACCTTACAATGATTTCCACCATACCTTGAATGTAAGGTTTCTTAAATTCATCTTTAGTTTCCCTTAAAAGGTGTGCAAGGCATACTTCCATGAATTTCATTAATTTTAACTCATGTGAAGAGATATCACGCTTACAGAACTAAACAATGATTCTTGGGTATGTGTTATCTTATTTGCATGATTATCCTCACTAATGTGTGATGTACAGTAGGGTGTGTAGTATCCCCCCTTGTTGGGGTCCCCCCCCCCCCCTGTACAAAGGTTCGAAGGTAGTTCCCTTGAAAAAATTTGGGCAGTTTTTAACACCAATTTTTGGCAGTTTTGAACACATGGTTTTGTGGTGCATGGAGGTTTTTCCCATATTTTTTTAGTTTAGGTTAAGGAACTATGGTTTATTATAGTCCATATTAAATGGATTTTTGGTTCATATATGGTGTGGGATATATATCTTGTATTGTAACATTTTACATCAAAATGTATATTGAAAAATATTACTAGTTTTCTTGGTTTTAGGTTTCCAAGATAAAATATATGTGTTCATTTTTGTGTTTTCCATCCAATATTTTTTGTTTTAGTAAGAATATACTTGTAATAATTAATTGTATAATGTTAAAACATATATTTGGTATCTGAGTAGTGTTGGCTTCAAGTTGATGACTTTGTGGTTAAGGGGTGTAGCTCGGGCATATGGTAGACCCTCTTACAATGAGATATATATAGGGCAGTGATTCTTGTGATGAAAAGGAAATGAAAATAAATTCAACGATAGAGATCAAGAAATTCAATAGGAATATTTTTTTATTTTTGGAAGCTCAAAACGGAAGATTTCTTGTGGACAAAGATTAGTGGATCATTGTGAATCTGGGAAATACATCAACAATATGATTATGTCCCTCATATTCATTATTACTGAATGACTCAAGGGAAGCTACAACAAAGGCTTTGTTGGACAAGTTAGAGGCTTTGTATTATTCTAAGTCCCTAGTGAAAAATTTGTTCCTATAGAAAAGGTTGTATAACCTCAGGATGAAGGATGGAGACTCAGTGGTAGAGCATCTAAACTCCTTCAATACTATGGTAAGTAAAATATTATCTATTGATATTAAGATTTCATATGAGGATATGTGCATCATTTTTTATGTCCTCTACCAATGTCATAGGATAGTCTCGTTGTTTCCAGAGATAGTAATTCAACTACTTTAAGATCAAATGAAATAGTCTCATATTTGTTATCAGAGAAAATGAGATGAATAAACATGGAAAGATAGAATGGAAATGCCTTCTCTGTAATAGGATGCTCCCATAGTATAAATAAAATTAATTCCTTAATTGGGAGATCTACATTTCCAGCAAAGTTTGTAAATGTATGTTGGAGATGTGGAAAAGAAGGGCATTCTAAGCAATATTTTTGATCCAAAATTGTCGAGAAAGAGAAAGGATCTAAAGATGCTCCTTTTGTGGAAGGAAAAGCCTCCTCGGATTAAGGGGGGGATGTGTACTTGGCTTATTCAAGTACACATGTAAAGCATGAATCTTGGTTGTTCAAATTAGGTGTATCTTTTCATATAAATCCTAACAAGGAGTGGTTTTGTGAGTATGAAATATCTGATGGTGATGATGTTTTCAGTTGGAGATGACTCAACAGCCATAATAATAGGATGAGAAAAATTAAAATAAAATATCATGGGTGGAAGGATTATAACACTCCCGATGTATTTCACATTCTAGGATTGGCCAAAAAATTGATTTATATAAGCAATATGAGTGATGCAAGTGTAAAAAGAATGTTTTAAAAATTATACCTACAAGATGGTTTGAGGAGAACTAATTATATTGGAACTATATATAAGTTTTTAGGAATCACTATTAGTGATGGTTACAACAATTATGTTCTTCCTAAGAGTGGAGCTAAAGAAGGAAAAACTCTTGTGGTCTCTAGATAAAATAATATGTTATGGAATCAAAGACTAGGACATATTGGAGAAAAGGGTCTTCAAGTACTGCATGGTAATAGTATGGCAGAAGGTATGTTTAATTTCTCCTTGTATTTTTATTTCTGTGAAAAATGTTTATATGGGAATTAGAATCAAGTAAGACTATCCTCTAGTTCTACAAGGTTAGAGGGAATATTAAATGTGGTGCACAACGATGTGTTTGGACATGTATCGGTTTGATCACTGGGTAAATCTGCATACTATGTCTTATTTGTCGATGACTTATTGAGGAATGCATAGATTTATTTCCTTAGGAAGAAATTTGAATTCTTTGAGAAATTCAAAGAGTTTAAGGTTCTTGTGGAAAATCAAACAGAGAAGAAAATTAAGGTTTTGAGGATATATAATGGTGGAGAATTTTGTGGGAATGAATTCGAAGAATTGTATAAAAGTATAATACAATATGTAAGACAACTCTATAAACACCTCAACAAAATGGAGTTACAAAAAGGATGAATAGGATGTTTATGGAGAAAGCAAGGAGCATGCTCATTGGTGTTGAGTTAAGATAGGAGTTTTGGACAGAGGTAGTGGACATTGTGTGTTATTTGGTAAATAGATCACTCTCATCATTGTTGGTTGACAAGGCTCCACATGAGGTATTGACTAGTAATAAACCTTCTCTTAAACATCTTAGGGTATTTGGTTGTGATGCTTATGTGCATGTTCTAAAGGAGAATAAGGGTAAGTTGGATAAGAAAGTTGAAAAGTGTATCATTATTGGATATAAATATGTTCTGAAAGGTTATAATATTTGCAACCCATAAATTAATAAGGTTGTGTAAAGTAGAGATGTGGTATTTCTATAAATAAAACTTATTTTATCAAATAAGAAGTCCTTCCATGGGAGAAAGAACTAGAAAATATGTATTTTGAATGGGAGGATGATGAATCTGAATCTACAAAAAAATGAGAACAAGAAAAAGAACATGAATCGTAGACTACGACACTTAGGAGATCATTTAGGGAAAGAAGGAAACCATAAAGGTATACTCCATCATTATTTCCATTCAAATTTTTATTTGTTTTTTTTTTTCCAGAGAAAAAAATTTGCAACTTTCATTATGTAAACTAAGAGAGATTACATATGTATATGTTGAAACATTCATGTGGCCTTTAGCAAAATCATATGAATAGTTCAATAATGAAAAACTATCATTGTTGTTCATAAAAATCTCCCATATTACAAATATGGTGTTAAAGTATAACACCTCGTACTGAAGATGATCCTAGAATTGTTTATTACAGATGATGATCCTAGAATTGTTAGGGAGGTAGTGAATTCAAGGGATGGAAAACTCTAGAAAAAGGTCATTGTTGGAGAACTAGTAGCCTTGGACAAGAATGAGCCTTGGGATCTTGGGGAGTTTCATGCTAGAATAAATATTGTTGGAAGCAAATGGTTTTTTAAGAAGAAGTTGGATGCAGAAGGCAAGGTGGAGATATACAATGGTAAATTAGTAGCAAAGGGTTATTCCTAGGTAGAGGGAATTGACTTTGGTGATTATTTTTTCTCTTGTTCCTAAGTGAACTTATATTTAATTTCCTTTAATTTTTGTTATTTATTTTTAACTCTAAATAGAATAGATGGACATGTAGACAACACTCCTACATGGGGATCTAGAAGAATAAATCTACATGAAGTAGCAATAAGGCTTTGTTGTGAAAGGAAAGAAAGAGTTAGTATGCAAGCTAAAAATGTCCCTATATGCGTTAAATCAATCACCAAGGATGTGGTGTCAAAAAATTACCCTTATATATTGGGACTTGGCTTCACAAAGATCATAACATACCAATACATGTATTTAAACTTAGTTTTTGATCAAGTCATTTGTTTGGTGTTGTATGTGGATGATATGTTACTAATTGGAAATGACAAGGAAATCATATAAGAAGTGAAAACTTATTTTTACTCTAAATTTTACATGAAGGACCTTGATGCTACGAATTTTATCAAAACATGAAACGCTGGTTAAGTCAGAGGAGGTATCTAGAGGCAATATTGTAGATATTTTATATGTAATAATGTAAATTGGTAAAGGTGCTTATTCTTGTAGGTGTAAATTTATATGTACATCAATGTCCCAAGACATAGGGAGAGGAAGAGTAAATGTCCCAAGTTCCATATGCCAGTGTGATTGGAAGCTCGATGTATGTAATGACCTATAGTATAGACCAAAAATTGCACATGAAATGCAAGTATTGAGTTGGTATATTTCAAAAATAGGGAAGGAGCATTGGATAATAGTAAAGAGGGTTTTAAGGTATTTGTGTTACACTATTTTCTATGGCTTATGTTACGAAGGAAGACCAAGATTTGATAGAGTGTTGTACATACATGATTCTGTCGACGCAAACTGGGCTAGAGGTTTGGATGAAATAACATCTACAAGTAGGTATGTTCTTAACATATTTGGAGGAGCAATCAGTTGGATGAGTAAATGAAAATTTTTGTTGGAACTATCAATAACAGAATTTGAGTACATGGCAACGACTCATGTAAGGATGCAGTATAGTTACGTAGATTATAGGTATTAGATTGATACAACAAATTGTAAGGATAGATTGTGGCAGTTGAAGTGCAATATTATTGGCAAAGAACCCAACTTATCTTTGAATAAAAATCATATTGATGTGTAGTATCACTTCATGAGACATATGATTAAAGACAAGAAGGTGTTGCTAGAAAAAGGAGTCGCTTTGAATAATGTTGTAAATTCATTAACAAAATCGGTGAGCACTGAGAAGTTCTCTTGGTGTAGAGAAAAAATGGGTATTATTACCCTATATTATTGATCATGTACTCTTATGATCCATTTTCTGCAAATAATACAACAAGTGGGAGAATGTTGGGTATTTTTTATATTATTTGTACAACTATCCCCATGCATTGTACAATACACAATAGGGGGGTTCATGGACAACGCCCCCAAAATAAAATAAAATAAATTGGGGTGGTCTTTGTGTCTATTTTTTGTATTTTTTAGCACAATGTTTTGCTAAAAGTGGTTTTGTGGTATATGGTGGTTTTTCCCATGGTTTTGTAGTTTGGTTTAACGAAATACAATGCTATTCTAATACAGGGTAAATGGACTAGTGATTCATGGATTTTGTGGGATATTCATGTTGTATTATAATGTTGTATAGAAGAATATATATTGAAAAATCATGTTGGATTTCCAAATTTTATGTTTCCAGGATAAAATATCTATGTTTATGTCTAAGTTTTCCATTGAATATTTTCTATTTTATTAAGAATTTGTTTGTAGAAATTAATTTCTTAAGGTCAAAACAGACAATGATAAGGTGTATTAATATTTATTGTGCAAAGTGCAGAAGTTGGGGTGTGGAAAGAAAAGGTACATGCTTATTATGGATATAAATGAAAATTTTCCTAAGTATGAAGAGTAATGCGGAGATAAGTAATGTGTAGAGTGTAGAAGGTTATCTCAGGGATATGGATCTCCACGCAAGTATAGAGAATTTGACTAAGCATGAAACAAATATAACTAGGTCAAGATGAAGTGAAGCATGGGCGGTTTTATGGATTAATACATAATGGAAGGGAATAAAGGAGGCTTATTGCAAAAGGAAAAAATAGATAGTATGGGTGAGGCATGAAAATGGATCAAAAAAACATAGACCTTAGCATTTACAAATCCAAAAGAATGTATTGAATGGTGCAATGCCCCAAGGAAGTGTTAGTGAATTTGAAACTCAAGAAACACATATGTAGGGCCATTCTCACTAGTCCCACACCTTTTCTCTTATCCAATGGTAGTTTCATAGTCAGGGATTGAGCACTATATGGATTATATTTGAGTGACATTTATTAAACACCTCTTACTTACCCATGGCCCTCACTTCATACTTGTGATCTTCCACTTAACATCTATGTTGGACAAATGTAATGTTAACGTAATACTCACTGAAGTATAATGAATCTTAAACCCATTGACATACAATATAAATTTTAGGAGTATTGGGTTCATAAATCCTTCTTAGAGTAAGTCCATTTGTGTTAACTTATACCACATGAAAGGCTTGAAAGGAAACCATTTTTTCCATAAGGTGTAAAAAAACACCTCAAGATTTGTAAATTTAAAAACATGGGTTAGGAGGTGTACTTCCCTTATGGAAGTGCTAATGGAGATAAAAGACAGGGAATCCATATCTGATGGGTCTCCTGATTGTGGTACTTGGAGGCCCATTTTGTAGATGATATGACCTGCTCCTGTAAACTAAAATATTGTTTTTTATTATGATTAGTATAGATATATTGGGATTTGTGAATTGACTATTATGATATGGTTGAATATTAAGTTGTTCAATATGCCTTGGTCTAGTTGTGATTTTGACAATCTTATGCATTTCTAAAGGTATAATAATAAATTGCTCAAGTAGGTCAAACTCTGGGGGAATCCTTCATCAACCTACACCTAACACAAAAGGTGGATTATGTCCCCTCTTTAACCCACAATCGTGCCAAGTTTTTAATAGCCTAAGACCTCCAATCAAGTAATATCTTAACTTGATGTTTTGATCATGGAAGATCGAAATAGGAGGGGGTTTGACCCTTGAAATAAGGATCCCTAATTTTAGCGATATTCTTTTGCATAAATACCAGCTAGGCTAGTCTTATTATTTTGAGCATTAAGAACTCTTATTGGAGATCATGAATTTAAATGTGTCATGTAAATTGTTTTGTTTTGAATCAATCTCTTAATGCGCAATTTGTGTTTCCAAATTTCGTTCTCTTGGTGTTTTCTTTAGGATCCTTATATAAACCTTGTTCATGGCCTACTCAAGAATGCATAAGGAACCTTCCTTTGTCTTTACCTTTCCTTTTTGTAGTTCTCTTCAGCTAGTTCCATTATTGCTGCTATTATGTACCATTTCCAAGTATTCTTAGTTTCTTGTAGCAATTTTTAAACGTCATTTCAATAGACCCTAGTTGATTTATTTCATTAAATTAATAGAGGATTTTAAATATTTTTTAAAACAATATAATTTATGTTTTTTATCAATTATATTTGCTTCATATCATGTTATTTTGAATTGTTCAATTCATGCACATTTTCTTTTATTTTATTTATATTACAACCTTCCCTCCCATGCTTAGCATCTTATCTTATCTTGTGAATTCAAGGTGATCATTCCTTGAAATCATTGGTTGATCAAGTATCCTTATGATTGATTCCTTATTCCCCTCTAACCAGTTGGAAAACACCCTCTTCTATATATGCTCTCAATGTCCTTGACTTGGGATAGACTAAGTATAGAGCCACCAATATTAAAGAGTAAGCAGAAACAAGTAAAGAGGTTGAGATTGGGAATATTTCTTACTATTAGAATAGTTCATGCATTAATATAATTAACATGTTTCATTTTTTTAGATAGTTATACTAGTGTAATTTACACATGTAGTACGTAGTACCTCATCAAAGTAGTACATTCATGGGTTAACACTCTTACTGCAATTCCTTCACCAATCACTTTTTGGGAACATTGTTGGGGAGGTGTTAAAAAGCACATACATCATATATTTTAATCAACAAAAGAAATAAAAAAAACTTATTAGATTGCATGCATCATCTTAGAGATAGATTTGGAAGATTCTTATCAATAAATCACATTCTTGACATGGGTACAACTAAGAAATAATAGTAGCAAGAATTTGGGGATTTACCCCATTGTAAATTTCTCAGAAGAAGGATAAGAACCCCCATCTCATCAAAATATGACTAAATATGGAAAAAAACAATCTAAAATATTTGATTTCCCCATTTGAGAAACCAATAGAGAATTAAAAATGAAGAATGGGAATATTTATGCTCTTCCTAACTTTCCTGGCATTACTTCAGCGGATCCCTACACTTTCCTTTTAGTTTAAAGTTAATTGTGAGACTTATGATTATGCATTTTATGGTCATAAGATCAATATTTTTCCATCTACAGTGAATAAATTAGCATTAAGGTGGTTCATGAGTCTAGAAGGAAGCAACATCAAAGGCCTGGAGAAAATGAAAACTATAGGGACTACTACAAGGCTAGGGATTCTAGAGATGAGATATTTAGAGTGAACCAAGGAGAAAATGAATCCTTGGGTCAACTATGAGGAGTGGTTCCAACCTAGTTATAAAAGAGCTTATAGCTATACATTGGATGAAAATTCCCTCAATATTTTCTTAATTAAAAGGGTAACAAAGGAACTCATAAGAACCTGAATCTCATTGCAATGAAGACATTTTCCAATTGGAGTATGAATATGTGAAACAAATATTCAAAAATATTCAAAATCTACAGGAAAGAAGAGTAGGAGTGAAAGAGATATTGTACCTCAATCATCTAATTATGTATCTACCACTAAAAATGAAGTAGGAGGCTTATTAAAGGATATAAAAACCGATATTTTACACTCCTTATACATGTATATGGATACATTATAGATAAAGATGAAGAAAGAAAAAGTAGAAAGATATCTAGTTATGTTATTTTCTGAATGCACACAAAAAACATGCTCGAAATGAATACCTGCTTAAAATTGTAGAAATATGTGAAATTTGAGAAGAGAAACATGCATAACAAGTTTTATTCTTTATCAAGTATCAAGGTTATTTATAAAGGAATTAACAAGAATGTGAAGCCATTATTCTTCATTAATCAATGAAACTAAGGATTACCTTGGCTATTTCAAGTAGGTATGCCTTACTCTCATCCTTAATGTGTTCTTATAACACACAAATGCATACTCAGTCTTGGTATCCTCCTAATAAACCTAACTGGGCAATGCAAAATCAATGGAAATATTAGAATTAACCTCAACCTTTTAATCATTCCTATCAACCAATTCCATCTCGACCTATAATATGAAACCGCTAATGGAATAACCTTACAAAAGGAAGAAGACCTTCAAACCAACACCAATAGGAATTTATCCCACATACACCACAATAGACTAATGCTTAAAGAAGAAATTATTAGCAAGTTCTAAAAAACCCTATTTTCTTGCCTGGACAATGCCCAATCCAAACAAGAGGCAAGCATAGACATGATACAATAACAAGATGACTTACCAAACTTACTATATGGAGATTCAATATATCAATATAATATCAAGGAATATATTGAAAACCCCTACTCTAATTACAAAACTTTTAAAAGTTATAATCTCTAAAAAAATTAATATACTCCAAAAGACCAACCTATCCTTGAATTAATTCCACCTTCTCTTCAAAGGATAAAAATTAATAAGGTTTAAACCACCTTGGAAAATAGATTGATGGGAGAGATAAACAATTTATGTATCATGATCCCTCTCCTCCAAGTTATTAATAATTTCCATGTTTACAACAAATTCATCAAAGAGGAAGGCATTAACAAGTATAGAAGAAAGAAGAATGATTCTCTTTATTACATGCCATTTAGTCACATATGGTCAATAGGCTTGCAAACCGGATCAATCAACATCCTTGAACATTTTTTCATAATCCCTTCACAAATCCCTAAGCATCACTTCTCCAAAAAGTCTAAGTTTATGGGACAAATTTCTCAAAAACATTATTTTTAGCCCCAATGCACATTGCCTTCTTGGCCACCTGTGTTCATCACATGTTGCATGCTTGCTCACCAGCGCTGGTCAGCACATGTTGCCCCCTTCCAAGGTAGTTTTAACTATTTACCACGTATGGAGAGCTTGAATTCCTATCTGATCCTATATTGGATACCTTATCTCTTATCCCTTGGGCTCATCCACCATTCATATGTGGATCTCAAGCCCATAATGGTAAATCCTAAACTAACACACTCATCCTATAAAATTTTTTCCTCCCATAAGGTTTGGGTTGGCTTTTGGAGATTGTTAGTGCCCTCATGCTGCTACTTTGAGCCTAAAGGATTCATCGAATTCATGCATTAGGGTGTATGTTGAGGTGTGATTTATGACAAGGAAGGATAGGTCAACTTGGGGAGACATCTACAAAGTCATATTCTATTTGTGGTTATAACTCTCTCCTCCATTTTTTAATACAGAAAGTATCTTGTTTTCCTATATTTGTTGTGTTATGTTTGCACTCATGTATTTCAATTCCATGATAATTCATTGAATATATATTTTAAATTATGTTACGTGGATGTTGTTGATCCTTTCCTTGTTTTAGTCGTGTGTGTGGGTTCTAATTATAGAACTTGGAGCTAGAATTAGAGCTTACAAGCAAGGAGGAAAGAAAGGCTTGCTACAAATTCCAGATAGGCTTCTTTCCCATACTCTAATTTTTCTAAGGAAAACTTCATGCTTTTTGTCTTTTTTTTCTCTAGATCAAACCACTAATTATAGGGAATTCACCTTTGTCTGTAATCGTGAAAATTTTGCATAATAGATTGGCGACCATATTGGGGAACGATTCTTCCCTTAGTGGTTTCCTTGACCTTAGAATTTTTGTCGCCTCTTAAAGTGACCTTAATTAACTCATTTAGACATTTATTGACCTTATGAAAACACATTTTTGAGCTTGGTTTGGTTTCTTGTGTCATAATTTGGTCGAAATATCACCAGCACATTCCCTAATATGGAGGTAGAGCACTTCAATGCACATTCTCCTTCTTTTTACCTGCGGTGCAGTGCACTGGTGTTTGTTTCGCCCCTGCGTTGATTCCTCTAAGATGAAAAAAATGCATTCCTTACCTTTCTCTTTGATTTTCTTTGGTCCAAAAAGCTTTCCTTGTGTCTCTAAATGTGTCCCTATCTCTAAAAATCCTTCATTATGTTTTATTTTGGTTTTATTAGCCTTTGATGAGAATTTCTTTGGATTTTTCTTTGTTCTTGTTAATTAGGTCTTTTGCAAATTTTTTGCTTGATCATTGATTAGCTTGAATAAATTTATATTACGGTCATATTTTGTGTGATTTTTCTTATCAATGATCTTTTTGCATCTTAGTTTTCATTGCATTTAAAGATTAAGAGGAAAGAAAATAAAAACTTTTCGTTATTTGCATTTAGGGTTTTGTGTGAAATTTGGAAAGTGGAACAGTTGCAATATGAAAGTTTTGATTAGGAAGTGTTTTTTGTTGCATTATTGTTTGAATTTCTTCCTTCTCATAGATATATTTTCATTGAAAAGAAAAGATTTCTTATTATCATGCTAGATTTCATTATAGGGTATTCAGGTGAAACTCATGGTGATCCTTGAAAATTGAAACATAATCAAAGATAAACTCTAAAATTTATTGAATCAACCTAAGGAGCATATGTCACATTAACAAAAACATCTAAATTTCTAGGCTAGAGACATGTTTCAGCATCTTTAAGCATAGGATTTTTCTTTCTTCATCAGTTTTACATTCTGGGGGTGATATCTCGTTCCACATACGTAAGTGTATAGGATCGTTCTCCACACATGATAAGTATATGGGAACATTCTCATCGAATGGTTATGCATTATATAGCACTACTACAGACTGGGATTCCACGTATCTTCTAGTACATTTTAGAAGTCCCCTATAGGTTTTTATCCTGCCATAGGTAACCGAGTCGACCGCCTTGTACACTGTGATGCATAGAACACAAAATTCGGGTATATTTCTTGCCCATGCGTAAATCCTTGGTTCACCAAGGTGGTATATTTCATTTCACAGTTACTTGGTAAACCATTCTGCCTAGTTACCCCTTTGTTTTATTTTTTTTCTTTAATTCTAAAATTGATTAATTGACCACAGAACAACATCCTCCAAGTGAAACAAATCCTTAGTGGATCTTACGTTGAGACTAATGGCAACAGTTCCCTAGTCTAATAGTCAAAGAAACTCCTATAATGGGAATCTTGGTCCTTCTCCGTCTTTTGGAAATATTGGTGCTCCTAATATGGAAGCGTTGTCCCTTCCTGGATTTACCATTGGTTTACCAGTTTGGTTATTTTCGAGCTCTTTAGTTCCCAATGTCCAAACAGCTTCTCAACCAAGTAGTCCTCCACCTAAGCAACATCAACCTCTAGTTGTTCCTAGAGTTAACCATTTTCCTTCTTCAAATTTTGTTTCTTCATCCCTTTCTTCCTCCATTCTTGTTTAAAGTCTTGACTCTAGTAACCAGGAAGTTAAGAAGAAGAAGAAGAAGCAAAATAAACAAGGATTCAACCAAGAAACCATTGCTACCAATACAACTAATATGGAGAAACCCTCCAATCAGCCCCGAAAAGTTATATTCCCTTGCAAGTTATATAAGGGTGACCACCTTCTTAGATATTTCCCTGGTATTCCATAGGTATTATAATTTTGGTCCACAGGCTCACATCAATCCCGGTCATCAGCCTCTAGAGATAATGTTTGTAACAAACCATCAACTAATGATAGTAACATCCACGAGAAAAAGGGTAAATTTAATTTTCCTTGTAGTTTATATGGAGGGAATCAGCTTATCCACCTTTTTCTTATATGTATGAAGCCTCAAAAGGTTTGGAAAACCTTACAGCTTATCAGCCTCGTCTTCCAACTAGTTATCGAAATCTTTCTCCCAATACTCCACTAGTTGATGAAGTGATTAATCAAAATCTCAATCATATAAATCCCACTCTCTCTGAAATTTAATCTCATGAGTATGTTCCCAACCAACCATCGGTTGAGAAAATGGTTGACTCTGTTTCACCTTCCATTGATCATACTTTTCCCGTAGAGAATGAGTCTCATACCGCTTAGGTTCTTCTCATTTCTTTAGGTTCCAATGAACTGGGGGGGATCCTCCCATTCCAAAGGCACAGGAGGACGATCCTCCCATTCCCATGGTGCAATGGGGAAATCCTCTTGTTCCCACAGTACAAGTGAGAAATTATCTTGTTCCCATAGCACAAGGGGGTAATTCTCTGATTCCTAGAGTACCTCCTCCAAGTAGTATGGTCACTTCCTTTGATTGGACGCGACTAGCAGGATATCATTTTCCTCCTTACGTGCCCTTCCATATCATAGTACAGGATTATAATATGGCTGTATATGGCACATTCATAGACAAAGGCGCGTTTGTTATCATTATGTCCTCAACTTCTTGGCAAGCTTTCAATTCTCTACAACTTGTGCGCATTACCCAGAATATGTTGGCCTTTAAAAGAAGAACCAGTCAACTATTAGGGATCCTTCCTTAGTTTCCTATTACTTTGGGAGAAAATAATTTCTATATCGATGTCATGGTATTCCAAGGCCCTTTGGATTTTAATTTACTCCTTGGGTGTGACTATGTTTATGTCATGGGAGATCTTTTCTCTTCACTCTTTTGTGTGATGTGTTTCCTGCATGAAGAAAGAATCGTGACCATTGACGATATTTCATTCATTGGTCCTATTTTGATTCCTAATCAACTAGTTTCCCTAAATGTTTCAAATATTCAAGTGGCATCTTCCTTGCCACAGGTTAATTATGTGGCATCACGTCCCATGCTCATACCTACTATTGAAGATTAGCCTTTCACTATTTGTTCAACTTATTTTGACCTTGATCCAGTAGGTGATATGGTGAATCATTTACTAGGGGCATTGAAGCCCAATATTTCCATTATATCCTTTGATATGTATCCCTTCTAGAGAATTTTTCTCCTATCTAATGAGAAATTCTTGGAAACCATGGTTTCTAGGGAGCTATGATTAATATAATCATAAATATCGAAGCATAGTTAATTTTCTTGTGTTAAGCTCGTTAAAAAATGAAACAAGGTCTATGAGTAGAGTTCCTTTTCTTGTGTCAAGCTTGTTGAAAAATAAAACAAGTTTCCCATTAGCAAAGCTATTTTCATGTGTCAATCTAATTAAAAATGAAACAAATCCCCCTCCAAGTCGAGTATTTCACTTGACTTCGTAAATGAATCTTCATTCCATCTTCCTATTAGTAATGATTAGTCTACTTAGGTGAATGAAATTAAGATTGGGGGTCATTTTCTTAGAATCAATTTATAATGTTGGGGGCATGGAAACCAATCTCAAGTATATTTTTCTCGGTTTCAAGCTTGTGTAAAAATGAAACTATTCTCATCCTATCCCTCTTGATTTCCATTTTTATCTGCTTGTTTCTGCCATATGAGCCTTGGTTTTCTCAATCCATCGTCACCATCTGCTTATCTGATCATACGCTTTCACTTGATTGTTTTACCCTTTCCTGAGGAACCGTTCCATGAGTGGTCTTATTATCCAGCCTATTTACATACCTCTACATGTTTTGAGCAATTCCATCATGACAAGAACCAGTTGCTAACTTTAATACCACTCATTCCTCCAAGAGGATTCCTCTTTTAGCTCGTTTTAGACTCCCAAAACATGAAAATATCATCGAGCACTGTCTTTTCGAACTAGTTAAAGTAAATGAAAATGTGTATTCCCAGTATAATTTTAACCCTTTTCTAGATTGGATATACTATTTACCAAAAAGTAATACCTTAGTCGAACATGGCTAGGAAGTTCTTCTGAGTATCAATTTCTACCTTTTCACACTCAAGAGATAATTTTACAAAAAGGAACCTTTGGATTTTTCTTTTTCGCCTCTTTTTCAAACTCTTTAAACATGAAAAAGGAGTTGAGTTACATGTATGTTCAACTCATAAAAGCATCAAACAACGTTGGACTCATCGAACATGACAGGACCAAACCACTCCTTCTGAGGGTTCATTAAAAGTACTCGAAGGGATTCATCTGAAGGATGAATTTATAAATCAAGCATATGTTATCCTTCTCAAGCTTGTCAAAAATAAAGAGGTATTGACCAGAAATGGTTGGGGAAATTGGAAAAACATGGTACTTGACCTATTATTGGAAGTGAGTCATTCTTGAACATGACACTCTTTCACTACATCTCCATGAATGTTGAGTTGGGAAATCTACTTGCCTCTTTGGTTCATCACACCATACCAAAAGCCTCCATAATCGATTTTGGGTCAATGTTTCCAATTCCATAAAGTTTCCTTGATGTGTTCAAGGTAATTCCTAATTTTATATTTGCTACTGTATGCTCTTAATCCTTCATTCATGTCTATCATTCCTGAACCAGTTCTACATTAGCGTCTCTGTCTCAAATATCGATACTTGTTTCATGTCGTTGATGGGGGATACATCAAGGCCCTTCTAAAAAAAGTCACTTTCTATCAACATAAA
This sequence comes from Pinus albicaulis, assembly GCA_034641835.2. NCBI lineage: Eukaryota > Viridiplantae > Streptophyta > Pinopsida > Pinales > Pinaceae > Pinus > Pinus albicaulis. The sequence continues at coordinate 972,213,491 of CM076579.1, forward strand.
CTATCCAAGAAGTTTTCTTAGAAACTCCCTTTGGTACCTTAGATCTTGCATACATCAATGGCAAGTTTCCTCACTCTCATAGATAGGTCTTCATCATTATCCATCGATCGAAAGGTTATGTGTGGTGTTCAACTTCATCTCATCTATTCACACCACATAGATTATACTATTGTACCTTTAGATCCATTAACATCATCGGTGGTTTATCTCGCGTTTGTTAACGACTTACATCGTTGTTCATAAATCATATGATGTTTACCATGTTTGACTTTACCTCATTTATTCCCATGGTTAGACTCATACATTAAGCGATCGAGTAAACAAGATAGAATACCCCATATTTAGTTCTATCCATCTAGGTTGCGATTTCAGGCACAAAAGTATGATGGCTATGATTAGTTAGACATTCATCCAAGAATGGGTCCACACTCTGTCATCAGCGGATGAGACTACTTGATCAACATACATACAATATTGACTTACATGTTTAACATGGGTATTCCTCCCTCAATAATAATATCATGATGAAAATGTATTGTAACAAGTGATGATCTCGACCAATTGTTCTTGATCTAGACTTTTCACAAGGTAAACTTACTTCAGTCATCATCTAATGCTTCTGACTTTGTACGTTAGGGGAAAATCTATTACAGACCATTTTTTCACATCTAGTCAATAGGTCTGCAAACCGGATCAATCAACATCCTTGAACATTTTTTCATAATCCCTTCAAAAATCCCTAAGCATCACTTCTCCAAAACGTTTGGGTTTCTAGCAAAAATTGCTCGAAAAAATATTTTTAGCCCTAATGCACATCACCTTCTTGGCCACTTTCATTCAAATCATGTTTCATTCTTGTTCACCAATGTTGGTCAGCACATGTTTCTCCCTTCTGCAGGTGCATTGATTCTAGAAATTCAGGAAAATAAAAAAAATATATCTGAAGCTTCCTCTTCCAGAAGCTTCCAAGGTAGTTTTAACTATTTACAATGGATAGAGAGCTCATATTCCAATATAATCCTATATTGGAGACCTTATCTCTTATCCATTAAGCTCATCCTCCCATCATATGCGGATCTCAAGCCCATAATGGTAAATCCTAAACTAGCACACCCATCCTATAAATTTACAGCCCCCCATAAGGTTTGGGTTGGCTTTTGGAGATTTCTAGTGCCCTCATGTTGCTAATTTGAGCCTAAAGGAGTTATCATATTCATACATTAGGGTTGATGTTGAGGTTTCCTTTGTGACAAGGAAGGAAAATTCAACTTGGGGAGACATCTACAAAGTCAACTTCTATTTAAGGTTGTAAATCTCTCCTACATTTGTTAATACTAAAATATATTGTTTTCTTATATTTGTTGTGTTGTGTTTGCACTCATTTATTTCAATGCCATGTTGATTCATTGAATAGATATTTTATATTTATGCTACGTGGATGTTGTGGATCCTTCCCTTATTTTAGTCGTGTGTGCGAGTTCTAATTATAGAACTTGGAGCTAAAATTGGAGCGTACAAGCGAGGAGGAAAGAAAGGCTTGCTATAGATTCCAAGTAGGCTTCTTTCTCATACTCTAATTTCTTTAAGGAAAACTTACGTTTTTTGTTTTCTATTATTCTAGATCAAACCACTATATCTAGGGAATTCAATTTTGTCTGAAATTGTGAAAATTTTGCATAACACCCTCAAAATCAATGTGATAAGCCAACCTAGAAAACCTAATTCTAGGAAGATTATTTGTCCCTAAGTACCAAGGAAAATTTAAGAAAACCCCAAAAATTTATAGGTATAATAAATGGGTGAATCCCCATACTAATATACAAATGTATAGGCTATTTTGTCAAAAATGTAATATGCATATATTACTTTCTTACAAATCTTTTACTGAATTATATTTTTTTGTTAAACCTTGTCGAATTTTTCACTAAATTATAAAACATTGTAAATCGTGGTAAAAATCTCACAGAATTAGAAAAAATGTAAAATATTGCCTAATTCTTGATAATGTATACACCCATATATAATAATAAGAAAGAAAGAAAAATATTTAAACTATAACATACTCATTCTCCATGTTTAAGAAAAGAAACATCATGGGTGATGTTGCCAAGGTCCTTACTATACACTCTTGCAAATTTGTTTGCAGGTTTTTATCATATTTTACCGCAAAGTTCTTCTTACCTCCAAATGGGAAATTAGATGGAGAGGAACCACCAAAGGTCTGTTTTGTTGAAATCTAGCTTCACATTAAAATAAGGTCTACAAATAGCTATATCAAAATCACGAATATTTACATCAAATTCCTTTGTTTCTCATACATTGCATCTCTAAAAGGTATATACTCTCTAATTCCTTGGCTTTAGATAGATTAACAATTTTAAGATTTGGTGCCTCCTCACCATTTATAGGTCATTCACCTTCATTATAGCTCATAACTATTGTAATAGTTGTTGCACTTTATTCTATAGTTGGCAAATCTAATAATGTTTAACTGGAAAACAATTCCTTGAAATTGTTTTAATTTGGTTGTCATTGATGTCAACCTACATTTCGTTGCGGAAATCAATCCGTAAGATCAGTATGTTTGGACTCAAGACCATCTTTACTTATATTTCCTCATCATGTTAATTCTAACCGTAGAAGTCACACCCCATAACTCCTCGTGGTTGAGGAGATACGCCTCATCAAAGTTAAAGCCCCATTTTGTAGTCAAAAAATAACAAATTTACCAACTTAATGAAACTTGTAACCAAACCTCTATTTATGTGTAAAAAAACATGAAAAAAACACTCTGAAAACGAAAAGTGTTGATGTTGCATCAACATTTTTTTCAGGTTAAAATTACAAAAAAATCAGCGACAACATTAAAAATAAGTTTTTTATGCAATAAACATGAAAAAACACCTCGAAATGAAAAGTGTTGATGCAATTTGATGTTGCATCAATAGTTTTTTTTCTTTTTCAGGTTAAAATTCTAATTTTTTGTAACAATTGCATTTAGAATTAAATTTTGTGTAGTAAACATGAAAAAACACCCTGAAAACAAAATTAAAATTAAAAATAAATAAAAAATTAAGTAAAAAATAAAAAAAATGATGCTCACCTATTTTTCTTTTTTTGGTTAAAATTCCAACATTTTTTTAGCAATGGCATTAAAAGTAAGATATCAAGGCTCCAAAAAAACCTTAAATTTTCAATAGTTTTTTACAATAGTATTAAAATATAACGACTTCAAAAAAACCCAAAAATTCCATCAATTTTCAACCATGATGTTAAAGATAAATATTATGACTCTCAAAAACCTTAAAATCTTGACAATTTTCAGCCATGGCATTAAAGACAGTATATTAGGACTTTGAAAAACCTTAAAATTTTGAAATTGTTTAGCCATAGAATTAAATCCAAATATCATGACTATAAAATGCCTTAAATTTCAACATATTTGGAGCCCAAAAATCATAACTAACCTTTAAAATGAATACCAAATAAATAAATTAATAAATTAAAAAAATACATAAAAATAAATTAATTAATTAATAAATTAAAAAAATACATAAAAAATAAATAAATAAATAAAATTAAGCATAATTTTTCTTTAAAAATAACCAAAAATAACCCATACACACGAAAATTCAAACATAAAAAAAAGGGTAACAAAAACAAAAACAAAAAAGGAAAAAAAAGAGAGAAACAATATTAAAAAAAAAAAAAAAAATATATATATATATATATATATATATATTCCACACATTTCTAAAAATATATTTAAAAAATAAATAAACATAATAAATAATTAGAAATTATAAAAATATAAATTAACAAAATAATGAGGTGATTAAAATAAAATAAATAAAGAAAAACACAGGGAAAAAAAATTAAAATAACATTATAAAATTTCAAGATTTAAAAAAAAAAAAAAAAAACATTATAATTTTTTTTTTTTTTAATTAGATATATATATATATATATGAACAATTTCGGAGCAATTGCACCTCGGCCAAGGTGAGTAAATTGGTTTTATAGTTTATTTTTTATTTTTTATTTTTATTATTATGTGTTATTATGCGTGCTGCGGCATCAATGAGTTTTATGTTGACCACATAATAATTTGGTCAAACCATTTAAATAATTTCCAATATAACAAAGTGAAACATTTTTAAATAAATCTTCCTAAAAAAGTGAAACATTTTTAAATAAATCTTCCTAAAAATCACATGAGAAAGTAAAACATTAAAAAAAAAATGTTTGATTTTTTATAATAAAAAAAATTTTAATCTTTATTTCGAATACCATTTACCCTTAATTTGAACATGTTATTGGGATATGTCTTGTAACGTATGATTTTGGTGGTATGATACTTATGACGCAATTAATACACAGTTCAATTTTTAAATAAAAGTTTCATAAAATACATAAAAACTTTGAACTTGTTAAACTACGGCTTCGCCCATCGTTGTTGGAAAGTGAGACTTCTAACGTGACATGTTGTAACTTGTCTTTTCATATAATATCATAGCATCTCACCTGCATTTTGATTGAAGAATCCTTGGAACGGGACGCATACAAGTTGTCATCGTTTCATTAAATAACATTGATGTTGAACACTGAAAGCATGATTCATATACCTTGATTGAATTTTAAACAAGGAGGACTACGGGGCAGCAAGTCCCTGCCTTGAGTGGGGGCATTCAATTGTGGGGCTGGTGTTCAGGGACATTCAATGGTGGGGTTGGTATTCAATGTGTAGGTATTGAGTGGGGGCATTCAATGGTGGGACTCCTATTCAATGTGCAGCATTGCAAAGAATTTCCAGGTGCAGCATTGCAAAGAATTTCCAGGTTTACAAGAGCAGCAATTTGGAAAGCTCCAACATTTCTCTTTAAAATCACAAACAATATCTCAAGAAAAATATTGATAGTTTTAGAAGTTAGAAATGATAAAAGGATAGCCAAATATGCTAAAATTGATCTAGAAATGGAAGGGTTACCAGCTTCTCAGCGTAATTTAAAAACTCCTTGACCATGCTTAGAAGTAGACAGTAAATTGAAAAAGCACACCTTTGAAATGTAGAGCTTATTTTGAATGTGGAAAAAAATAAACAAAATTCCCAACAAGGGACAACTCATGGGCAGATAACAATAATTCGAGTAAAATCAAGCTTCTACTTAAACTGTAACCAAACCCAATCCATAAGATGAGGAGAAGGAAAAAAATATAAGAGCACCCTACAATGTTTGGTAAGGATATTTCAGTGCCAATTTTGTAAAAGCATCCTCCATCTTATCCATAAGATGCGGAGAAGAAAAAAATATAAGAGCACCTTACAATGTTTGGTAAGGATATTTCTGTGTCAATTTTGTAAAAGCATCCTCCATCTTCTAAGTGAGGAAAATGATAATTTAGAAGATTCATAAACTGCATTGAACAAAGATCAAGAAATAAATCCTAATATTAAAAAAAATTATATAACCACATAATAAACAAGATATTGAAAATGCTTGAATAATTCAGGGTTAGAAATCTATATACAATAGTAACACTTCAGCTCCAAAAGTATATCTATAATATAATATAAATAGCTGAATATCCCACAATGTCACCATTGTTTTAATGAATCGACAATTATATAAATAGCTGAATATCCCACAATGTCACCATTGTTTCAATGAATCGGCAATTAGCAAATTAGCATGACTTAAGCGATCCCTAGTATTATAAGTTTTTTTTTTTATTTTTTTCCCTGTTTAAAACATGGAATAAACTGTATCGACCTAATCAATAATATAAACTGTACAATAGGAGTACCATTCCATTGCTATTTTCACAAAATAGAAAGTAAAGTTTGGTACTGATTTATTATTTAGAAAGTAAAGTTCGGGACTGATTTATTGTTTAAAATTTATATTGATGACATTCAATTGACAGAAAATTGTTAGCTAGGTTACAGTTCTCAGAACTCGAATTACAATCTATCTATACAATTGAAGCCAACCGCCAACCTTCACTGGAGCAACACCCCTTGTCTATTATAGCCCCCAGCCTAGCATGTGATTCACCGCCCCCGTCAAGGCATGTTATCTGCTAGTTAAAATTGAGCTCGTCATAGTCTTGCAAGAGATCTCCGAGGACGTTTCATAAGTGCCAATTTTTTAATTGGCCCAAAAAAGGGTGAGCTTATACTTTCATCATGTACCCAACACAGTAAAATATGTATTAAAATTTTACATAAATGAATAATTGTAAATCATGTTTTAATAGACTTCTTCGTTTTAAGAACAGTTATTTTTGTTATTTATGGTAATCCATACATGAGCCGGTCAAAGTGGGTTCCGAGATTCGTTTGAGAATGGAGGAAACTTGTGAGGATAATCAATGCAAATCCATATGTCCATCTCAGTACAATGAATTCAACACATATGAAGCCCAGCACGATGAATTCAACACAGATGAAACCTGGATGCGATATAGAATTTGGAAGTTCGGTTGCGATATACTCTTTGGCTTTTGTTTTGGAGAGCATGCTTGCCTTTCTTCATATCACTGGCCAAAAGAAAAAATAGAAATTAGTAGAAGGGGTAAAATCTCATTGTGGAAGTTACAATTATAATAAAAAGGCTTTCTACAGATATGAGGAATTTTCCTAACCATAACGCAAGAAGGGCGATTTTGGCTAGATAAGGTATCTTTGTAAAAACCTTAAACCCAAAAAACTCACAAATCGAAGCCTTTAACTAGCATCGATAACCGGTAAAAAGATGAACGAAAATGAGCACGCGAAATTGCTGTGGTAAAGTTAAGAGTTGTTTTGAATAATTAGCTCCAGAAAAATGCCTAAATCAAACCCCACCGCAATTGTAAGTAACTAACCTATGGAGAACAAAGCAAATCCATGATCAAATTCTAGAAAAAAAAAAATCATAGGAATACATCATACAGAAAATTAAATGAAATTATGGCAGTGGTTGGATTTATAATTGCCTTTGACGAGAGGAGCGAAATCTTTGGTCGATACCCTAGCACGTAGGGAATTCAACACATATGAAGCCCAACATGATAAATTTTGCCATGAATTCAACACAGATGTCCATCGCAGTACAATGAATTCAACACATATGAAGCCCAGCACGATGAATTCAACACAGATGGAACCCTGCTGCGATATAGTCTTTGGAAGTCTGGTTGCGATATAGTCTTCGGCTTTTGTTTTGGAGAGTATGCTTGCCTTTCTTCAGATCTTTCGAAGTGAAGACGAGTGGGTACTATCATGGACGTGGGTACTAGCATGCAAGACAAGTGGGTACTACCATTACATTAGATTTATTTGGATTAAACAACTTAATTCTTGTGTGGAACTAATAAAACAGCTCAAAAATTATTACATAAGTCCCTAGAGCCCGAACGGGCAAGAACTAATAAGATATTTGAATGGTTTGAACCTCAATCTCAAGTATGTGAGATAGATTCTGCTTTATATGCATTAACTTCAATTATACCAACCTAATTTATGCTATAACTTATGATTCTGGTTATGAATATTCTCATTTCATAAGTTATGCTATTTTGGAATTGGAGCTCTCACATCGTTGGTCTAAATATATTTTAATGTTGACTACATTTCAAGTAGTCTTCCAAAACTGAATTCGAAAATGCGGTTTTTCACATACTTTTTCAATTTAAAATTACGTGGCAATATTAGAGGAAAATGATATAGTTTCAATAAAGATAAAGTTTGGTATATAAGTTATCAAACCCTTCAAATAGCTTAGGAGGATAAATATCTACTTTTAATATTAAATTTCAAGATGAAAGGAGAGCTAAAGAATATTTTAGATATTTAAAAACATTGTTGACTTATTATTTTTATTTAAATGTATTTATTGAGTGAAATGTTATAATTATTATTTTATATTTTAAAATATTTTTATTATTAATAATTGAAAAAATTAATATCAAATAAATAAAAATTATATAATCATAATTTTTATTATTAATGAAATATTTATATTTTTATTGTTTTTTAATTTAATTTAACTATTTTTAAGGGCTAGTTACTACACAGTTGTTGTATTTAAGAGTTTTACATCTTCAAATATATTTGCACATATGTATATGTTAAAAAAACATTAATTATATTAAAATATATACAAATTTTTTAAAGGACGATCTCCATATATGATTGAGTGTTGGTTTCATTATTGGAATGTATTTAAGAGTTTTTACATCTTCAAATATATTTGCACATACGTATATGTTAAAATAACATTAATTATATTAAAATATATACAATCTTTTTAAAGGACGATCTGCATATATGATTGAGTGTTGGTTTCGTTATTGGAAATTTGATTACTTTATGCTATCCTAAAATAGAGATTAAATGGCAAACAAATCATTTTTATACCATTTGACATCGAAATTTAATTCTTTTCATCATTTTTATTAAAGTTGGAGTTAACTTTACCAATTCTAAACTTTAACGCTAAGTTAAATTAAATATTTTTTCTTTAATTTAATTACATTTAAACTAAGCACTAGCTATAATGTAACACTTGTTTTATTTTATTTTTTATGTATTTTTATTTATATTTATTTTATGTGTATCCAATATTTAAACTAAACAGCGAGCACTAGCTATTATGTAACACTCGTTTTATTTTATTTTTTATGTTTTTTAATTTATTTTTATTTTATGTGTTTTTCTAGAAAAAAAATTGTAATATAGTTTTATGGATTTTTTAATCATTTTTTTATTTTATTAAAATTTTCAAATTTACATTTTAATATGTTGTTTATTATATATATATATATATAATATTTTTTATTTTTTTTCTAATTGGTTTCTTTTTTAATTTGTTTTGTTTTAGTTTTTTTTTTAAGATAGCGTTTTAATTTTGTTTTATACTTTTTAGATTTTTGTTAGGTTGTGTCTTTTTTTTAAATATATATTTCAATTTTATTATTCTGTAATTTTTAAATAAATATTGAATTTAAATAGTTTATAATATTTAAAATTTATATTTTTTTTTTTTGGATTTTTGAATTTTTTTTTTTAATTAGTTTTTTGGATTGTTTGAATTTTTTTAAACAATTTATTTTTATCTGTGACTTTTTTATTTTATTTTTAAACTATTTTAAATTTTCTTTAAATATTTTTTCATTATATTTATCTAAAATTTAATGCAAATCATTATATGTGTGTGTGTTTTTGGACATAAATTCATAAAAATTTAATAAATTTTGCTAGTTTTTCTATTTTTCTATTTATTTTTTCCATTGAAATAATTTATTTGACATGTTATTTTTAGCGAAAAATATGGAATGTGCATATATATATATATATATATATATATATATATATATATCTGCAAAATGTGTATTTTTTTGTCAATTGTTTAATTGTGTATTTTTATGTTGCGTATGAGTGCCGACCTCATACAATTTTAATGACATTTTATTAAGTTCGTCAAAAATATGCTCCCATAAAAAAGGCTGATTCTACATCAACACTTTTCAAAATCGGCATAAAAATCATGATTTTTTGTGCCCTTTAAAAAAATGAGAACTCGGTACTATTGTCGTTAAGCGAGAAAATTTGTTAAGCCCCAAATTGAAATACTAATGACATTTTCATGATTGGTCAGTTTAGAAATTTAACAAGGCATTAATGTTAATATATATATATATATATATATATATATATATATATATATATATATATATATATATATATATATATATATATATATATATATATATATATATATATATATATATATATATATATATATATTGTTACGGGCCTTGAGTTACCCAAATAAGTCTTCCTTCAAATAAGAAAATCCACTTCAATTCATCCTCCAAGGAAAATTAAATTTGCCCCATAATATTTATTTTGAAAGTTTAAAATTAAAATTTTCTTTGAGGTCAACTTCCTCCTTTTGATCAGGTCGACCTCCCCCTCTAGAAGCCTCTTCGCTAGAAAAAATGCATGGCGCATTTACCCTCCAAAGACAATATTTCAACGCACATTTTTTACAAATATTCTTTGTGGTTTGTATAGCCTTGTGTAGTCACACCTAGTTGAAGGTGAAGGTCAAGTGTGGTGAAGGTTTGGATTTAATTTGTTATCATCTAGTTGAATTGTTCTTGTTGAGTCTGTGGAATGATTTGAGGAGCTTTTTTGTGCACTATTTTGGCCCTCTCTGAGGCCATGTTTTTGAGTTAGAGGTGCAGGTCTTGTAGCCTATTTTCAGCCCTAGGATAGGAGTATAATTCTCATTGACCTTAGGTATATGTCTGGAGTTTTCAACCCTCTGTGGTAGGGAAAATATGAGCCTTAATTAATCATTCTCTAGGAAATTTTAGAGGCAGTTATGTGTATTGGTTGAGGTTTGTCTTGCAAAATTTTAGGCTCATTGTAGATTGTTCCAGAACATATTTCCAACACCTCTGAGGTCTGTTCAAAGACATTTTTTTCTGAGGTTAATTTAGACCCTTCCATGGATGATTTCTAAGGCTTCATTTGACTGATTTTTAAGGGCATTCTTTGGCACCATTCAACGAACGTATAGGCTTGATCTCTATACTTTTCTATTGAGACTTGTGATCTATTTCTGCCAACGTGAGACCATCATCTATGGATCAACCCTAAGATCATTTTTGGATGTTTCTGAGGCTACTCACTCACATTTATGTAGCATTTTGGTAATATGTCAAAAGGGATATTTTTGGGTCTTTTCTTAGGTTGTATTACAAACTAAAGCATTGAAGATTGATCTTTAAATTGTGGTCTGAAGAAGATCAAAAATCATCTACACAACAAGTATAAGGATGATTTTGGTGTGGATTCCATCTTTGAATATAAAGTAAGGGTTTCATTAATTTATTTTTTTATTGCACCAGTGTGGAGTAAGACCACTTGCAGGAAAATCTCATAATTATCTTTCATTATTCAAGAGCCCTAATCTTGGTCCCTCTAAAGCCTATCTGTGATACTCTTCACATCAATTTCTGGGGTGATATTAGGGTATCCTAAGCCCTATTTCTATGACACTATTTCAAGAGATTTGCAATAGGATTAAGGACCTATCATTTGTTCCAAACATGAAAGTTTAGTTGAGCCAAATTATCATGTCATCTCGTGGAAAGAATAGATTATATCAAGTCATCAGTTTAAGGTCAAATCAAGGGCTAAAAGAAGTATATCAAATCATGACGTATTTTGAAGAGCTAATTGGCAGTGTTATGTGAAGAAGGCTCCCATTGACCGTAGTTTAAGAATTCATGCATTTCAGAGAAGATCTCTCAGAAATATACCTGACAGAAATATGAATTAAATCAGTGACATCTTCTGGGCAATACATTTAGCTATTTCCAGTAGCAAAGTAAGAAGATCATCGTAATTAAGCAATATATTAAGGGCTGTGAAATTTTCAAGAGACTTGAGATCACTCAAGGGCATCTTCAGACACATCTCTTGCTAGTCAGTGGCACACTTAACATAAGTGTACTTGATATCACTCAAGGGCATCTTCAGACACAAAAGTGGCACACTTTACATCAATAGACTTGAGGTACGAGACATGTTATGTTATTTTTTCAGATTAAGTTTATTGAAGGCATTATAAAGTATTGCAAGAGAGGTGAATGTTGACGATATACAAGGATCAGTTCTATATTTGGTAGTTGTTACACAACATTTTTTCACCGTCCCTGCAATCCCTCGCCCCACATATTGGAGGGTCTTTTTCGTGACCTATGAGCAATGTCAAACTCTACAAATACATTCTTTGCATCCTTTTGCATAAGGACATAATTCTTCCTATTGAACATTTCCTCAAAAATCACCCAAAACCTATGTTTTGGCATTGGTGTAGGTAGCCAGTTCACCCCTCGTGCCAATGGGGAAAATTTTTACTAGAGGCCGCACCAGCTGGCACTCCGTCCCTGTGTTGAGCCCGCGCCAGCCTTTTTTGGAATGTTTTTTAACAAATTGGAGGTGGAAGTTTCCTTTAACCACCTCAAGAATGAGTCATTTCAAGTGGTTAAACTCGATAAACCATGGATCTCTCCCTTTAGGAAATGGTTGATGGAACATTTTAAGAGGATAGGACTCCCCCCACGATTATAGGGATCATAACCTCTCCTTCTCCCTCTATACAAACAAGCCTTCTCCCTTTACAAAAGCTAGCTGAACATATAGCCAAGAAGCTGAACTTGGAGAAGAGATATTATAGCTGAGTAATCACTATAAAGAAGGTTGAACCAAGGAGGATCCCGTAGAGAGAGTCTCGTCTGAATTCTCGACGAGCTTTGTGAGATGTGCTCCACTGCAACCCTGCTAGAGGAGATCGTAACGTCGAAGCCTGGTTGTACTCTTCCTTCTTTAATTCAATATACTCGACTATGATATTGATTCCATATTTGTGTTATGTTTATTTAATGCATGTGATTTAGTCCTCTTCGACTGACTGATAGTTAGGAATGTGAAATAGTATTTTGTGTATTGTCTTCGTTTCTTGTGTATGTGCAAGTATTCGGTCGTGAGAACGAGCGGGTCGTGATCTGTCGAATCAGGAACGAGAGGCAGCCATTCTTCCGGATGACGCAATAGCGCAGGACCTCTGGTAGGTGATATATCAATTCTTTGTCCATTCTTAAATAGGAATTGATGTCATAGCGTGTCTCGTTTGTGTCTAGACCCACTATAGGGCTAGTGGGATTGCCTCTGTCCACAGAGGGGATTTACCTCACCAACAAATTGGGGACTCCACTGGGGATTAGTGCGAGTTTGTCTTTCATCTATTAGATCTTCTTCTTGGTCTTTGCTCGCTTAGCTTGCCTTTTCTAGACTCTTTTGTTGAGTTTTAGGATCAGTTTTGACTTCTATTTTTCCAAATTTTCATCTTTTCAAGGTTGGCTTGATTGGCATGGTTTCCAGCCTGACAGTCACGCCCACTGGCGTGAGTTGCCAATTTACCACCCACGCCATCCCCTGTCTGGCATGGATTATAGCCAGATACTCGCGCCAATTCCTGTAGGTGCTAGGGTTTCCCTGGTTTTTGAGTTTTTTGTCCATCCGAGTGTCTCTGGGTGTTTTCTTGACTTGATTTGAATGCTTTGGGTTTGTTTGTGACTGTGATCAGCCTTCATCCTTCAGTTGTTTGTCCATTTCTTTCAGCATCATGGCTTTAGTGCTTTCTAGTACTTTGACATGTTGAGCCTCCTATAGGAGTTTGGGTCTCTTGTTTCGCGGACACCTTCGTTATTTTCTTGATTGCATTCAGCTCCCTGGATCCGTTTTTAGTGGTTGCTTTTGGTGAAATAAGTCTTGATTGAGTCTTGTCTCTTTCATTTAGTTTTTCTTCCTGTCACTCCAAGCATAGCTCACATTGCTTGTATGTGTCTGTTTCGACATCTTTCTTCGATTTCAGAGATTGTGACATTGGTTTGAGTCCTTGTTTTGTTTGCTTGTGAGTTGATTGAATTATTTCTCTTCGACTCTTGCATTTTCATTCTTGAACTAGTGTGAAGATTAATTTTTCATGTTATTTAGTGCACCTGCTCTATTACATTGAAAAAATCAAAAACATATTTTGTTTGCATTTTTGTTTGCATCATGAAATTGAAAAATCTTTTGCATAACTAGTATTGGGCATTCCAGGAGAGATTTCTCATTTTCATTAGTTTGCATCAGGTATTGTAGTGGATGTTTTCATGTGTTTTTATTGTTTCTATCACTTGAAAACCTCTAAATTTCTCGTAGATATCTCTTCATTGAACGAAATGGTACTATTTTATGGCATGTAGCTTGCATTCAGGGATTTGTGAGATTCAACATTTGGTAGGACCTTGGAATTGAAACATAAATACAAGATCAACTTAAAATCTATTCAATTAACCTAAGGCAACATTGAAACTTAACGAAACATTTAGTGGTATACGTTAGAGACGTGTTCTGGCGTCTTTAAGCCTAGCAGCTGTCACTCGCCATCTGGCTTCAGACAGCGCTAGTACGAACTTGTGCTCCCCTTACCGTCGAGTATATAAAGGGATACACCTCTAGGTTTCATTCCTTTTATCCATAGGAAGTTGAGTCTGCCGCCTTGTGACCGTGATACATCGAACACAGCATTCGGGGAGACTACCTGCACGTACGTCAAGTCCTTGGTTGATTCTTCTTTCATTTTATAACCAAGGTGTATATGGCAGTTCACAGGAACCTGGTACACCTTTTTACCTAGACTACCTGAGCAGTCATTTTTTATCTTTACTGACTCCATAAATTTGAAAAGATCATCGAGCACTCGTCCTTTCATGCTCGTTCCAATCTTAAAGTGATAGAGTCACCTTTTGCCTATTTCTCGACTCTTAAAATATGAAACAGCAGAGTTTTGTTTCAATGTTGTAAAAATTAACTGCCCACGAAATATTCCTGGTTAAAGTTAGTTTCCTTAAGGGTGTTGTTGTAAAGTTGTTTCTGATAGAAACGTTTCCGGAGTTCACTAACCCGGGAATCCCTTTCGAAGGGAATCCTGGTCCTTTTCCTGATTTTGGGAATGTTGGTGCTCCTTACATGGCAATGTTGTCCCTGCCTGGTTTAACTGTTGGATTGCCTGTATGGTTATTTTTGACCTCGGTGGTCCCGAGTGTTCAGTCCGTTGTACAACCGTCCCCTCCACCAAAATAAAATCATGTTGTTTATAAGGTGGACCTCTCCCCTTCTTCGTCTATTTCTTCGTCCTCCTCTTCTGCTTCACCTGTTGAAAGTTTGGACTCCAGTAACCAGGTGTCTAAGAAGAAGAAGAAGAAGTCAGATAATAGAGAGGCTAATATTGCAGCTATTGTGCCTAAAAAGTATTCCCTTGCGGAACCATCCATGCTTCCAAGGAAGGTAAAATTCCCTTGCATGCTCTGCAAAGGTAACCATCTACTTCAAGACTGCCCAGGTATTCCCAAGGTACTTGACGCATGGTCTGATGGCCGTCCACCATTGACTTTGGCTTTTGGAAGTCATATTGACACATCTTCGACTAGCACTGCTAAGACTCATAAAAAACAGGGCAAGATTACCAATTCCTATAAGTTGTGTGAAGGACATCATCCCATTCACCTTTGTCCGTACATGGATGAAGCCAAGAGAGTGTTGGAAAACCCTACTATTTCTACACCCTACCTTCCGGCTAGTTACCAGAATCTTTCTTCGAGTCCTCCACTAGTTGATTCAATGGTAGGTCAAGAATTATCCTTGGTCAATCCCGATCCCACGGAAATTTAAATTCAAGAATCCGTTGCCCACCAACCGTTGTTCGTGGAATCGGTCGATTTGACCCCATCAATGGTTCATCAGGTCTTTTCTGTTGAGAGACAATCTCATCCCCCCCATGTTCTTCTTGTTTCTTAAGATTCCTCGAACTTGGCGAAAGATTCTTCGGTCCCTATAATGCAAGAAAATTCTCCTCCTACTCCCGTGATGGAAGTCCAGGAAAGTGCTCCTCTTACTCCGGTAACACCGGGGGAAAACCATCTCAGTTCGATGGTATCCCCTCCAAGTATTTTGGTCGCTTCCTTCGATTGGAGTTGATTTTCAGGATATCGCCTTCCTTCCCATGTGCCTTTTGAGATAATGGTACAAACCTTTGATCTAGTCGTACCTAGCACTATTATAGATGAAGGCGCGTCTGTTAGTATTTTGTCTTCAACTACTTGGCAAGCTTTTGGTTCTCCGCCACTTATGCCTGTTACCCATAATATGTTGGCCTTTAACAAAGGAATTAGTCAGCCATTAGGGATCCTTCCAAAGTTTACTGTTACTTTGGGAGGGAAGACCGTCCATATAGACGTGATGGTTGTTCCCGGCCCCTTAGACTTCAATTTTCTCTTGGGGCGCGACTATACTTATTTCATGGGGGCAGTTGTCTCCTCCCTCTTTCGTGTGATCCATTTTCCACACAAAGGATGAATTGTGACCAAGGATCAGCTTTCATTCTTTGGTCCCGATGTGAAATATAGTCCACCATCATCCCTTATGGGTCTTTATCCGCCAGTTGTATATTCCCAACCACAGGTTAATTATGTGGCTACCTATCACGTGCCCGCATTCAGTGATGGTGCCATTGTACATCGTGTGATGGGGGCATTGGGTCCTGATTTTCAAGATGTTTTTCTCCCACCATAGGCGAACCTCTTGGAATCTATGACTTCTTATTCATCATGATTAAAGGTCGTCGGAGCATGGTTCATTTTCTTGTGTCGAGCTCCTTAAAAAATGAAACAAGGTCATCGGAGCCCAGTTCATTTTCTTGTGTCAAGCTCTTTAAAAAATGAAACAAGCTCGTTGAGGATAATTATTTTAATGTGTCAACCTTGTTAAAACAATGAAACACATTCCTGTTCAATTCGAGTCTTTGATAAGATCTCGTAAAATCCCAGTCGAGTCTTTTCCTTGATCTCATAACTGAACCTTAACTCCATCCATCTACTTACTCAGGTGCATGGACTGAAGCTTGGGGGGCATGTACACCTCGAATTGAGTCACCATGCTGGGGGCATGCCTGTTTTTCAAGCATAGTTTACTTTTGTTTCAAGCTTGTGTCAACATGAAACCAATCTCAAGCATCGTTTAATTTTGTTTTCAAACTTGTGTAAAAATGAAATATTCTGGTTTTATACCCTTTTTGAACATTTTTCTTGATTCTTGGGTCATTACTTATTATGAAAATTATTTAATTGATACATTAGCTAAACATTGTATTAGGAATTTGCATAATTTTCATAAAGCATCATCACATGTACAAAGATCCCTGTAATAAAATAGATTTATATAAATATGTCGTGTGTTTACAATTGTGTGCATCATAAAACTCACAAAAAATAATATATGTTTGTTTCGGTTACATCGTGAGACAACATGTCTCTCCAAAATATGCAGAAATAAATCCTAATTGCCTAGTCGGCGTGGTGCTCATGATAGCACGTTACTGCCCGTACCAACCGCCTCAGAAAACGATGGATACGGCTCGGCACTCCCACAGTGTGCCTCTGGTAGGCTCGAGGTACATCGTCCAAACGGGCATAATCTGGGACCCCACGAGCAATTCCCTCCAGGTTCTGCACTAACTCCTCGTTAATGCCCTCATCCTAAGGATCGAAGTCACGAGGAGTCTGCCTCGCTATTAGAGACATACCGGCGGGACACTTTGGGCCAACATCTACATCCATATGAGATTAACTGTTAGAACATGCATATATACCAAAAAATCATAAAACTCATAAAAATAAAAAATGAGTCTTACCAAGTTCTTCGTCCCAATCCTCTCCCTCTGGGAGTGGGAGGTCTAGGTCTCTGGTGAATTCTGTGCCGGCATAGGGCCAATCCTCCATGACAATCAGTTGTCATCGGAGCCAATCAAAAAACTCTAGCCTCCAGGACATTTGTTGGCCACCCCCTGCTCTGGGCATCAGTGCCACCCATCGGGCCATACGTGGCTCTCTTAGTGGTAGCTCCGAGACTATAGCCTTGTGGCGCTGAAATATGGGTAATTGTTCCAAGAATAAAGATACCAGAATCAACCCATACCCAAAATTCTTTAGTTTGGACTTCTTGCATTTAGTGAGCTATTGTTCGATGTTCATAGTTACAGCCTCAGCCCAGTTGAAGATGGTTGGGTTCATACACTCTGAAGCAAGAATTAATTGCGTCTTCGTAGCCTCATGTGGTGTCTGCGATCCCACGGCCCGCATGATAGTGTGTAGCACTACTCTCAGTGCTAGATCAGGGATGGTCTGGATATCCACTTTACTGCTCCATGTTCCTTTTTGTGCCCCTGGGCACACCCTGTTCATTACCATTGTCATGCTTTCCTCGGAAGGTCGGGTACCAGTCAGAATAGGGACTGCACCCCTAAGCGATAGTCCAATGATAAAATATACATCAGATACTTCCAGATCAAGATCTTGATCCCGAAGTACGAAATTCTCCTGATCCTCGTCCCAAATGCTAATGAGATACTGAAGCAATTTGGGCTGAGCCCGGAGACACGGTGTCAGGAAGAACCTCTTGAGCCCACAATTCCTGAAAGCATTCATACATTGTTCATTTTCCATGGCATGTTTATCCTCTTCGCTGTGTTCTCTCTCTTTCCACTTGATTACCATCTTGTTTTGCTTTGTACCTACATGCATTGATCATAGGAACATTGTAAGACCTCTTAGGCATTAAAATTTCAAATCAAACGGTGTCATTTTCTTGAATTAAGCGTGGATTTTGAGTTGCATGGTTGGCGTGAATGTTTTGCTAACAGTCGTGCCACCTGGCACAACCCCTATGTAAAACAGGGTCGATTGGCGTTGGTCTGTGCCTGAAACCCGCGCCAACCGCGGAGCCCTAAATTTTACAAATCCTCCCCTAAGAGACTCCAAATGACAATTAAAGGTACTAAAATATAGCTTAAAAGATAGAAAATGGTGTCGGCTCTTACCTGAAACAAACAGAATCCGGAATGGTCCACTGGATTTTCCACAATCGTCACCTGAAGATCGCAAGAGAAATGGGTCATTGTTGCTCTACAAAGAGGTAAAAGTGAAAAGTAAATATTTTTTACCACTGTTGGTCTTTTATAACTTTTCAAAGTCCTAAAATAGGTTTTCAAACATATTTTTTGATATATTTTCATATTATTTTCGTGGAATATGTTTTATACGCGTATTTTTGTGCAGCAACAGGTTTTTCACGTGGTTATGACGAAGAGACGAGTTGTATTTTATACTTTTTCGGACTCGGTAAAAACATGAAAAAGTCACTACTAGAGTCACCTTTCAGCTCTTTTCTGACTCTCTAAAACTGAAAATATTTCCGAGTCGCTTGTCGTTTTGAGCTCGTTAAATTGGCTGCGAAACGATATCTGCCCAGTATACATTTACCCCTTTTTCAGGCTGGGACAGATTATTTACAAAAAAGGAATACCCTAGCCTATCGCGACTAGGAGGTTCTCTCAGACATAGTTTTCTACCTTTTCGGGTCTGTGGGACTAACTAAAAAAAGGGACTGTTGGAGTTTTCTTTTCCGTTGTATTTTCAAACTCTCTAAATATGAAAAGACGATGAGTTTTCCCTTTGTCAGACTCGTTAAACTCTGATGACATCGGATTCCGTCGTAATGACGTTATTCGAGTTCCTCCTTCCTAGGGCTCGTAAAATGTACTAGGTTGGATTTGTCCGAAGGACAAACTTACATCACAAGCACATGCTATCCCCTTCAATCTTGTTTTCAAAAATAATTGGGGTACTCACTAGAAATGGTGGGGGGAAATGGAACCAAGATTGTAGTCGTGTTGGCAGTATGTTGCTCTTGAACATGGCACTTGTCTGCATTCGTGTCGGGTTGGGGACATCTCATCTCGCTATCTGCTTGCCTCCATGGGTTTGGGTAATCTCTTTTGACCGCTCATCTTCTCTTTGCCATGTCACCATGACCTCAGATTCCTTAATGTCAAATACTACCAAATCCAGTGTCGCGCCGCCAATATGTTCAAGAGAAGTTTTCCTCTGCAGTTCTAACCTCCCCTCTGATTCTCTGTTGGTCTTGATCCACAAACATCATATTCCTCTGTCTCGTGTCGATGATGTGGGAAACATTATGGCCCACCTTTGATCAAGGTCACTTCCTGTCAAATCCAGCTCATTATCAAGGAAGCTGATCTAGATACTCCCTTCAGGTACCTTGGAGCTTGCATGCCTCAATGGCAGGTTCTTCGCACTCGACGTAAGGTCCACATCATTTTCCTTCAATCGATTGACTCTGGGAGTGTTCAACGTTAGATCATTGTTCACATTCTGTGGATTGTACCTTGTGTACCTTGAGGACCATTGTCATTATTGGTGGTTTCTCTCGCGTCTGTTAATAGCTTTCATCATTGGCTAGTAATCAAACGATGTTCTTGCATGTTTGACTTCAACTCACATATTCGCATGCTCAAATTTTTACTATGTTCGGGTCGAGATGGAGCACAAGACCCTGGGTTTTGTCTGATTAAATCCAGGCTATGGGTTCTTTGTGGATTATTATGAATTATTGTATGACTCCTTTGATTGGATGGCTGCGACCATACCTGTGTCTATTTATTGATCCCTACTATTGGATGGTTGTGTCCATACCTCGGATCTCATTATTCATATACTCTCTTATGGATGGCTGCGCCCATGCCACATGTCATATATCAGATGTATCAGTTGTATTCATACTTGTAGGTTTTCCAATAGCAATGTTTTGGTCGAACACGTTCTCATAAATCATTTCACCCCTCCCTCTCTCTCAGACCTCATGCTTTAGGGGGCATCAGTTACACAACATTTTGTCACCGTCCCTGCTATCCCTCGCCCCACATATTGGAGGGTATTTTCCGTGACCTATGAGAAATGTCAAACTCTGCAAATACATTCTTTGCATCCTTATGCATAAGGAAATGATTCTTCCTGTTGAAAATTTCCTCAGAAAGCACCCAAAACCTATGTTTTAGCATTGGTGCGAGTAGCCAGTTCACCCCTCGCGCCAATGGGGAAAATTTTAACTAGAGGCCGCGCTAGCTGGCGCTCTGTCCCTGTGTTGAGCCCACGCCAACCTTTTTTGGAATGTTTTTTAACAAATTGGAGGCGGAAGTTTCCTTTAACCACCTCAAGAATGACTCATTTCAAGTGGTTAAACTGGATAAACCACGGATCTCTTCCTTTAGGAAATGGTTGATGGAAAATTCTAAGAGAATAGGAATCCCCCGGTGATTATAGGGATCCTAACCTCTCCTTCTCCCTCTATATAAAAAAAATTATCCCTTTAAAAAAGCTAGTTGAACATATAGCCAAGAAGCTGAACTTGGAGAAGAGATATTATAGCTGAGTAATCACTATATAGAAGGTCGAACCTAAGAGGATCTCGTAGAGAGAGTCCTGTCTGAATTCCCGATGAGCTTTGTGAGACGTGCTCCGCTGGAACCTGCTGGAGGAGATCGCAACGTCGAAGCCTGGTTGTACTCTTCCTTCTTTAATTCAATATACTCGACTATGATATTGATTCCATCTCTGTGTTATGTTTATTTAATGCATGTGATTTAGTCCTCTTCGACTGACTGATAGTTAGGAATGCGAAATAGTATGTTGTGTATCTTCTTCGTTTCTTGTGTATGTGCAAGTATCCGGACGTGAGAACGAGCAGATCGTGATCTATCGAATCAAGAACGAGAGGAAGCCATTCTTCCAGATGACACAACAATGCAGGACCTCTGGTAGGTGATATATCAAGTATTTGTCCATTCTTAACTAGGAATTGATGTCATAGCGTGTCTCGTTTGTTGCTAGACCCACTCTAGGGCTAGTGGGATCGCCTCTGTCCGTAAAGGGGATTTACCTCACCAACAGTAGTTGACATAGTTTGGCTCATAATTATACATTTGAAGCATAAATCAGTAGTAAAGGGGTTTATTGAATATCTTTGTAAGTGGGTCATTATCCCTATTACTGGAGCCCATAATGTATTTATCTATTTTTTTTATTTTTAGGGTGGAATGGTGGTGTTAGGGAAAGTTGAAGCTTGCAAGGTATTGAAGCATCCTTTAAGTTGGAGTTGATAAAAGTAGGGAATTGGAGCATCATTCCATTTGGAGATAGTAAAACCCGGGTGTAGGAGCATCCTTTCAGGAGTTGAAGCTTCCTGGTAAATTGAATGCTTGTATATAGTACTAGGAAGTTGGAGCTTCCCCTTTCGTTGGAGATGATAGACATTGTACTCATAAATTAAATTAAAAAAAAAATTGGTATTTTTTCTCCCAAAAGGGTTTCCACCTAAAAAAATTATGTATTTCTCTTGTGGAGTGATGTTGGTTTATGCTCGATTTGTTGTTAATGACATTTAATGCTCTAAAAGTTCAAGAATTTCCTAATTGAAGTGAATTATTGATTCACCCCCCTCTCAGTATTTCAAACAATTGGCATCAAAGTAGGTTCCTTCACAAGCATTCTAACAATTAGAAGGGAGATCATGGATTCAACCAAGAACAAAAAACAAATATTTGATAAACATAGCCATGTGCTTCGGAGTCAAAGGATGAAATCATGTGTGCAAGCACAAGGATTTGATGTATGGAATTTTGTAATGAGTGGATACAAAGAAACCTCAATTCCTCCAACATATGATATCGGTAAGAAGCTATATGAAAGTAATTCTAAAGCTAGGAATGTTGTTTTAATTTTTCTAATAGGTTCAGTGTATGTTAAAGTAATGCATTGCACATCTACAAAATAATATTTGTATAATCTCCAAAACATATATGAAGGGGGAAGAAAGGCTAAGGAGGAAAAGCCTTAGAATTTCAGTGATCCATATTAGATCATTATATTTTTTTTAATCCATATAGATGCATTTGGAGTGGAAAAAGTGCAGGAATCATCTCATGGAACTGTTTTTACCAACTGGACCCACTTTGGTGAAACGGGGTCTAAAACCTTTCGGGAAAATTTTCAGGCATCAAACGACGTTTTTTGGGGGTAAATTTTTTTTTCTTTTGCATAGAACCATTCCATGTTGTTCTACACGCAAATATCTTTCCAATGGCGAATAAGTGTGTCAATCAGAGTCTATATGCAAAACTTATGTCACTCAGAAGTTGACCTTCCTATTTTCACAGCTATAATTCGGGAGGATGTCGCGTCATCCCCTATTATTCATGGAAAATTGGCTATGTGCTTATGATGTAAACGAATCTAGAAGATTCTATATTGTAACTCTATTTAAGAGTTGATGTAGTCAAACTTAACCACTACTAGGCTATCAGGTTGTGTTATAATCAGGCCACTAGGAGGAAAAGGTATTCCATTCTTTTGAGAGAATTTTGTTCCATATCTGAGAAAAGATAGTCAAGAGAGATAGGAGGTAGATAAAACAGAGAGGATATGTGCACTATAGCAACCCATGGGCCACAGGCATTAATTCTTTGTACCTACAGTCATATTTCTAGACAAAGAAAGAGAACGAAGCGGCCTCACCTTCCAGTTGGGTTTTCTCCCAAAAGGATTTCCTAGAGCATATCTTGTATTTTTTTTGTGTGTGAGGTTATTTTTTCATTCTATAATTTTTTGCATATTTTTATTCGCATGCATGCACTAAAACTGAAATGTGAAGTTCTTTTGCTTCACATATTGACACCTTGCAAGTTAAAAAGAAACAAGCTGAAGCAAAAGCAGCTTTGGCTGTCTTTTGCCCCAAATGCAGAGATAAACATCCACTAAGGGAATGCCCATTGGACAAGATACCAATTTGCACCCTTTGTGAGAAAGATCATGAAACACAACAATGCCCCTCTTTACCAGGAATAAAAGAAGCATTACAACCAACTGAGGAAGAAGCTGAAGCAGTCTATCTGCTGACACATAGAAGAAAATGGCAACCACGAGGACAAGGTATGAACTCTAATATGCCATTTACATCTTCTAATCGTTGGAACAATTACCCTTCTTTTAGTCAAGCAAACTACCCTCCCTTTAACCAAATGCAATACTCGCCCTTCAATCAAATGAATTACCCACCCATGCAACAAACAAACCCTCCCTTTGTATATCCTGCAATGTGGAATCCTTGGCCTCCACAACAACAACCTTACTTTAATCAATGGAATTCAAACTAGAGGGGTCAACAACTCCCATTTCCAAATTAATTTTTTCAATTACAGCAACCACTTCCTCTACCATCAGGTGCTCCACCAAATAATCAAATGAGACCCCAGCTACCTGTACAACCAAATCCTAACCCCAATAATAAAGTTGTGTCAGTTATTGATATTCAGAACCAGCCTACATTTCCTATTTTCCCTGCACAATGTAATGACATTCATTTATGATCTGGGAAAAGTTGAACCCATTATTGATGATGTTACCTCTTTTGATTCTGATAAAGAAGACACTGAGAAACATGATTCACATAAAGAGGTACAACCACCCTCTAATGAGGATGTTGAAATAGCAGAACCACCATTCCCTGAGCATTTAGTTTTAACTAGAACGCCTGAGCCACCTGCTTTTAATATTCTATGGGAATTACAGAATATGTATGTTAAAATTCTACTTTTACAGGCACTAAGAGATGTACCAATTTATGCCAGAACCATGAGAGATATTTGTGTTAAGAAACCTGGTAGGAAAGCTAAAGATCCCCTTACAGTTCATGTTATGGGTGATCTATCTGCATTAATGTCTGGTAAAGCCCCTCAAGTTAAATATGGTGATCCCGTCCATCCTACTGTGACAATCCAAATTGGTAAAACAATAATCCCACAAGTTCTGGTAGATTTAGGTGCTGCTATAAACATTATGACTCTTGAAACTTCACAATTGTTACAGCTAAAGAACACAAATCAGAGACACACCAACCATTCTAGAGTTAGCTGACCGTTCTACAATCAAACCAGAAGGAGTTGTTGAAGACTTAGTCATCTCAGTTGAGTCCTGGAATTACCCAGCTGACTTTGTGGTGTTACAGACTAAAACAAAGTTGGGGGGGACATCCTCTAATTCTAGGAAGGCCTTGGCTAGCCATAGCCGATGCCTTTATCAGATGCAGATCTGGTTCAATGACAATTTCTAATGGATATGAAACTAAACAGCTTACTCTCTACCCTCATGCTACACCTATGATTAATAGTGAGAATTCTATATGGATGGACTATGATGATAATGCTATTCAACCTATTTTGACTATCGGACAAGCTTTAAACCTTAAAGATACCACTGAGGATGAAGTAATTAATAATTTCATTTGCGAACCCTCCTCTGTCACTTCTGAAACACATAATCAACTGGCTGCACTTTGGAATCATATACCCAGGAAAAGCTTAAATCTGAAGATCTACCTCAAACATCAACCACTATCTCTTCTAAAAGCATAACAGTAGAAATCAAACCTAGCAAAACACTGAACATAAATCATGACTTGACAGTTGCTGAAACATAGAAGTTAATGAAGTTACTGCTTGAAAATAAGGAAGCATTCGCATGGGACTATACAGATATGAAGGGAATCTCCCTTGACTTGTGTACTCACCGGATCTATATTAAGGAAGGTTTTCGACCAGCCTGTCAACCCCAAAGACGAATGAACCCTAATTTAAGAGAAATTGTTAAAGAGAAACTTCAGAAATTGCTTAATGCAGGATTTATATACCCTATATCTGATAATGAATGGGTTTCCCCATTGGTAATAGTTCCTGAGAAAAACGGGAAATGGAGAGTGTGTGTAGATTATAGAGCCTTAAATAAAGCCACTCAAAAGGATCACTTTCCTTTACCATTCATTGATCAGGTGTTGGATAGTTTTTCAGGGAAGAAATTCTTCTCCTTTTTAGATGGATTTAGTGGGTATAACCAAATCAGAATTCCACCCAAAGACCAAGATAAGACCACTTTTACTAGCCCTTGGGGAACTTTTGCCTATAGAGTTCTTCCATTTGGACTATGTAATGCGCCAGCAACCTTTCAAAGGGCAGTTATAGGAATCTTTTCTGATATGCTGAATGAATCCATGGAAATATTTATGGATGACTTTACCCCTTATGGTGTGTCTTTCGAAGATGCATTATAGAATCTTGAGAAAGTACTTAAACGTTGTATACAAGCTCACCTCTCCTTAAGCACCGAAAAATGTCATATGATGATGAGTGAAGGAGTAGTGCTTGGAAATTTTATCTCATCTCAAGGAATTCAGGTAGATCCATCCAAAATACAAGTCATTCAGAATCTTCCTATTCCTAAAACACAAACTGATGTGAGAATTTTCCTAGGACATGCTAGATATTATAGGAGATTTATTAAAAAAAAATCCAAAATAGCTTCTCCTTTATTTGTGTTACTTATGAAAAATGTTGAATTTGAGTGGACTAATCTTTGCCAGGAGGCCTTTGTAGAACTCAAGCATCAGTTATCCACAACTCCTATTTTCAGGGGACCTGATTAGGCACTTCCCTTTCATATGTCTTCTGATGCTTCAGATACTACAATTGGAGCTGTCTTGGGACAAGAGGAAAACCATCTTCCTTATGCTATCTACTTTATCAGTAAGAATATGACCCCTGTTGCGCGTAATTATATAGTTACCGAAAAGGAATTTTTAGCAGTAATTTATGCCATTAACAATTTCGACATTACATTACTGGTTACTCTACTTTTGTCCATATTGATCACTCGGCTATTAATTATTTAATGAACAAGTCTGTCACAAATTCTCGAGTTACCAAATGATTATTGTTATTACAAGAGTTTGATATTACAATTGTAGATCGACCAGGTAAAGAAAATGTTGTTTATGATTTCCTTTGACGGTTAAAAATTGATAATAATATTCCAGTAGATGATTCATTTCCTGATGAGTATTTATTTGCAGTATCTAATCACTCACCATGATATGCAAACATTGCCAATTATTTGGTTGCAGGGAAGTTACCATACACACCTGTCACATCGAGAGAAAAGAAAAATCATTCAAAAAAGTGCTCGGTATAGCTGGATAAGTGGGTGTCTTTTCTACACATGACTTGATCATGAAATCCGGAGATGCATTAGAGAGGATGATGTGTATGATATATTAAAAGCTTGTCATGATGGCCCTTGTGGAGGGCATTTTGCTAATAAAAGAAAGGCACATAAAATTCTTAGGATGGGTTATTATTAGCCCTCACTCTTTAAGGATGCAAATAAATATGTTTGGGCTTGTGATAGCTGTCAAAGAATGGGTCAACCTAATCATAGAGATGAAATTCCATTAAACCCCCAGGTAATACTTGAACCATTTGAAATATGGGCCTTAGATTTTATAGGACCCATTAATCCTCCATCCAACCAAAGAGTTTATATATTAGTCTGCACAGATTATATGACTAAATGGGTGGAGGCTAAAGCACTTCTTAGAGCTAATGAAGAAGTTGTCCTAGCTTTCCTATTTGAAGAAATCTTTGTTAGATTTTGAATCCCTAGAGAGCTAGTTACAGATGGAGGACCTCCATTCAATTCTCATGGTTTCAAAGCCACCCTTCAGAAATATCATATTCATCATAGAATGACTACACCATACCACCCCCAAGCCAATGGGCACGAAAAAATAAATAGAATCCATTCTAACCAAAACAGTGAAGGATAATCGAAAGGATTGGTCTCAAAAGCTCCCTGAAGCACTATGGGCTTACAGAACTACCTGGAGAAATACTACAGGATTTTCTCCCTACGAATTGGTTTATGGTAAAAGTGTTGTTTTTCCTATGGAATTTGAAATTAAAACCTTAAGGACTGCTTTAGCTGCTAACCTTTATTTGACTGATGTGCAGACAGCTAGGTTGTAGCAACTTATTGAACTAGATGAAAAAATATTAGATTCCATTCATCAAACAACTATGATCCAACAACAAAGAACAAAGTGGCATGATAAAATCATCAAGCACAAGCAGTTCCAAAAAGGTAATTGGGCTTTATTGTATGATTCTCGGTTTGAAAACTTTCAAGGGAAGCTATGTACAAGATGGTTGGGACCCTATGAGGTAGATTTTGTATTTCCCAATGGAACAATAAGGCTCTTAAAAATTGATTACTCTAAAACACCACTATTAGTAAATGGTCATCGGCTTCGTTTTTACCAGCGCCCTATCTCTAAAGAATATTTTAAGGCCACTTGCATGGCAGATGCACATTAGCTTTTTCTAGGGGAGTCTTCTACTCCTCACTGCATTTAAATGTTTTATGCACTGTATTTTTAGTATTAGATTATATTTCTTAAACTAATAATCCCTGTCAAGGGTTGGCATGTTACAATTGATTATTTTGCAGATTCTTGATTAAGGAAGGGCTTACCAAGGAAGGACAATTTCACCACAAGAATATCCAAGCTTCATTTTGAGAAGCTTTGCTTCCCTCACTTAAATTCATCTCCCCATCTCCCGGTAACATTTCATCATTCATTCCCTTCATTCCTTTTTCCTTTTCATATCATTATTCCTATTTTTCCCATTTTTCCTATTGCTGAAACACCACTCTTCAGCAAATATTTTCCCTATTATTCATTGCTGAAATACCATTTCTCAGCAAATATTTTCCCCATTTTCCCACTGCTAAAACATCACTCCTCAGCAACACTTTCCCTATTTTTCCATTGCTGAAACACCACTTTCAGCAGTATTTCATTCATTTTCCCGTTGCTGAAACACCATTTCTCCTCCAAAAACATGACTATGCAACTTCTTCAGTCCTTCATTTTCACTTATTTTATTCCTTGTGTGAATCCTGTCCATTCACTGCCTTTTTCTTATGATCAAGCAAACCTCTAATATGATCTCTTTCATGTTTCAAAGAGTTTCTAAAGTTCTTCCATGACTATTGAGCCATTATAAACAAGCACTATATTTTTCGAACTACAAATCAAAGGTAAATATAAGGTATGTAAATTTTATGTAAATACAATTAAACTATGGTTTAAAGAGAAGATTTTGTTCATCATGACCACAATCTCCGCACACTTAAAAACATCATTTCACCGTAGTTGGAGGGGAATATCGAAATTATATGCCATCATTTCACAGCATGCCAATTACCATCATTTTTCCTGCCCATTATTTCGCCTCTTCACCGTTACTCCATGTTCTCATTCGCCAAGTTTACTCTGTTTGAAGTCCGGTAACTTCGCTTTTTGCCTCTGCATTTTACCAAAGCTGGTTAACTATGGGAGGACCGGCTATTCGACATGAGCCCGACTTGATAGCTCTGCTTGAATTTTTCCCAGACGCGTATCAGATTTTTCAGCAGGCGGGATGGGTGGGATATTTTGAGAGACTTCAAGAGTTCTATCCACAACAGGTCTTGGAATTTTTACAAAATCTTCAGGAGGACCATTCTACTGTCCAGGGAGTCCGAATTCCAGTTTCAGAGGGCAACATAGCACAAGTTTCAGGTTTGTCGATCACTGGTACTCGATGTTTTAGTCGGAAGCACATCATTCTGAATGCACAACAGGACTTTCTTCTACCAGGAGAACACGTCGAGCTTAAAGGTCGGGGTGTTGGACTTCACTCATTTCCTCCTCATTGGCCGAAAGTTACTGAATTCGTCAAACATTATCTCACTTGTGAAGGTCGCTATCAAGTATTCTATCAGCACGACTTTGTCTTAATGAGTCATTTATGACACGGTAGACTAGTGAACATTCCTTACTATTTACTTGGATGCATTAGAAATATGTCATATTATTGTAGACAGGTAAAATTCCCACTCCTTTCCCTCACCCATCATCGCCTTGTTCAGCTACTGATTCAGAGGGGTTTTGCTCAACAAAACCCTCCTTTAAACAACTTACCTTTACCTCCTGAGAAAGCTATTAAAATTCCTCAAGAAGCTGCTGAAAACCCCTGAGAAATCCCTGAAAGTTCCCACGAGCAGCAACCGGAGAATATCCCTGATCCTCCATCAATTCCATCCACAGAACCAGCTAATTCAGTTAACCTGTCTTCAAGTCCATCTCACCACTTAGCAGAATCATCTGATCCTACCGTCCATATTCCCAGTGATGACTCTCAGGCCAATACACCACCATCTTCCTCTATTCGTAAAAGAAAAAGGCGAATTACAACTGCCTCTCTATCAAAAAGACAAACAAGGGTCGCAACTAAAGCAGCTACCTCCTCTGATAGCCCTTCTCCTAGGGAAAAACCCTCTCATAAAAATAAAAAGAAAACTGCTTTTTCTGCCTTCTTACCTAGGAGACGAATGAGGACGTCTATTGAATCAGAAACCATTCATATTACCCCTAATCCTGCAGCCATTTTGTTAAAACTCCATTCATCACCGCCCTTCCAAACCCCGGAGTTATTACCTGTCTCACCCTGTGGCACTGAAACACAAGAACCAGATGCCCAGGGTAATATGACATCATTTTCTATAGAACAAGTAGTTGTCCCATAAGAGCCAGCTACTCATTCAGTATTTGGTTCTAATGAGTAGCTGCTCCACAAGAACCAGCTACTCAGTCAACAGCTGAAACACAAGAACCAACTGCTGATGTGCAAAAACTAGACATCCAAGATGCTACTCATTTGGTAGCTGCCACAAAGGAACCAGCACTAGCTATCACACAAGAACCAACTACAGCTGAAACACAACAATCAACTCCAGAGAAAGCAACTGATACACAAGGCCCAGTCACCATGACCTCCCTTTTACAGGAAAATGAGTTTTTAAAATCAGAATTAGAAGCTTATAAGCGAGAATTGGTAATGGCAAGGGAAGCCTTTGACAAGGAGCTAAATTTTTATACCCTGGCTCATACAACATCCATGGCAAACAAACATACAGAAAATGATCCATATAAAGAATATATGTGCCACCAATGTGGAAACATCTATCAGCAAGTTCCAATGTCAGGAGTATCTACATCTTCTGCAGTCAAAGAAGAATGCCCTACTGTTACACAAGAACCAGTAGGGCCTTCAAAAATTTTAGAAAAAGAAGTCAAGGTACAAGTATCCTGCCCTATTGTAACTGATTTTGCTACTCAGACTATACCTTAGCCTACCACTTGCAATGCCGAAACACAAACTGAACCATGGAAAGAGATGGAAATAATGAACAAGTGGAGGAAACAGTATGCTATTTCTCAAGATAAAACCTTACAGCAGCACAAATTGGTTTGGCAGAATCATATCTATTCTAATTGGGAGATCTGGGAGCAGACACTTCAGCAATTTAGAGTTTATAAGAAAAAGAATAAAGAACTAAAAGGCAAACTACTCTTAATGTTTCAACTGGTACAAAAATTATTGGCCACTAGGAAACCATATCTAAACTATTCTTTATTTCTCTCAGAACGCATTGTTTATTTTCAGTTGAAAGCAGTCAAAGATGGAAGACCCCATGAGGTGCTTACATCTGAACAGTTTGTGAAAACATTTGCAGAAGCTTCCACCAATGATTAGCACCTACTATGTGATTTGTACCTTCACAATGAAGCTATCCCTGAAAACAGAAAGATTTATCTCAACCCTCTTGTTGGTGATATTCAGATCAGGGCATTTTCCTCCTTCCTTGCTAATCAGATTACATGGAAGACTGCTTTTCTTGCAACTACGCACAATGAAGACAACCGCCTTCTCTGGATAAGGCCAGAACCTCAGAACCCTGCCATTTTTGTGGCAGAATATCATCAATTTTTGCAGAAGCCAGGGATGATTGAACACATACAGAAATTACAGGCTTCATTACTCCATGATTGTCACCAATTCATCAGGGCCAAAGAAACTGCTGCTTTAAGAGCAAACAATATGTGGTGGCAAAAATCCTCTAAGGAGAGGCAGGAGTATAATCCTTTTAGCCCTACTAACCTTGAAACTGCATTTTCTAGAGTACCCAATTACATTAGATGTGTTCAGCAATGTGCTGAAAAGTGGATAGGGTACCACTTTCATTTTCCTATTTTATGGATGCCATTAGAAGAATACCATGCTCATTATAGGTTGGCTAACAAGGATGAAGCAGCAGCTTGACAGAGATTGCAAAATGTGCAAGGATTCAGAGCTTTAACAAATAGCACCTTCCATGGCTACTGCCTAAGTAATTTTCATGCCAAAAGCCAATATCCGGACTCTAATTTAGACTAAAGTTGCCTGAGGACATGCAACCCTTTAAGTTGGGGGGGATGTTAGGACCCGATAATGTACCATTTTGACCATACATTTTGTTATCATTCTACTCTTTTCCAGTCCATATTTAAAGCTTACACTATCACTTTCATCCATTTTTCCTAAAGGTATATAATACTCTTCTCTTTACTATATGTTTAACTTGTTTTACATATAATTTTACATTACTTTTATATTTAATCATTAATCTAAGATGTATAGTTGTTGAGACAGTTTGAAGACTGCAGATAATCTATTATGGCTGTCTGAAGAATGCGTTGTTGAAACAGTCAACATGGTACGCAAATCTCGTTGCTGAAACAACCCGTGATTTGCGATTTTGAAGCAGCATTTCAGGAATGACGGCAACAAGAAAAGACAAGTAAGGAAGTTGTTACACGGGCCATTCTGAATCCAGTACCATCGTAACCATTGTAACAGTATTTTGCTATGGAAGAACAGAAAGGCCCTATTTCAGAACAAAAGATCAGATTGGGTTAAAAATAGGATTTCTATAATGTAAATCAATTGTAATAGATGTCTCCTCTTTAAAAAGAGGAGACATCAGCATTAGAGGGGAGTTAGAGACTACGGGAGGTTCATTTTGAACAGAGGAGGAACGTGACTCTTTTGTAATATGTTGCTTTCGACAGATGAATAAAAGTTTGTTCTGAGAATCTCATTTTAATTCCTTCTTCTAGGGAATACTGTGAGAAGGAAAGGGCCCGCCTTCTTCACAAGATTCACCCATTTGTTCATGTAGTTTGTTAACTGTTCTTTTCGTTCATGCCTTGATTAAACTTTGTTTACTGAAGTTATTTATGCAGCATCGGAATTCTGTTGTTTATTACTAAAGCTCTGTTGCAATTCATTCTTGAAGAAGTTGTGGATTATTTTAATTAGCAATCTGGTTTATGAAATGAGTTTGTGAAAGCTTGGTAATCAGAAACAGGTGCTGAAGATTCCTACTTGGGGAATAAGGTCCTGTTCTCTGTTATAGCATTATTGGTCTTCCTTTTCGCAGATTGATTTCCTTTCCTAGATCATTGTCTTTTTAATGTAATCCAGGATTATTTTATTGATTGTCTGCAATAGAAGGATTGTCTTTGTTGTAACTCAAGTAGACTTCAGTTTCATTAAAGCAAGGTGTGATTAGTACTACAAAATTTCATTGCTTTTGAGATTGAGCATATACAGTGTGTGATTTCCTTTGAAATAAACAAACTTCCCTGGGTTGACAATTTATGTAGCACTTGAGTTGTTTAAATTTATAAAAAATTAAAGTGACCAACAACCATCAATCCATGCTGACAAACAATATGACCTAGAAATATCCTGAATGAGACACAAAATCTACATTGTTTCAGATTGAGTGAGATTAGATACTTCTGGAAAGTATCCAGCATCAAGCGCAGACTTGACACATGCTTCTTCAATAACCAAAATATAGTCTAGTCATCAAAGTATACTTCTAAGAATTTATGGAGGTATTATTTGAACACAGCTACCACAACGCGCGAGAAAGCAGTTGGCGCATTCTTCGGACCGAATGTCATGACGGTGTGTTGAAAGGATCCCCATTATGTCGTGAAGGTTGTCTTGCTTCTGTCTTCTGATGCGATTCTTATCTGGTGGTATCCTGAGAAATCATCATTGAATGAGTAGGCCTCCTTCCCTCCCACATTATCCAGTATCTCATAAGAAAATGGGGTCAGGAATGTGTCATGTATACACACATCATTCAATTTGCGCAGATCCATGCAAATCCTTATTTCTCCTTTGGTTTTCTTGTCCTGCACCACCATAGGACTCACCTAATCCGATTCTTCCGCTGGTTCTATGATCCCTGTAGAGACCATTTTCTCCAATTACTCTTTGACTTTCTGCTTATATTTGGGAATCATTCTATATGGGTGTTGCTTCACAAGTCACACATATGGTTTCAAGGTGATCTTCATGACCCCAAGATCTCATACTATCCCCTTCATCTCAGAAAATTTCGTAGGGAACGGCTCCTGATATTCAATCAGTAGCTCCACGACCTTACCCATCATATCATCATCCCAGTAATCCCCTATCTTTGCTAGCTTCAGTTGTTCCTCTTAGCCAATATTGATTTTCTGAATCTTCAGAGGCTTAGTTAAATCTAGTGACTCAATCATATGCCCAGAAACTGTGTGTTGTCCTTCAGATTCAGGGATCATAATCTTCCTTGAGTCTTCCTCATTATCTTCAACTGACAAATATCAAAAATTAACTATGTCCTTCATCTGTGCATCCCATGCTGGCAAGGCGCACTCAACCTTCGATTTTGTGGTGTCAAAGATGACTTCCTGAATATCCTACAGTGCAGGAATTTGAACCCACTTTCATACTAAAAGCCGGGATAAAACTTTCTGTCAGCACATTCCATTCAATGGTTCCTCGTCGTAGCTCTGTTTCGAGTTACCAATTCGTAGGCACCTTCATCATTTACGTACACCAGCTTTGTATATATTTCTTCTTCTACAGGATCTAGTGGGACCACAACCCTGGTTCCATTATTTTCAAATATCATACTTATGCGCTTCAGATTGACGATTCCACCCATATCGATAGCTCAATCTAAACCCAACAATACAGGATAGGTGTTAGTATCATCAGCAATATGTATCACTTAAAATTTTACGAGTAATCTTACTCCTTTGATATACACTACGACCTGTGAGAGCCTTCCTAATGGGATAATATTTTGTTGATTCGCCATGCGCAGTTGGATAGTGGACCATTCCAGCTTAGGTTTTCCCATTCGTTTCCAAGTATTCTTTGGTAAAACATTTGCATCAAATCCTAGATCTAGAATGACCTGATCTATCTCATATGCACCAATATGAGCATTCAAGTGCATCTCTCGTCTAGTTCTTATTTTATTCTTATATATCCTATTAACAGCCTTTTGCTCCATCTGGGGTTGTTCTTTCTCTTCGCAGTTTTATATTAATGCTTGGAGGCTCTTGACTGCCTTCTTATTGCGCAATAATTTAATACAAGCATGAAGGAAGGGCTTTATTTCTTCATCGACCACGTCCATAGGTTTGCTTTATGCTTTAGACATTGAGGCACCCACTTCTATGAAATCCTTCTTCGTTTCTATGAAGGTTTCTTTTTCTCGCTGTCAGTTGAATCCTTCCTTTTTTTCAGGTGCTTTTCGGATCCAGAGATCAGTCTCAAACTTTGTTGTTTTGTCTTCACTAGTGTCTGCACCACTCCTAGTGACGATATTCACACTTGGTTCTTCTTCACACAGCTCATCTCTTACCATCTGAATATTTTGAGTGGGAGTATATTGTTTCTTTCCCTACATTTTTTCAATCAAAACAGGACAATATTCAATAACATGATCAAATTGTCTATAGTACATGCAAGACTGTTGTGTTGGGTTTCGAAAATCATGCGCATAATTACCCACGCCTCCACAATTATAGCAGATGATTTGCCCCCTTCCTCCTCCTCTACTTTGGAATCTGTCGTGCCCATGCAGGGATCTTGGGTAGGTTGGTTCAGCATGCATCCTATATAGGTCAGCTTGGTCAATCATCAAATTGAAGCTTTGAAATGATGCTCGTCATGTCCCACTGATGAGCAAAATTTTTAGAACAGTTTCTTAAGCTCAGTTATATATTTACCAATCGTCGAGTGGAATTATTTCATGTGCATACCCATTTCTTGAAAAATATTTACCTTAACGTATGAGTTCCACTTAGTATTTTCGTGCTCTTCAATAGGCTTGGTCCTTCGGCTAATAGATAGTCATTAAATACAGGACATTGATCCTTGTGATGCCCAAAAAATTTGTATCGTGTTCCATACATCTGCACATGCCTCCTTTCCCTTATCCTTGCACATACTTTTTATATAATCATGCGCATAATTACCCACACCTCCACAATTATAGCAGATGAGTTGCCCCCTTCCTCCTCCTCTACTTTGGAATCTGTCATGCCCATGCAGGGATCTTGGGTAGGTTGGTTTAGCATGCATCCTATATAGGTCAGCTTGGTCAACCATCAAATTGAAGCTTTGACATGATGCTCGTCATGTCCCACTGATGAGCAAAATTTTTAGAACAGTTTCTTAAGCTCAGGGATATATTTACCAATCCTCGAGTGGAATTATTTCATGTGCATACCCATTTCTTGAAAAATCTTTACCTTAACGTATGAGTTCCACTTAGTATTGTCGCACTCTTCAATAGGCTTGGTCCTTCGGCTAATAGATAGTCATTAAATACAGGGCATTGATCCTTGTGATGCCCAAAAAATTTGTATCGTGTTCCTTACATCTGCACATGCCTCCTTTCCCTTATCCTTGCACATACTTTTTATTTCTAAGTGCATTTCCTCCAACTAACATTGGATCTGTTGGGTCCAGATCTGCACAGCTTGTATCGGCGACAATTCTATCTTCATTGAAATCTCATTAGGGGAATTTTGAGGTCTAAAATGGGCCTCCTAAGGAAAATGTACAATCAAAATTCACTTTATGAAAACCAATCACATTTTAGGGGATGACATGATCCCTAATGGTTAAGGTGGCATTACTTGAGTTAAAGGTACTTACTTGTCACATTCTCAATGGTGGATAAAAACTCATGGTTAACCATGGTAGTGCTCTAAGTACTTTTAAAGTCAAAGTAAAGTACTCATAATAAATGTCATTTCACACTTTTTGAATAAAATTCATACATAAAATAATATATTACATTTATTATATTATTATTTTTATAGTACATTAATTACATGTTATTATACAATTTAAATAATATAAATTTTAATTAATAACATTTGTATAATTAAGAATTTATGAATTTATATTTATATTTTATTTTAAGTTATTTAAGTACAAAGGACAAATGTATTAGTTGTTCAATGATAATTACTTTTTCTTGAAAAATTCATTCTTATTTATAGTCACATCAATACCATTTTTTTATTAATTTTATTTTGGTGCAACTTTTGAATTGAATTTAACCATAGTTACATGGGTTGTGATGCAAAAAGTGAATTTCAAATTCATAAATATTATTTTATTGGTTTATCTATTATTTTAATATTTCCTTAGGAGGCCCATTTTAGACCTCAAAATTCCCCTAACGCTATGGCTTTAGACTGCATGGGAATCTTCTACTGACTTAAGGGGTTTGCGTAGATGTGGTAGTAGCACAGCAATGAACCACTCTTTGTTTTGGGTGTCATTAATAGTAAATCCTCCATCTCTCATTGTGTGCTTCAGTCGTTGATCTACATCCCATACAGATTCACTCAATTCTTGGAGAATCTCCTTCAACTCAGTTGCACATTATGCAAACAATTTCGGCTTCTTGAATTGTTCCTTTAATGTGGCCCTCAAATTATCAATAGTTTCATTAGGGTTTGTCACCACATACCATATGTACCAATCTAGTATGTGGTCTTGAAAAGCAGTGGCCAACTTGGCTTTCTTAATATCCTTATTATTAACTTGTTGTGTTGTCCATACAGCGTCAGTTAGAAACCAAAATTGATTTTTATCTTCATTCTCGATACCATGGAAAGTGGATAACTTCATGGATGTGACCATCTAGCGAATGGTGGTGGAGGTGGAGGTAGAGTGTGTTAGTGTCCAAATGTTCAGTGATCAAATGTACCCCTTCAAGTTTACTTAGTAGTGGTCCTAGGTAAAAATTTAATGTTTCAAATCAGTTTTCAAATAAAATTTTGTTCACTGAATATGTCTAGGTCTAAAATTATGCTCCCTTCACTCCATTCATGGTCATCATCATTTCATAGGTCATGTCATCCATCAATCATCTAGCATCTGAGGTCATTCACCACACCTTCATCTAGGTCATGGTCTAGGTCTCTCTTGTTTTTCCACCACGATGTCCAATCATGACATGAAAGAAAGGCAAATAAAGGTCATTGTCATTAGTCAAATCACCTTCATTGGGAGTTAGCAAAGAGAGGTAATAAAACAAAGGAAACTTGTCCTTTTTTAAGAAGTATGCTACATGGTCAAAAACAACTCCTCTCTCATGCTTACAACTCTCCATAGCCATCCAAGAGTAAAATCAGCTTGCACAAAGGTTCAAAAACCTCGAGATCATGTGGATTTTTTTCACACCTCTTTCAAGTCAAATTATTCAGTAAATGAGTGGTTTCCTTCATTAGTTCATCTCCACTGCATTTTAGTGTTTTTCATCCTTGAATTGTTTAAGCTGATAAAACTTTAATCTAATCATCCACAACTTTCATACAACATTCATACACCATACCCGAACACTCCCTATTACTCAAAGTCTTCATTAAAATCCATTTCATCAATAACCTAATTTTCACCACATTCTTGCAGAAAAACTAGTCAAACCCTGTGTTTTCACCTTTTGGGCTCCTTTCATATGATCATTTCCAAAAATTACACTTTCATCTTGTATCCAACTCATCACCCTACCTTCCCAAAACATTTGGGAATTTTCCTCAACTTCCTTCCACCCCATTTCAGCCCCTAAAACCACCCTATCACTATCCCTTGTTCTCCTAATTCTACACCTCCCCTACCCATTTCATCTAGCTAGGGTTTTCATCTTGTTGAAAAACACCATGGAGGGGGAAAATAAGATCCATAAGGGAAGCCACCATTCCAAGTTTGAACCAACTCAGACCCATGTCATCATTTTTTTAGAGCTTCATGATCATTTGCTAGGGTTTACATTGCACACATGGACAATTTTTCTTCAAAATCAGTTTATAAAGTAATGGAGATGGATTTTACAAACGTGAAATAGGTTTTTGTCAATAATAGTCAAAAGAACAAAAACGTCATTCATTTTATGCACAAGTGTTATGGTTTGAGAGAAATTCTAAAAATACAGTTGCTCCAACTCATTTTCTGCACTTTTGAACAGGTTTCCTTCAAGTCAATTTTGTATGGGTTTGGAGAAGGTGTTTGCAGTGCTTGATGAATCCATTTTTTAGTAGACATCCTAGGATTTCCAACCATACTACTTTCATCCCAAAAATACTCTTGTAAGGCGTCCAAAATCCCTCTCAAAATGGTATGATGATTCTGCTAAAGTGGCGCGATGCTTATGCAAATGTTTAGTGATCAACTTCAAACTTGGATTCTGAGAAAATGGAAAAGTATTTTGGAAAAATGGAGGAGGGTTTTGTTTCTAACATTACAACTAAGAAAAAAATGTCTCAATTTTTCAAAAAAAAGTTATGGTTAGAGAGATATTGATCCATATTTAAGCCCTATGTTTGCAAAAATGTTTTTGGAAAATTCTGGATTTTTGGCAATTTTCCAAAAAACACCCAAATGAAGAGTGGTTTACATGGTTGGATTCTATTTTACCTACACATTTCATATCAGGTCTTTTTTTTTTCATGAAACCCCTTGGTTGTGGAGAAAAATCCAAAATATTTCCTCTTTTCCATGCTTCTACCAGTGTTTTTGACTAGGCGCGGTGCTTTTGGAGCGAGGTTGGGAAAATCAACTTTTGGAGGTATTCCTGTGGGTTTTTTTTCAAATTTAAAGGTGAATTGGAAATTAAACACATAGTGCTACTCATCCCAACCTTCATACTTTCACTTGGATGATTCTAAGTTGGTCAAAATCACCCTTGAAAGGCGTGACGTTTCTACCAAACATGCGAACGCTTCTACTAAAGGCGCTACACTTCTACATTGGATTCCTTCCAGACAGTTGCCATGCCAGGAAAATTCTATAATTCGATGCTATTTATCCCATGAGGTTTAATTTGATGTATTTGAGTTTTTTTTTCCTCTATGATGAGAAAAAATGTAATTTAATGAAATGGAAACACACTCATAGTCTTTAGCTAAATTTCAGGGATTAGTTTCTAACTTCCCTAGATTCTAGGAAGTGACTCATCTAATGTAATTATGATGATTTTTGGATAGGATTTCGACCCTATGAGGTTTCATGAACTCTATTTTCTATAATTATTCCACCTCAAATATTTTTAGAGGTTGGATAGTTTTTATTTGTAGTAGAGCTATTGTACAAGATTTTGCTAATGAAATAAAAGACAGTGTTGCAGACATAGTGTTGAGACTCCAGTGGTATGCCTTTGAGAATTTGTTTTTCTCTATAAAATAATTATTTTTAATTTTATGTTACTCATATTTAATTTATATGCTTCCTTATGCTAAGTCTTATCAGTTTATTAACATAAATCATGCTTTCCATGCTCTGTTTTTTATAAGATTTTCATGAAATTGTCTCTGCTCTTCTAATGAATGAATTCAGTTTAATGCTCATTCTGACACCCTCTCAGTTCACTCTATACACAATGAAAAATTAATCATGCTTCTTAGCTTACCTACCTAGCCTCACCCTTATCTTTGCAACTAAACCTTTGAAATCAGACCAAAACCCTAGACCTAGTTTCCAAACTGTTATTCTTATCCAACATAACTCCAAACAAACAAAAACCCTAATCTAATGAGTATCGTAACTAGCCTAAGATAAATATATTCAATAATATCTATAAATATTTTTATTCCCGGGAAATAACAACAAGGATTAGCTCTAATTGTTGATGGTGAACAGTGGTCAGGCACAAGAAGGTTGTGCATCTTTCACCTGGCAACTCTAGTGTCAAAGAATCCAAAGGTTTAGAGTTTTCATGGCGACTCCACTGTTCAAAAACAAGCAGCTTGAAGAAATTTTTGGTGAGTTCACTATTTTCAATATGGATTGAACTACAAGAAGGAATTCTAGGTATGCTCCTATGGATCGCTCTCATATCCCTGGCTTTCCAAATCCTATGCATCATGTTGATTGGTTATCTTATCTTCCCTTGTTCAAAAATGAAAAGAAAGATGATGCCACCTTGCACTTGATCAAGTTTCATATGCATGTACGTAGACTTAAAGTTAAGTTTCATGAGGATTGATTAATGAACATATTTATGGCTACTCTAGAAGACCATGGTATGAATGGTTGAGACCAACTAGAATATTTTCTTTAAAGGATTTTCATTCAAATTTTTTTTATTATTATAAAGAGTATTATCCATATTTGTTGCTGGTACAGAATTGTTGTGATCATTTTGAGGATTTCATTCAGTATCTTGAAAGTATTGATGAGGATATAGAATTTATGGATTATGATATCATAGAGGCCCTTCATGAATTTTCTTCTCAACATAAAGTAACAGATATTAGCTGCCTTGATACAAAGGATCATTCGCAACACACATCAACTCCTTCTTTGCTTGAAGATGAAACATGTCTACATCTTAACAGTCGATTTATATCCCATGAAGTTAAAAAAGTTTGACAACCTTGTCTGTCTTTTCATGATCAGGAGTATGAGAACTATTTTAAACAAGAAAAGGAAATAAACAGTCCATTGGTTTATTCATATTCTGGGTCAATGACCGAGGAAAATCAGATTACAAATCCTTTTGAAAATTATTACTTCCAACAGCATGAGAATGAAGCCCAAGATGATGGGATTAAAGGGGTATATGACATAGAATTGTGTCTTGTTGTACCAGTTATTGAAGAATCCATTAAAGTTAATATTTTGCAAATATCTAATGAATCTGCTACTTTAGAAACTCTTAATTCAAATTCACATGAAGGATTACTCCTGGATCCATTTTATGAAAGAGAGATATATGTACCTTCAAATTTTGAAGATGTTAGGCTTCAAATTGACCATCATAAGTTGCAAGAAAGAAGTGAACAAGAAGATATTGTTTTAGAGCCTTTTGCAGATGATGATTTTCCTCCAGGTTCAGAAAATGAAGAGTATGTTGAAGAAGAGTTTGTCCTAGATCCTATGGTTGTGCACATTTTTTTCTTTTGATAATATGTCTACCTCAAATGCAGATTTTCAAGAACAAACTTCCCTTTCTCCTGATATTATTGAAGACCCTAATGCCAGTTTGTTGCATCCATCTGGGAAGATGAAGCTTCTTGTATTTATGAATCATGAGCACATGTTCAGTGCACACTTTGAGATGCCTATCTTTTATTTATTTTTCCTACTTAAGAAAAGTGTGAGCAGGACTCAATCAAGTAACCATTTTCTATATTGGTTACACTGGATGGATAATATTGCATAATTGTATATATATCTTCAATAGGTGGGAATTTATCATAAGGATTTGAAGCCCGAGGACAAATATCTAAGATCTCGATGGTCTGTTTCCATAAGGAAGTTCAGTCAAGTCAGTGTTTAAGTCAAAGTTAGTTTTTATTTCAGTTAGCCATTTGAGTGTCTATTGTTTTATTTTTTGACTCCATTTCCAATTGGACGAGCCTACTTGGTCTATGATGTTATTTACACCTCCTGAAGGATCTTCCATCCCCATTTGGAGCCAATGTTAGTGTCCAAATGTTCAGAGATCAAATGTACTCTTTCAGGGTTACTTAGTAGTGGTCCTAGGTCAAAATTTCATGTTTCAAAACAGTTTTCAAATAAAATTTTGTTCACTGAATATGTCTACATATAAAATGTTTCTCCCTTCACTCCATTCATGGTCAACATTATTTCAAAGGTCATGTCATCCATCAATCATCTAGCGTATGAGGTCATTCACCACACCTTCATCTAGGTCATGGACTAGGTCTCTTTTTTTTCGCCACCACAATGTCCAATCATGTCATGAAATAAAGGCAAATAAATTTAATTTTAATTATTCAAATCACCTTCATTGGGATTTAGCAAAGATAGGTAATAAAACAAAGGAAACTTGTCCTTTTTCAAGAAGTATGCTACATGGTCTAAAGAGCTCCTCTCTCATTCTCACAACTCTCCACAGCCATCCAAGTTTCAAATCATCTTGCACAAAGGTTTAGAGACCTCCTAATCAGTAAGTGGATGATTTTCACACCTCTTTCAAGTCAAATTCTTCAGCAAATGAGTGGGTTCCTTCATTAGGTCATCTCCACTACGTTTTTGGTTTTTTTCATCCTTGACTTGCTTCGGATGATAAAACCCTAATATAGCCATCCATGAATTTCATAAAATATTAATACACCATACCCTAACACTCACTATCACTCACAACCCTCCTTTCCATCAATTTCATCAAAACCATAATTTTCACTACATTCTTGCAAAAAAAACTAGTCAAACCTTGTATTTTTACTTTTGGGCACCTTTCACATGCCCATTTCCAAAAATTACACTTTCATCTTGTAGAAAACTCATCACACTACCTCCTCAAATTTTTTGGGATTTTTCGTCAGCTTCCTTCCACCCCATTTCTTCCCCTAAAACCACCCTATCATTATCCCTTGTTTTCCTAATTCTACACCACCCCTACCCATTTCATCTAGCTATGGTTTTCATCTTGTTGAAAAACATAATGGAGGGGGAAAAGAAGATCCATAATGGAAGCCTTTATTCTATTTTTGAACCAACTCAGATCCATGGCATCATTTTTTTAGAGCTTCCTGATCATTTGCTAGGGTTTACATTGCACACAGAGACAATTTTGCTTCAAAATCAGTTTCTAAAGTAATGGAGATGAATTTTACACAAGAGAAAGAGATTTTCTTCAATAATAGGCCAAATAACAATAGACTCCTTTAGTTTATGCATAGGTGTTATGGTTTGAGAGAAATGCCAAAAAAATAGTTGCTCTCGGTCATTTTCTGCACTTTTGAAAAGGTTGTCTTCAAGTCAAATTTTTAGGGGTTTGGAGAAGCGTTTTACAGTGCTTGATGACTCCATTTTGTAGCGGAAATCCTAAAATTTATAACCATACCACTTTCATCCAAAAAATAATCTTTGAAGGCCTCCAAAATCCCTCTCAAAGTGGCATTATTCTTCTGCTAAACTGGCACGACGCTTTTGCAATTTTTTACCAATCAACTTCACACTTGGATTCTGAGAAAATGGGAAATTATTTTGGAAAAATGGAGGAGGCTTTTGTTTATAACATGCCAATGAACAAAAACCTCTATAATTTTGCAACACACATTATTTTTAGAGATATATTGATCCATCATTAAGCCCTATTTTTGCAGAAATGTTTTTAGAAAATTCTAGATTTTTAGCAATTTTGGAAATTTGGTCATTACACAAGCGTCACGCAGCAGCACGACACTTTCTCTCAGGGCACCCAAATGAATAATTGTTTACATGGTTGGATGCCATTTCACCTTTGGATTTTAGATCAGTTATTTTTTTTTCATGACACCCCTTGGTTGTGGAGAAAAATCCAGAAAACTTCCTCTTTTCCATGCCCCTGCTAGTGTTTTTGACCAGGCGCAATGCTTCTGGAGTGAGGTTGGGAAAATCAAATTTTGGAGGGATTTCCTGTGGGTGTTTTCTAAAATTTCAAGGTGCATTGGAAATTAGACACATAGGGCTACTCAGCCAAACCTTCAGACTTGAATTTTGATTCTTATAAGTGGGTCAAAATCACTCATGAATACGCCCGATGTTTCTGCCAGACA
Source organism: Pinus albicaulis (assembly GCA_034641835.2). Lineage (NCBI taxonomy): Eukaryota > Viridiplantae > Streptophyta > Pinopsida > Pinales > Pinaceae > Pinus > Pinus albicaulis. The sequence continues at coordinate 972,257,637 of CM076579.1, forward strand.
GATGTGATGCTTCTACTAAAGGTGTTACGTTTATGCATTGGATTCCTTTCAAACAGTTTTCATGCCAAGTAAACTCCAGAATTCGATGCTATTTGTCCCATGAGGTGTCATTTGATGTATTTGAGTTTTTTTTGCCTTTATGATGAGGAAACATGTAATTTAATGAAGTGGATACACACTCCTAGTCTTTAGCTAAATTTCAGGTATTAGTTTCTAACTTCCCTATATTCTAGGAAGTGACTCGTATGATGTAATTATGATGCTTTTTGGATAGGATTTGGACCCTATGAGGTTTCATGGACTCTATTTTCTATAAGGATTCCACCTCAAGTCTTTTTAGAGGTTGGATATTTGTTATTTACAGAGGAGCTATTGTACAAGCTTTTGCTAATGAAATCAAAGACAGTGTTGCAGACATAGTGTTGAGACTCCAGTGGTATGCCTTTGAGAATTTTTTTTCTCTGTAAACTCATTAAGTTGAATTTTATTACTCATATTTCATCTATATTCTTCCTTATGCTAAGTCTTATCAGTTTATTGACAGAAATCATGCTTTCCATGCTCTATTTTTTATAATATTTTCATGAAATTGTCTCTGCTCTTCTGATGAATGAATTCAGTTTAATGCTCATTCTGACTCCCTCTCAGTTCACTCTATACACAATTACAAATTAAGCATGCTTCTTATCTTACCTACCTGGCCTCACCCTTACCTTTGCAACTAAACCTTTGAAATTAGACAAAAACCCTAAACCTAGTTTCCTAACTATTATTCCTATCCAGTAACACTCCAAACAAACAAAAACCATAATCTACTGAGTATCATAGGCTAGCCTAAGATCAATATATTCAGTCATCTAATTTACTGCAAAGTGGCAATAATAGAGCCTTCTCTGGTTGTGGTAGGGCTAGATACCTCACCTAAAGGTTGGTTTGTGCTTACCGTCCTTCAGCTCCATTATTAGCCTTGGGAAGCAGGGGGGATTAATAACAGTGTATGGATTGCTAGAGTGAGATGAGTTTGGGAATGGAGTGGATGGGATCTGAACTATGGCCAATGACCCAAGACTACCCTGATCTTGTGATTCCTCTTCTTAAGAGTGCGCAGACTCACCAGAACTATTGATTTTAGACTCTTCGTCACTGACAAATGTACCTTTGAGAGGGCTATAAACAAAATCCTCTTCTAGATATATTATGTAATTTATTCCACTGCACGTAGTTGGGCCTCTATGCGAGATTCACTCAATATGATTGGACAGAGTACCCCATTCACAAAATATCATTTTAATCCGTAGCTTCAGAGAGCACAGTAACTTACCTCTAGGGACCTTTAAAAACATTCGTTCAGCTTCAAAATACGATAGAAATTGGTCAATAGCGAATTCAGTCACAAATCCTCCCAGAATACTATCAATACAATGATATACCGTGTAGGTGATCTTGTTGCTAGTTTTCTCTAATTTTTGTACCGACTCTGGGGTCCACTGAGTGATCGCGTCATCCTTTTCATAGGTCTAGAATTCAAACATCCTAGACAACCACTTGTGCAACTCGGTTTCAAAGGAATCAAAGATAATTTCATAGACCTCTGTGTAGATATACCTTTGTGCCCAATCTTTGGCAGACAATTTAGAGCTTATGTTTTCCTGGATCGCAAATTCATGTATCTTCTTTTCAAGCCAATATTGCATTTTTTTCTTTTTCGGATGTAAATACATCAAATATCCCTCAAAATGATCCTGGCCCCTAAAACAGAACCGTTTTTTGGCTTGAGGGGTCCTGACCTAGGTTCAGAGTTATCGTGCAACCAAAAAAACCCTCCAACTACTGGCTCTTTCGGCAGTGATCTGCTTGCGCAGACAAAAGTATCACTCAAAGCAGTATGGTGGGGTGATAGAACCAAGTTTCCTCACCCTGGGGGATATTTTGATGTGGTAGGCCTAATTAGACTCATTGCATATAAATATAACATATTTTCACACGTACAAGCAGTGGTAATCATATCTAACCCTTTCGCAGATTGTCATTGATTACTTCAATATATTTCATGCATAGTAGTTAATTATACTTCATTCAGATCTACTTATCTAACATAGACTAATACTTGCGCATAGATTCAATTAACCATTAACAGAAGTAAATACGCATCAAAAAAACAGGTTTAGACCAACATCAAATAATAGACAATCTAAATAGTAAATCACATAGGAATTTGGGTTCGCCAAAAATTTCTTCTTTATTGAGAGCTTTGAAATTCAGTACATGTTGGGGCCCTTGTTTTGAATTTTTCATGAAGACATATTTTGGGTTGTAGATCGGCACGTGGAAGGCGCAACAACGGTAGGCAGCAGAGCTGCCAAGGTTGCGAAGGAGCAGGAGATAGGTGACGAGGTTGGCGTAGAAAAGTGCAGAGGAAGGAAAGATGCGACAAAGGACAGACAGTGGAACTCCTGTTCAATAGGAAGAAGCCGAAAGCAGCCGAGTGAGAACACAAGAGAAGCTAATAGTTACGCTGGCTGGTGAAGAAATAGGTCGTCACCCAACAGAAAAAGGGGACACATAGTGCAGAAGAGAAAGGAAAAGAGCGAGGTTAGAGTAGAACAAGGCCAAGGAGAAGACGCCACAGGAGAGCTTTGTCCTGGTCTCGACATCATTATATCTCCTGTGTCTCCGTAGATCTGTTATTGCTGATGTATCTCTCTCTGTCCTACAGGACCTTTGTAATCGGATCTAGAAGCTCATTCTATCGAGTGATGTAATACTTGATTCCACTGAAAGGTTATTAATATATCTGATGGTTGCTGGTATATCGCATGTTTCGAATGTGTTGCATGACTCATGTAGTGCTTTAAAATTTTTAATTGCTTATTATCTGCACAATGGTCTAAGAGATCTTCTTTATATGATGTTATGTATACATACGATTCTATGTTAGCTTTGAGTTTCGGATCCATCTGCTGATACCGTTCTGTTCCCTTCCTTCATGTGGTCGCGGCATCCCTCAGGTGAGACTCTCTGCTCTTCGGAGTAGGGTGAAAATGCCGACATGGTGCTAGACTACAACGGACTCCCTTGTTGGACCAATCCCTGAACCTAGGTCTTACCTGCAAGACCTGTTTCCTCGCCAACAAATGGTTCCATTTCCAGGACCTAAACTTCATCAGGGGAAATAGATCATGGTATCAAGGATCTTCGAAGGAGAAATATGGAGATGGTGGGATAACCACCTGGATCATTTTATAACTCAGCGAGCTGAGCTGAGTAGTCAAAAACAGAAGGCAATCAGAAATCTAGTTTTGTTCTCTGATTCTATCAGCGATACCTACGAGATATTCTGGGGAAAGTTCCCCAGCGAACTCTATAGCTGGGTTGCAGAGACCACCACGCAACCAATTATGGTCGAGGAGGGGCACATCCAACTTGCCATCCACGTAGGATAAGAAAACGTGTTAAGTTTTAGTCCCCATCATTTCACCCAGTACTTGTGTCAGTCCGTAGGATCGCCAGGATTTGCAAAATAAATTAATTAGACGTAACCTTACAGTAATGAATTTTCCATAATTAGAAGTAACCTCACAGTAATGACAATTCATCGCGCTTACTGAAGAGTGTGACCAGCTGCGAACTGAGAAGGGGGTCCTGCAGCAAGAAGTTGCGATGGTGACTCAAGTCTTTCATGACATCTGACTCACTGTAGTGGCCTACGACACCCACGTACCACCACTGGGAGTCCAAGAAGATGGTGTGGGTGAACGAGCTGTCCACATCAAGGTAGCATGGGACAACCTTCGGTATGAGAATACTGAGCTCAAAGTAGCTCTAGCAGCCCACCCATCTCTACCAGACCCCCAGGTCACTTATGCCAACCAAATAACAGCACGATAGGAACAGGTTGAGAGAGTGCAGGAAGCCTTGAGTGCTGCAGCCTAGGAAGCGTACGACCTACTGAAGGGTCTACAAGAACATACGACGGCCCTGACTCTCAAGACCCAACACTTGTCTCTACAGCTTCAATAAATCAACCAAGAGATTCAGAATGCAAAGGACCCAATCAACCTTGATCCGTTATATGCCGCCACAGACAGCCTGGAAGTCCAGATTCAGCAAAAAGAGGCCAGTTCAGCAATGGCCAAGCAGGCCCTTTGAGAGCTAAGGCAACCTGTCATGGAAAGTGCTCGGAAGATGTAGCAACTAGTCGCTCAGGCCAGTACACAGGTCTCAACCATCTTTTGCAAGCTCCCAACTGAAGGAGGAGAGGAAGTCGTCACTCGAATCGCAGTCGCAACTGAACCAATTCTGTAAGAGTGGCAGAAGTCTGTAGTTTCCTTCCAGGAACTCAAGGTCGCGGCCCTTGCAAAGGTCCCTGAGTTGGGGCCCTTGTTTGAGCAACCAGAGTAGGGACGGTCGGCGGAACAGGAGACGGGAACAAGCGGAGCCATGGAGGTGGAGATGGTGATTTGCGATTGACTCGGGATGAGTCAAGAGACTGTGTTCGGGGCCTGTTGGGGCCCTTGTTTTGAATTTTGCATGAAGACAAATTTTGGGTTGAAAATCGGCACGTGGCAGGCGCAACAACGATAGGTAGTGGAGCTGCCGAGGTTGCGAAGGAGTAGGAGATAGGTGACGAGGTTGGCGCAGACAAGGCAAAGGAAGGAAATATGTGGTAAAGGATAGACATTGGAACTCCTGTTCAATAGGAAGAAGCCGAAAGCAACCGAGTGAGAACACAAGAGAAGATAACATTTGCGTTGGCTGGTGAATAAATAGGCCGTCACCCAGTAGAAAAAGGGGACACATAGAGCAGAAGAGAAAGGAAAAGAGCGAGGTTAGAGTAGAACGAGGCCGAGGAGTAGACCCCACAGGAGAGCTCTACCCTGGTCTCGACATCATTTTATCTCTTGTGTCTCCATAGATTTTTTATTGCTGATGTATCTCTCTCTGTCCTCCAGGACCTTTGTAATCAGATCGGGAAGCTCATTCTGTCGAGCGATGTAATACTTGATTCCGCTGAAAGGTTATTAATATATCTAATGGTTGTTAGTATATCGCATGTTTCGAATGTGTTGCATGACTCCTGTAGTGCTTTAAAATTTTTAATTTCTTATAATCTACACGATGGTCTGAGAGATCTTCTTTATACGATGTTATGTATGTGTACGATTATACGTTAGCTTTTAGTTGCGGATCCATTTGCTGATACCAGTCTGTTCCCCTCCTTCATGTGGTCACAGCAAGCCTCGGGTGAGACTCTCTGCTCTTCGGAGTAGGGTGAAAATGCCGGTGTGGTGCTAGACTGAAACGGACTCCCTTGTTGGCCCAATCCCTGAACCTGGGTCTTGCCTGTGAAACTTGTTTCCTCGCCAACAGTACAATCTATCTTCTACGCACACAACAACAGATTTTTCACACAGCTCGGGACTTAGTTCTCAACACACACACACAACAGGAGCCTTTATACCCAAACAAAAACCCAGAATTAGATCAAGACATTAATCAAAGCAACCATATAGATATCATATCCTTACTCGACTCAACGTTTACATATTTATATTATCAAAATGTGCACATACCATGGTCTCAAACCATGGTTTGAGACTCATTGTTTTTCCCTTTAACCCTTCACAATAATTAAGGACTTTGACTCACCCTAAAGCCCCTTTTACCATTTTTGTGCAGCACGTAGAACAAAAATGAGACAAAATTATCCAAAACAGTATCCCAGGGGGCCTCACTCCAACAATGTGATTCAATTACAGGGTGTTGAACAAAATCACGCTGAAGAACAGGTACCCCCTGCCCAGGATAGATGATTTTTTGGATCAATTGCAGCAAGCAAGATACTTCACCAAGCTGGACTTGAAGTCTGGATATCACCAGATTCAAGTTAAATAAGAAGATACTTGGAAGATTGCCTTCAAAACTAGGCAAGGTTTGTATGAGTGGTTAGTCATTCCATTTAGCATATGTAATGCACCAGCTACATTTATGATATTAATGGATAATATATTGTGGTTTTTTATAGATTCATTTGTTATTTTCTATATGGATGATATATTGGTATATAGTGCTAGCTAGGAGGAGCATATTTCACATTTGACGTGGGTACTGGAAACATTGAAGAAGCACCAGCTGCTAGAAAATCTTAAGAAATGTGAGTTTGTGCAGGAGTCTTTGGTGTATCTGGAGCATGTGATCAGTGGAGGAGAGTTGAAGATAGATCCTCCGAAGATGGAGGTCATCATGAAATGGTTGGTGCCTACTAATTTTTCTGAGGTCAAGAGTTCCGTTGGGGTAGCACAATACCTAAGGAAATTCATAACTGCATTTTCAACTGTAGCAACACCGCTTTGGGCGATAATAGGAAGTGGAAAGAGTTTCCAGATGGGAAAATTTTAGCAGAAGCCTTTTAGAGGAGCTAAATAAGAAGATCATTCAAGCACCAGTTTTGGCATTATCAAACTTACAGTGACCCTTTGAAGTGGATACAGATGCGAGTGAGTATGCTATGGGAGTTGTCTTAATGTAGGTAGGAAGGCATGAATGCTACCATTATGAAGTATTTCATGGGGCAGTCCTTAACTACCCTACCTATGACAAGGAGATTTATGCCATAGTTCAAGTTGTGAAGAAGTGGAAGCACTATCCGATGGGAAAGGAAACAGTAAGCCACACAAATCACCAGTCGTTATATTACAATCCCAGATTAAGTTACAACAGACCAAGCATTACAAGTAGATGGGGTTTTTACAGAAATTTCATTTGGCGATCAAGTATAAGAAGGGTAGTACAAACACATTTTCCAACATGCTTTCAAGGCCACCCACATCAAAGATTACAAATTTAGGGACTCTTATGCACATGGATCCATTCACCCATTATTCATATAGAGAGGAATATTCAAAGGATGAGGACTTCAAGGTGGTGTATCATCCTTTTCTGAATCAGATTAATTGTAACAACCTTGGTGAAAATTCCATGTAATAAAGTTAAAATAATAACCATGGTTGATGAGACGTGTATTCCAAGCTAAATGTTGGGAAAAACATCCTAGTGTGGGTGTTCACATGGTTTATTATGGCTATGGAAAATATGAAAAGACAATGGATAAGGCATTAAAGAGACAAAAAATAGTTTTGGCACATTTATTTATGAAAATAATGGAAATTAGGAGAAAAGGGAGGTGAAAGGTCACATGTTGCATGTGAGGAGGAAAATGAAGGAAAATAATGGAAAATGAAGAAAATAGAGGCCTAATTGATAAAAAGGCTTCTGAGGATCAGTTGGTACCTTTTATCAGTGCATTTTTTGAGCTCTCTCATTATTCTATCTCTCTCATACACTTGGATACATAGAGTTCTCTTGGAGCACTCTTTGAGGGTGTGTATACTTGGTGATTTGGAGCAATAAGATAAAGGAAGAGTAGGAAATCACAAAAGGACATTGGGATCAACAGTTACAGTGGTTTTGATTGTAGGTACCAAGTTGCATGTATGTCTTCCTCACTATTTTTGGCATGCATGGTGTATGCATGTGGTTTCTTGGTCATGATATGTCATTGGCATGGAGGATTTCCTTAATTGACACAGAATTTTCCTAACTTTTCCATTTCCTAGATGGCCATGGCATTATGGGTTTATTTCCATTTATTTTTTCTGGTTGGTTCTCATGTTCCCTTAGTTGTGGGTTGATTTATTAGTTCTTGGAGTCGTGGTTGGAAAAATGCTCTAGAGCCCGACGGACAGTTGTAGGGTTGAGTTATTAGTCCTAGATACTTAGTTGGAAAAACGCTCTAGATCCCTAGGTGGGTTGATTTACTAGTCCTAGATGTATAAATTTCACCAATGGATTCAATCTGATCATGCAATGTACTAAAACAAGATATTGAATTCTTCTGCAATATTTGCGGAATATAAATCACGATATCTCAATCACATGCAAGTAAGAGAAAGAAGTAAATCAATTGCACAACACAAGATTTTCCTGGGGAAAGAAACTGCTCAAAACCCCTCCATATTTATTATATAATGAACCAAGGAATCATGAAACAATACAATGCATGTGTGCTCACCACAACCTCATACACTCTACTAATTGTCTCACAATGATCTAGTCAAATTTGGACCAATACATAGCCAATTTCCTGCCCACCTTCAACATGCCTTGCTCACGCAATCCCTAGGAAAAATAATTCCTATTAAATAGGAATTCCAACCTTCCTTGACTGTGCAATCCATCATGTGTTTCCTATTGATTTACAGTTGCGCTTGGGCTATTAGCTAATAATACAACTCATATTTTACTTACCTTTAACCTTTGTATCAACCGGGTCATCATCAGAATTGACATGCATGTAGATATTAATAGTGAGTCATCAGTTACTTGGTAGATCACTACTTGTGAATTAAATCTATTTAATTCACTTGATCTTCCACTAGCTCATCAATTAGTTAGAACTAGTTATATTGGTTTTAACTCAATTAATTTGAGCTAACTGATTGCACTCACACCACACTAGTGCTACAACTGCAACTAGACCTTGTAAATAATAGAATCACTCTACATGCATGTTATTTGACCCTCAACTCAAAATTCTTGAGCTAAATAAGTCTATCAAACTTAGTTAACTATTACAAGTTGTTATGAGATAAGATTACAATTTATTTTCTAATTTATTTAAAAATTGGACGCCGCATTATCACTAATGTGTCACTTAAATTCCTCACTCATGTGTGACCTGGAATCCCACACTAGTATGTGGTGCATTTTCTTGTTGAATTTCAACACTCCCTCTCGACAAGAAAGGGATTATCTGCTGCCCCGATTTCACCTTTGTAGCATTCGAATTTTCTCTTCGCAAACGCCTTCCTCAAGATATCTGCATCTTGATCCTCCATGGGAATGTACTGCAACAACATAATGCATCTTTGAACACAATCTCTGAAATGGTGGTACTAGATGTCAATATGCTTGGACTTGGCATGGAATACTAGATTAACTAATATTTTTATGAAACTCTCGTTATCACAATGTATCACCGTCAGATCCATATGATGACCAAACAAACCAACAAGTATCTTCCTCGTCCAGATGGCCTCGCATGCAGCTTGACTAACTACCATGTACTCTGCCTTGGCTGAACTGAGTGCAACTGATCTCTACTTCCTGTTGTATCAATAAACTGATGTTGATCCTATGCTAAAGATGCCCCCTGATGTGCTCTTCCTGTCTAATGGAATACCTGCCCAATCTGCATAGGTTAAGCCTTGAAGCTTCACTCCCTTTGTTTGTTTGTACAATAATCCAGACTCTATAGTTCCCCTGATATATCTCAACACATGCATCCCTGCCTTCCAAAACATCTTAGTAGTCTTAACCATAGCTTGACTAAGATGGTTAACTGTGTAGCATATGTTTGGTCGTGTGTTCACCAAATACATAAGTGAACCCACAAGCTGCCTATAAACAGTAGCATCCTCCTTCCTCTAGTTTCTTGCAAGAGGAGTCTCCATGGGTTTGTTTCCCTCCATGTGGAAATTCCTCATAATATCCTTGGCATACTTGCCTTGAGATACAAATATCTCCCCATATTTTTTCCATATTTCCAAGCCAAGGAAATAATGCAAGAGCCCCTTTTCCTTAATCTCTAACTCTCTTGCAAGATCCTCTTTGCATGAAGTTATGAGCTGCTCATCACCTGTCAGTATAAGATCATCAACATAAAGTACAATAATCAAAATCTTACCATCAACCATAGCATGATATAGGTTCACATATCCTTCACTCTTTGTGAATCCCAACTCGGTCAAATAGTTTTCAGTCCTGGTGTACCAAGCATGAGGTGCTTGCTTCAGCCCATGCAGTGCTCTCTCGAGTCTGCACACATGCGACTCCCTGTCAGAGGTCTCAAAATATTATGGCTGCTCAATGTACACTTCTTCCTCAATAAATCCATTGAGAAAGGTTTTATTTACATCTATCTGATGTATCTTCCACCCCATCTATGCTGAGAGTGCAAGGATAGGTCTAATCGATGAGTACCTTGCAGCCGATGCAAAATTCTCCTCATAGTCAATCCCCTCTACCTGTGAGAATCCTCAGGCCATAAATCTAGCCTTGGATTTCTCCACACTCCTATTTTCTACTTGTTTTACCTTGGAGATCCACCTATATCCAACAACTAACTTCCCCACTGGTCTTGGGACCACTTCCCATGCATTGTTTCTGATAATGGAGTCATACTCCTCAACCATGGCATTAACCCATGTTGGTTGTTGCATTGCCTCCTCAAAAGAGGATGATTCTGTCACAATACACTCGCTCATAAGAGCCATGTATCCAGTATACCTATTTGGGGACCTTCTCTGCCTATGATGTGATGTAGGTGCACCTACATGCTCTGTCACATCTAGCATCAATTTTTCAGCCTCTCTGGTGCGCTTCCTACCATTTCTGGTGGATGGATCTGAAAGAGTGGTTTCTGCCACTCCATGATCCTCTGCTTGTGGCTACTCCACATATTGAGGTTCATCCTTTGGAACTAAGAGTTCCTCATCTGCACGCAAGTCAAGCTCCCTCTCAAGGGACAATCGCATGGCTTCCCCTCATCAAATTTAACAACTCTCCTTACCAATATCATCCTGTTAGCCGACAAGTACACCCAATAATTGTGGGTAGTATTAGTGTACCCCACAAATATCCCAACCTCTATTGTTGGTTCTATATTCTTCCCGGGGTCTTTGGTCACATGGCAATAGACATATGAGCCAAAAACTTCAAAATATGAAACATCTGGTTTCTTACCTAAAAAATCCTCCTCTGGTGTACTCATGCCAAGTATTTGATGAGGACTATAGTTCTGCACAAATAATGTTGTGTTGAATGCCTCTGCCCACGGATGCAACGGTAGGCCCAGATCATGTAACATAGCTCGTGCTACTCACACAATTAGTATATTCTTTATTTCTGCAACCACATTCTATTATGGGTTATGAGGTGCAATCAATTCTCTCTGAATTCATTCTTTGGCGCAAAAGTTCTTGAATTCATTAGATTTATTCTCACCACCATTGTCGCTCCTTAGAGCATTCAACTTCTTAACTGTATCTTTCTCTACCAGTGTTTTGAACTCACAAAACTTGGAGAACGTCTGATCTTTCTTCTACAGAAACAAGATCCAACACTTTCTAGAAAAATCATCAACAAAAATCACATAATGCATGTGCTTTGTTGTGGAAGTTGTTTAGAATGGTCCACACACATCTAAGTGAACTCTCTCAAGTATTGTCATTGCTCAGTTCTCCTTCACATGAAAAGTGGCTTTAGTATGCTTCCCCATGGTACATCCCTTGCATGTGTCTATCTACGCAAGGGTACCCTTTGGAAGACCTGTAGAAATATACTACATGATCCTCAAAAAATTGTGGTGTAGATGGCTCAATCTCTTATGCCATAACTCACTTGTATCCCGACTCACCACCTCCTTTGCTTCACTGTTAAATGTTGCACAGCCATCTACATCAATTTTCTAGAGGTTCTTCACATGAACCCCAATCTTCTTTACCTATCTTGTGGCTTTCTAACGAAGGAACGCCTTTCCTTCACTAAAAACCTCATCATATCCAAGATCCTCCAACATAGCAACTGAAACTAAATTCTTTTTTAAGAATGGTACATGCATGACATCTTTTAATATGAAAGATTTACATGATTGACTCTCGAAAATAATTGTACCAATCCCGGTAGGGTTATACCTCCCGTCATCACCCATCTCGATGTGCTTCTAAAGATCCTTCTCCTCCAAGCTACTAGAGAGTTCTTTGTTTTCCGTCATGTGGAAATATGCTCCACTATCCAAGTACCAGATAGATCCCATCACAGCTGACTCAATGCATGCGATGAGAGAGAAGTAAAACTCAAATTGTGAGGCCAAAGCTTCACCCATTGTAGCTCATGGGGCCTTCTTATTGTTCTTCTTCTTTTGTGGACAATTTGTGGCATAGTGTCCATGATCGTGACAGTGAAAACATTTCACCATTGACATGTCATGCTTCTTACCTTCTTTGCAGGTCTCAGATTTGGAATATGACTTCTTCCCCTTCCCCTTCTTTTCCTTACCATCCAAGGCACAATTTTCCTCATCATTAGTCTTGGATGAGGATCCATCCCTGGTATTATGTTGAAACTCTTCCTGTACCAAATCCAACCATAGTCGCTCCCAATGTGGTAACTTCTCCCTCCCATTCACAGAGTCCTGGTAACTATGCCAGCTCTTGGGAAGGCCTAGAAGTGATAGGCTCAGCAAGTCATCTTTAGCTACATTCATCCCAACACTTCCAAGCTCATCTTGGCATTGAGTGAACTTGGTCAAGTATTTCTCGATTGTGTCACCTTTCTCCATTTTGATTTTCCTAAGCTTGTCCTTGAGTGCCAATTTTTTTGGTCAATGCTGTTACGTTTGAAAATGCATCTTTCTGCCTTCCACATAAAGATATGGAGTTTATTTTCCATGGAGACTCGAGAAAATATGATCTCGAACTCCCTCAAACGAGATCCTCCTCGCCTTTTCTACCTTCTTCTGTCATTGATCTGGATTTATGCAGGAACGTAACAGAATAAACACATAACCATAAATACAACGATGCAGCAGAAATAACACTTCATTTCATTAATATCAAAGAACTGAAATTTGATTACAGACAGAATGGAAATAAAACTAGCTAGGGCGCTGGTAGCTATCTCTGAGAAGAGATGTGGCGGCTACAGGAGCCTGCGACCCGAGGAGGATTCTGATGGGCTGGGGCCTATTTATTATTTAGAAACAATGGGAAATCCTAAACAGCCAAAACCCTAACCCTAGGAGATGAAGCACCAAAACTATGGGCCCCGTTTGGGTAAATTGGTGTTTCAACTTCCCAGGGGCGTAACTTTGGCATACGATCTCCGTTTGACGTGTACCATACCTCGTTAGAAAGATCTATCCGAGGACTACAAATTTTGAACTCATGTTGCGCTTTGTTTTTCAAAAAAATGTCGTTTAGGGCCTCAAAACAGCTCCAGAAGTTCAGGACCCGAAAAACTGCTAAAAATAGTAAGTTGTGCCGAAACTGAAAACTGAAAGAGACAATGGTGGGGCCCCAAGTGGAATAGGCGGGTGACCACCAATATCCACCTGGATCATTCCTCCCCCCTTAGGAATTAATGGTCCCCATTGCGTTAAGTTTCTCCATGAGATGAGGAAATTTTTGCTGAAATTGGTCCCTAGTGAACCACTTTCCATGGTGCAGGAGTTGGCCAGATTTGACAACCCGATACAATTGGATCTTCTCTTGGCGAGTGTTCTTGATTTTCATGTCCATGATACAATCTGTGGTGGCCTGATCCATGCAGTATAGGTTTAACTATGTTGGTGTGAGTTGTTCTGCAATGTTCAAGGTGTCCAGTAGAGGTGGGAAGTAAGGACGAAGGCGATCCACATTGAAGACTGGGTGCAGACCAAGGAATGGTGGAATACTGAGCTCGAAAGCATTGTTCCCTATAGCCTTGGTGATGGTGTACGGCCCGTATTGGAGCGGGTGAAGCTTGCGGTGGGGTCCAGTGAGGCACTCCTTCTGGAAATGTAGCCATACTTTGTCGCCCACTTGGAAGTTGTGTGGCACCCGGTGTTGATCATGGCGTTGCTTGTACTTGGCATTGGCTTTGTCCAATATATCATGAACCTGTTGGCGAATGTGTTTAATGCGCTCAATGAAGCTACTTGCTTTGTCAACTTCAGACAGGACATGAACTAAATCAACCTGAGCAGCTGCAAATGGCATGGCTACGTCAATGGGACATAGTGGCTGGAATCCCAAGCCCACCTAAAAGGGGCTATGGCCGATTGAACTGTGGAGATCCTGACTATAACTATGTTGTACATAAGGGAGGCTCTCGTCCCATGTGTGTGGATGCTTTGAATTTTGCATGCGCAGAATGTGTACAATCATTCTATTGACGACCTCTGTCTGGCCATCTGTTTGGGGATGGAAAGTTGTGGACTTGGTGAGCTTGGTATCCAACATTGACTAGAGGCTGGACCAAAATGTGCTGAGGAACCTGTTGTCCTGATCTAATATGATAGACTGTGGGATCCCAAAGTGCACCCACACTCGTTCAAAGAAGAGTTTAGCAGTGACTTCTACTGTGATATTCTTCTTGCAGGCTGCCATAATGGCCATCTTCAAGAATTTGATGACGACCACGAAAACACAATCATTTCCCTGCTTAGTAGAAGGCAGACCCGACATGTAATCCATGGAGATGAATTCCCAAGGTCAACTAGGGATAGGTAGCGAAGTATATAGGCCTTGCTTCTTGATGGTCGGTTTGGCAATGGCACAAGCAGTGCAGGATCTGAAGTGCTTCTCGACATCCTTTCGAAGGTTTGGCCAATAGAAATACTTCTGCAAGATTGCTACTGTTTTCTCGACCCCGAAATTCCCAGTGACTCGACGGTAGTGTGCTTCCCATATCATCTTGGCACGCTCGCTTGAAGGAACACAAAGCTGTCCCAGGTGACATAAAAGTGCATCTTGGAGGTGAAAATTTGGAACTTGTGTATCCCCCAAGAGTGCCTTGTAAGTGTGGCCAAATTCTAGGTCACTCTCATAGAGAAGCAGCCAATCAGAAGTCTCGTGCCCACAAGAGTTGAGCACGGTGGTGAGCGCCACGATCGGTGGTCGGCTGAGGCAGTCTGCATAATTATTGGTGCTACCCTTCTTGTACTTGATGTTCAAATGAAACTGTTGCAGATATGTGGACCACTTCTGATGGCAATCATTCTGCAACTTCCCTTGTGTCTGTATGAACTACAGGGGTCGGTGGTCTATGTGGATGATTGTTTCCTTCCCCAAAATGTAATGCGTCCATTGTCGACAAGCTTGCACAATGGAATACATTTCTTTTTCATAAGTAGGATACTTGCGGACTGTATCAGACAATGTCCCACTGTGATATGCCACTGGATGTCCCAGTTGAGTAAGAACTGCCCCAATAACATAGTCAGAGGCATTTGTCTCAATCTCAAATGGTTGTTACTGATGCGAGTAAAGTGAACGGGGAAAAACGGGCGATTTTCAGTGCCGCGAACACCTTACGGTGAGGTTAAGGCAAATAAATAAATAATTTTACTCCTCGCTTACCCCTTGGTGACTTGACTCAAGGGCCAAGTAATATGAGAAGAATCCCAACATGAAGCTATGGTAGAAATTAGCAAGACCCGGAAAGCTGTGAAGCTCTATTAGGGCAGTTAGGGCTAGCCAATCCCAAATGACTTGGATCTTGTCTGGATCCACATGCACCCCCCTTTCATCAATAATGTATCCCCAATATTGAACCTGGATCATGCCAAAAGTTCACTTCTCCAAATTGGCACACAACTTGTGTTGCCACAGTGTTTGGAGGACTTCTCGGATGTGGTGGAGGTGCTCTTCCCAGTGTTTGAAGATCGGGGAATGTCATCCAAATGCCACTACAAATGATTTTGGTGAATGGTCGCAGAATGTGTTCCATCATCCTCATGAAGGTTGCGGGAGCATTCGTCAACCCGAAAGGCATGACCGGCCATTTGAAAAGGCCTTCCTTGGCTTGAATCCTTGGCTTTGAAGCGAGTCTTCCACACATCGGAGAGTTCAATACGTACGGTGATACCTCGACTTCAAGTCAATCTTGCTGAAATATTTTGCCTTTGAGTTGGTCCGGAAGGTCATCAATCCGTGGGATTGGGTACCTATTCCAGACAGTGATCTTGTTCAGCGCCCGATAGTCAATACAGAGTCTCCATGTCCCATCCTTCTTCTGTACCAACACGATCGGGCTCCCACGGGGCGATGAACTTGGTCTGATGTGACCTTTCTGCAACAGCTCCTGAATCTGTCTCTTGATTTCATCATTCTCCAGAACAGAGCGCCGATAGATCGGTCCATTGGGTAGCGACGCACCTGGGGTCAGATCAATCAGGTGCTTGACCTGACAGTGCAGAGGAACCCCTGTGGGTGAGGTGAAGATGTCCCCGTAATCCTCCACAACCTTATCCATTTGTTGTTGTCATGTAGAGGAGCCCTGTCTAGAGGTCGTGGCCACAGTCTTCTTCTTGCCCTGGGGGCGGATCATCAGGAAAACAAATTTCCTAGTTTGGGAAATGAGCTTACTGCATTGTTTTGCAGTAACGAGTGGCAGGAGGTGGTACCTATGGTATCCTGTACAACTTATTTCCCAAAGTAAAAATAACAGCGTGAGGTTGAGACTCATACACAGCATGACGCTTCCACAAGTATGGTTGTCCTAATAATACATCAGAAACATCAATAGGAGAAACGTCACATAATACCTCATCCGTGAAGGGCTTGATTCTATAGGGAAGGCGGCACTGCTGGCCCA
The DNA here is from genome assembly GCA_034641835.2 of Pinus albicaulis. Classification (NCBI taxonomy): domain Eukaryota; kingdom Viridiplantae; phylum Streptophyta; class Pinopsida; order Pinales; family Pinaceae; genus Pinus; species Pinus albicaulis. The sequence continues at coordinate 972,274,053 of CM076579.1, forward strand.
TGCGGAGATCTCGTCCTTGATGAAGCCACCTGATGGTGTATGGATGTGGGTGAGCTGTGGTCGCCAATCCCAACTGCTTCACGGCGTCTGTTGAAATGAGGTTCTTTTGGCTCTCATTGTCGACAATGCACTGTACCGGGGAGCCCTTTACCCACATCTAGGAGTGGAAGAGACGTTCCTCCTCCTCTTGATCTTTCGGTTCCTCCTTCTAGATCTTCGTAGTGGAAACAGTGGCATTAGGCTCTGCATCAATAATCTGTTTCCCTTTGTCATTCCCCTTGTCATGTTCTGATTTAGAGTCGGAGCATGTATCTGACTCAGAAGCCCGCATCTCGGCCACCAGCCACTGCTTGGCCCGACACTCACTTGTGTTATGAGTGGAGCTCTTATGGAACTCACACCACTTTCCCGTGTCCTTCTTTGGCTTTACGGTATTGTTCTTTTCTTGTGGCTTTGACAGGTTGTCTTGAGTCACCATGCCTTGGCTCTGTCCTTTGTTCTGCGGTTTGGGAGCACCTTTCCCTTGCTTTTGATTCGCAGATCCAAAGTCTCACTTCTTCTGTTTGAATTTCTGCTCAATCTTAGCAGCATACCGGTATGACGTACCAAGCGAGGAGATGTCGAGGAACTCCATTTCCTCCTGAATGTATCTGTGCAGACGACTGCGATACTTTAGCACCAGATGTTTCTCTGAATCTTTGATACCCAACTTGGTGTGCAGGGTATGGAACAGATTCGTCAACTCATGCACATCTTGATCCCTTTGTTGTCGCAACGTGGTCCATTGTATGTACTTTTCCTCATAGATCCCCATGGGATAGTATTGTTCCTTGATGGCGTCTCGGAAAGAATTCCAAGTGGGTACAGCCGAGAACAGAGAGGGTTCTTTCTCGTCCTCTTTCTCACAGTGGGTTTCCCACCAGTCCTTGACATGGGGGGCAGCTTTGAGGACTGCAAAAATAATCTTCTCCCTGTCGAAAAAGTCATGAACTGAGAAATATCCTTCTAATAGATTCAACCATATATCTACGGCATCTGCATCTATTTGACCCTCAAATATGGGAATGTCAAAATTTACTTGTACCTTAAAAGGAGTCGCACCTCCAGAGTGGCCTCTAGATGCAGATGCACCGCCGGTGTGCAACCGTTGAAGGATCTTGGCAAAGTTATCCATCATCACGTTCCTTTGTTTTTCGAGGGCCTCCTCGATCAATATTTTGATAGGATCTCCTACTCCCTCGTCTTTATTTTCGTCCCCCATGGGCATCCGTCGGGGTTTGCGAGGCTGATCTTGCAAAGGTTCCACCAGATCGAGCCCTAACTCCTTATACCCCATCCTCGTTGGGGACATGCAAAGAAGGATCGAGAAAAAGTAGACTCCTCTAATTCCACTAATCCGAATTTATGCAGGAACGCAATAGAATAAACACATAACCATAAATACAGAGATGCAGAAGAAATAACACTTCATTTCATTAATATCAAAGAACTGAAATTTGCTTACAGACAGAATGGAAATAAAACTAGCTAGGGCGCTGGTAGCTATCTCTGAGAAGAGATGTGGCGGCTACGGGCCTCTGAACTGAGTTACAATGAGGCTCGAGGGCCTATTTATCATTTAGAAACAATGGGAAATCCTAAACAGCCAAAACCCTAACCCTAGGAGATGAAGCGCCAAAACTATGGGCCCCGTTTGGGTAAATTGGTGTTTCAACTTCCCAGGGGCGTAACTTTGGCATACGATCTCCGTTTGACGCGTACCATACCTTGTTAGAAAGATCTATCCGAGGACTACAAATTTGGAACAAGAAAAATTGCTCCATGGGCCCATGTTGCTCTCCGTTTACCCAAAAAACGTCGTTTAGGGCCTCAAAATGGCTCCGAAAGTTTAGGACCCGAAAAACTGCTAAAAATAGTAAATTGTGCCGAAACTGAAAAACTGAAATAGACAATGGTGGAGCCCCAAGTGGAATAGGCGAGTGACCACCAATATCCACCTGGATCATTCCTTCCCCCTTAGGAATCAATGGTCCCCATTGCGTTAAGTTCCTCCATGAGATGAGGAAATTTCTGCTGAACTTGGTCCCTGGTGAACCACTTTCCTTGGTGCAGGAGTTGGCCAGCTTTGACAACCCGATATAGTTGGATCTTATGTTGGCGAGTGTTCTTGATTTGCATGTCCATGATACAATCTGTGGTGGCCTGTTCCATGCAGTCTGGATTTAACTCTGTTGGTGTGAGTTGTTCTGCAATGTCCGAGGTGTCCAGTAGAGGTGGGAAGTAAGGATGAAGGCGATCCACATTGAAGACTGGGTGCAGACCAAGGAATGGTGGAATACTGAGCTCAAATGCATTGTTCCCTACAGCCTTGGTGATGGTGTACGGCCCGTATCGGAGTGGGCAAAGCTTGCGGTGGGGTCCAGTGAGGCGCTCCTTCTGCAAATGTAGCCATACTTTGTCACCCACCTGGAAGTTGTGTGGCACCCGGTGTTGATCATGGCGTTGCTTGTACTTGGAATTGGCTCTGTCCAATATATCATGAACCTGTTGGCGGATGTGTTGAATGCGCTCGATGAAGCTACTGGCTTTGTCAACTTCAGACTGGACATGAGTTGAATTGGCCTGAGCAGCTGCAAATGGCATCGCTACGTTGATGGGACATAGTGGCTAGAATCCCAAACCCACCTGAAAGGGGTTATGGCCGATTGAACTGTGGAGAGCCCGATTATAACTATGTTGTACATAAGGGAGGCTCTCGTCCCATGTGCGTGGATTCTTTGAATTGTACATGCGCATAATGTGTACAATCATTCTGTTGATGACCTCTGTCTGGCCATCTGTTTGGGGATGGAAAGCTGTGGACTTGGTGAGCTTGGTATCCAACATTGACCAGAGGCTGGACCAAAATGTGCTGAGGAACCTGCTATCCCAATCTGATATGATAGACTGTGGGATCCCAAAGTGCACCCACACTCGTTCAAAGAAGAGTTTAGCAGTGGCTTCTGTTGTGATATTCTTCTTGTAGGCCGCCATAATGGCCATCTTCGAGAATCTGTCGACGACCACAAAAACACAGTCATTTCCCTGCTTAGTAGAAGGCAGGCCCGACATGTAATCCATGGAGATGGATTCCCAAGGTCGACTAGGGGTAGGTAGAGGAGTATATAGGCCTTGCTTCTTGATGGTCGGTTTGGCAATGGCACAAGTAGTGCAGGATCTGATGTGCTTCTCGACATCCTTTCGAAGGTTCGGCCAATAGAAATACTTCTGTAGTATTGCTACTATTTTCTCGACCCCGAAATGCCCAGCGACTCTACTGTAGTGTGCTTCCCATATCATCTTGGCACGCTCGCTTGAAGGAACACAAAGGTGTCCCAGGTGACACAAAAGTGCATCTTGGAGGTGAAAATTTGGAACTTGCGTGCCCCCCAAGAGTGCCTTGTAAGTGTGGCCGAATTCTGGGTCACTCTCATAGAGAAGCGGCCAATCAAAAGTCTCATGCCCACAAGAGTTGAGCACAGTGGTGAGCGCCACGATCGGTGGTCGGCTGAGGCAGTCTGCAACATTATTGGTGCTACCCTTCTTGTACTTGATGTTCAAATGAAACTGTTGCAGATATGTGGACCACTTCTGATGGTGATCATTCTACAACTTCCCTTGTGTCTGTATGAACTGCAGGGGCCGGTGGTCTGTGTGGATGATTGTTTCCTTCCCCAAAATGTAATGCTTCCATTGTCGACAGGCTTGCACAATGGACTACATTTATTTGTCATAGGTGGGATACTTGCGAACTATCTCAGACAATGTCTCACTGTGATATGCCACTGGATGTCCCTGTTGAGTAAGAACTGCCCCAATAGCATAGTCGGAGGCATCTGTCTCGATCTCAAATGGCTGTTGCAAGTCTGGTAATGTGAGCACTGGGGCAGAACAGAGGCGATTTTTCAATTCTGTGAATGCCTTCTGTTGAGGTTCCAACCAAAAGAATTTTGCTCTCGCTCCTCCCTTGGTGACTTGACTCAAGGGCCAAGTGATATGATAGAATCCCAACACGAATCTACGGTAGAAATTAGCAAGACCCAGAAAGCTGCGAAGCTCTGTTATAGTGGTTGGGGCTGGCCAATCCCGAATGACTTGGATCTTGGCTGGATCCACATGCACCCCCCTTTCATCAATAATGTATCCCAGATATTGAACCTGGGTCATGCCAAAAGTGCACTTCTTCAAATTGGCACACAACTTGTGTTGCCGCAGTGTTTGGAGGACTTGTCGGATGTGGTGAAGGTGCTCTTCCCAAGTCTGGCTGAAGATTAGAATGTCATCCAAGTACACCACTACAAATGAGTTGGTGAATGGCCGCAATATGTCGTCCATCATCCTCATGAAGGTTGTGGGAGCATTCGTCAACCCGAAAGGCATGACCAACCATTCGAAAAGGCCTTCCTTGGCTTTGAAGGCAGTCTTCCACACATGAGAGGGTTCAATCAGTACCTAGTGATACCTCCATTTCAAGTAAATCTTGCTGAAATATTTTGCACCTTTGAGTTGTTCCAGAAGGTCATCAATCCGTGGGATCGGGTACCTATTCCGGACAGTGATCTTGTTCAGCGCCCGATAGTCAATACAAAGTCTCCATGTCCCATCCTTCTTCTGTACCAACATGATCGGGCTCCCAAAGGGCGATGAACTTGGTCGGATGTGACCTTTCTGCAGCAGCTCCTGAATCTACCTCTTGATTTCATCGTTCTCTAGAACAGAGCGCTGATAGATCGGTACATTGGGTAGCGGTGCACCTGGGGTCAGATCAATCAGGTGCTTGACCTGACAGTGCAGAGGAACCCCTGTGGGTGAGGTGAAGATGTCCCCGTACTCCTCCACAACCTTATCCATTTGTTGTTGTCGTGCAGAGGAGCCCTGTATGGAGGTTGTGGCCACAGTCTTCTTCTTGCCCTGGGGGCGGATCATCAGGAAAACGAATTTCCTAGTTTGGGAAATGAGCTTACTACATTGTTTTGCAGTAACCAAAGAGATAGCGGAAAGAGGTGGTACCTCTGGTATCCTGTATAACTTATTGCCCAAAGTAACAATAACAGTGCGAGGCTGAGACTCATACACAGCATGACACTTCCACAAGCATGGTTGTCCTAATAATACATCAGAAACATCAATAGGAGAAACATCACATAATACCTCATCTGTGAAGGGCTTGATGCTATAGGGAAGGCGGCACTGTTGGCTGACGCGAAGATCTCATCCTTGATGAAGCCACCCAATGGTGTATGGATGTGGGTGAGCTGTGGTCGGCAAGCCCAACCGCTTCACGGCGTCTGCTGAAATGAGGTTCTTTTGGCTCCCATTGTCGACAATGAACTATACCAGGGAGCCCTTTACCCACATCTAGGAGTGGAAGAGATGTTCCTCCTCCTCTGGATCTTCTAGTTCCTCCTTCTGGATCTTCGTAGTAGCAACAGTGGCATTGGGCTCCACATCAATAATCTGTTTCCCTTTGTCATTCCCCTTGTCAGGTTTTGATTCAGAGTCGGAGCATGCATCAGACTCAAAAGCCTACATCTCAGCCACCAGCGACTACTTGGCCCGACACTCACTTGTGTTGTGAGTGGAGCTCTTATGGAACTCACACCACTTTCCTGTGTCCTTATTTGGCTTTGCGGTGTTGTTCTTTGCTTGTGGCTTTGACAGGTTGTATTGAGTCACCATGCCTTGGCTCTGTCCTTTTTTCTGTGGTTTGGGAGCACCTTTCCCTTGCTTTTGATTTGCAGATCCAAAGTCTCACTTCTTCTGTTTGAATTTCTGCTCAATCTTGGCAGCATACCAGTATGCCGTACCAAGCGAGCAGATGTCGAGAAACTCCATTTCCCCCTAAATTTATCTGTGCAAACAACTGCGATACTTTAGCACCAGATGTTTCTCTGAATCTTTGATACCCAAATTGGTGCGCAGGGTATGGAACAGATTCGTCAACTCATGCACATCTTGATCCCTTTGTTGTTGCAGAGTGGTCCATTGTATGTACTTGTCCTCATAGCTCCCCACGGGATAGTATTGTTCCTTGATGGCATCTCGGAAAGAATTCCAAGTGGGTACGGCCGAGAACAGAGAGGGTTTTGTCTCGTCCTTTTTGTCACAGTGGGTTTCCCACCAGTCCTTGACATGGGGGGCAGCTTTGAGGAGTACAAAAATAATATTCTCCTTGTCGGAAAAGTCATGAACCGATAAATATCCTTATAATAGATTCAACCATCTATCCATGGCATCTGCATCTATTTGACCCTCAAATATGGGAATGTCAAAATTTACTTGTACCTTAAAAGGAGTCGCACCTCCAGAGTGGCTGCTGAATGCAGATGCGCCGCCAATGGGCAGTCGTTGAAGGATCTGGGCAAAGTTATCCATCATCGCGTTCCTTTGTTTTTCGAGGGCCTCCTCGAGCAATATTTTGATAGGATATCCTGCTCCTTCATCTTTATTTTCGTCCCCCATGGGCGTCCGTCGGGGTTTGCGAGGCTGATATTGCAAAGGTTCCACCAGATCGAGACCTAACTCCTTATACCCCATCCTCGTTGGGGACATGCAAAGAAGGATCGAGAAAAAGCAGACTGCTCTGATTCCACTGGTCCGGATTTATGCAGGAACGCAACAGAATAAACACATAACCATAAATACAGAGATGCAGCGGAAATAACACTTCATTTCACTAATATCAAAGAACTGAAATTTTCTTACAGACAGAATGGAAATAAAACTAGCTAGGGCGCTGGTCGCTATCTCTAAGAAGAGATGTGGCGGCTACAGGCCTCTGAACTGAGTTACAATGAGGGTAGATGGCCTATTTATTATTTAGAAACAATGGGAAATCCTAAACAGCCAAAACGCTAACCCTAGGAGATGAAGCACCAAAACGATGGGCCCCGTTTGGGTAAATTGGTGTTTCAACTTCCCAAGGGCATAACTTTGGCATACGATCTTCTTTTGATGCATACCATACCTCGTTAGAAAGATCTATCCTAGGACTACAAATTTTGAATGAGAAACATGGTTCATGGACCACCCACTTTGCTCTCCGTTTTTTCCAAAAAACGTCATTTAGGGCCTCAAAACAGCTCCGGAAGTTCAGGACCCGAAAAACTGCTAAAAATAGTAAGTTGTGCCAAAACTGAAAAACTAAAAGAGACAATGGTGGGGCCCCAAGTGGAATAGGCGGGTGACCACCAATATCCACCCGGATCAGTCATGCATCAAGAATTTGTTCATCTGTTGTTACGAGCTTGGGAATATCGTTACCTATGAATTCCTTCAATCCATTATCCTCCAACACTGCCTCCATCATGTCCTTCCATGAAATATAATTCGAACTACCCTAAAATTCATATTCGACTCTCAAGCCATTGAAGGACATCTTGATCTACTTCTAGCTCCAAAGAAAGTATCTGCAAATTTGAATATTATTCAACACAAACTCAATTTCTTCTGCACTATTGTGATTCGTGGTGCTCTGATAACATGTAGAAATTACACCAATGGATTGAATCTGATCATGCAATGTACTAAAAAAAGATATTGAATTCTTCTACAATATTTTCGAAATATAAATCATAGTCGCTCAATCACATGCAAGTAAGAGAAATAAGTAAATCAATCGCACAACACAAGATTTTCCTAGGGAAAGCAACTACTCAAAACCCCTCCATATTTATTATATAATCAACCAAGGAATCACGAAACAATACAATGCATGTGTGCTCACCGCAACCTCATACACTCTACCAATTTTCTCACACTAATCTAGGCAAAATTGTACCAATACATAGCCAATTTCATGCCCACCTTCAGCCTGCCTTTCTCACGCAATCCCTAGGCAAAATAATTCTTATTAAATAGGAATTACAACCTTCCTTGACTACACAATCCATCATGGGCTTCATGTGGCTTTATAATTGCGCTCAGGCAATTCACTAATAATACAACTGATAGTTTTCTTACCTTTAGCCTTTGTCTCAACTGGGTCTTCATCAGAATTGACATGCATGCAGCGATTAATAGTGAATCATATGTTACTTGGTATATCACTAGTTGTGAATTAAATCTATTTTAATTCACTTGATCTTCCACTAGCTCATCAATCAATTAGAGCTAGTTAAAATTATTTTAACTCAATTAATTTGACTTAACTGATTGCACTCACACCACACTAGTGCTACAACTACAATTGGACCCTGTAAATAATAGAATCAGTCTACATGCCTACTCTTTGACCCTCAACTCGAAATTCTTGAGCTAACTAAGTCTAGCACACTTTTTTAAGTATAAAAAAAATTTAAGAGATAATATTACAATTTGTTTTCCAATTTATTTAAAAATTGGACGCCCACATTAGCACTAATGTGTCACTTTAATTCCTCACTCATGTGTGACCTGGAATCCCACACTAGTATGTGGCACATTTTCTTGTTGAATTTCAACACTAAAGCCTGGGATGGAGAAATGATCTGGAGTCTGGAAACGATTGGGATTGAGTTACTAATCCTAGAGCCTTGGTTGGAACAAACACTATGGAGCCATGGAACAATTTGGATAGAGATGAATCCCTAATGGTTGTGATGACCGACCATGAGGTGGAATCATTGGTTGAGGGTTGAGGTGGTTTTGCCTCTGGAAGCCTTGAATTATTTTTGATTGATGTGCTTGATGAGATCCAGATCCTCATAGATGTTGGCTTGTAGGCTTTTGCATGCGTCCAAAGTTCCAAAAGCTAAATAGGTCAGTGGGATCCAGGGGCAGGATGCCTAGAGGGATGGGTTGTCTCCTGGGGGTGTTATGATTAACGTACAGGGTCTGTGTGAATATTTTTTGTCAATTGCACTTCCTTAAGGTCACCTAATAGGTTGAATATGATCATAGTGGCCTCTCGTCACATGTTTAACCCAGTTGGTCGGTTACTTGGGAAGATGTGGGAAGAGGGTGTTACATTCATGTGCAAGATAAAGAAAACATCGTTGACTACCATTTCCAGGATGGGTTACTCTACAGGCTAGATAAGATAGGTGTCCCTAAAGGTTAGTGATTTTTGTTGATTATAAAGCTTCACACCTCAAAGGTTGTAGGGAAATTTGGTGTAGGGAAGATCATGGCTAACTTGTACAGGTATGTGCATTGGCCCAAGATGCAGGAGAAAGTAGCTAGGTTCATAAGAGGATGCATGCTTTGTTGTACCAACAATCCTAGTAATAGGAAAGAAGGTCTATATCATCCCTTACATGTACCTACTCTTCCTTGGGAAATAATTTCCATGGACTTTGTGGGAGGCTTACCAAAAACTAGGAAGGGACATGACTACCTATTCGTGGTAGTTGACAATTTTAGCAAGATGTGTGCTCTGATGCCCTGTAAAAGTACCATCAATGTGAAAGAAGAAGCAACCTTTTTCATTGGATAGGTCTGCGTGCAATTTGGGATAACAAGGACAATGATTTCAGACAGGGATACAATATTTCTTACTGCATTCTGGACTACATTGTAGGAGAAGATGGACACGAATTTGAAGAGATATATTTTATTCCATCCACAAACATATGGGCAGACAGAAGTAGTTAATAGGACTTTGGTGTAGCTTCTAAGGGGATACAACCAAAAGCATCAGAAGTCCTCGGATGAAAATCTAGTATATATATATAACATTCTTACAACAAAGTGGTCCACACTTCTACAAGAAAGTACCCATTTGAAACTTGTTTTGGATATTTTTCGCCTCCACCATTGGACATTGCATATGGCTAGCAAGGAGGAGTGAGGAAATATCTTACAGGAGATTCTTTGAGGGTTGAAAATCTTATAGATAAGATCAGGAAGATCTATCTACATGTATAGGAAACACTGCAAAAGTCGTAGGAGAGGTATAAGGTCAAGAATGATCAGCACAAAACAGAGAAATCATTCAAGGTGGGAGACAAATTATGGCTACAGTTGAACAAGGAGAGGCTATAGGGGTCTGTTAAGAAAATCAAGGCTCTAAGGTATGCTCCCTTTGAGACACTAGAAAAGGTGAGTGATAATGCCTATCGACTCAATTTACCACCATATATGTGCATTTACTCAGTTCTGAATGTAGAGAATTTGAAAGTCTATGAGCCTTCCATGTTATATCAGGAACAGGAACAGGTCCTACCTTCTGTGGAGGATTTGGCAGCCGACGCTCGGGTAGAGTTAACAGAAGATATGTTTTTTTAGACGAGGTCAAAAACTACAAGACATTGGCATCATGACCTTTGGAATATTGGATTGAAGGGACAACTTCCAGGTAGAACTAAATGGTACACTAGAGAGAAGGTGGAAGAAAATTTTCATAACCTCATTCAATAGGTGCTTTTGGGGACCAAAATCCTTCCAAAATGGGGAGGTGTGATCCGGATTGGATCATTATATTATTTTTCATCCATCTTGATGCATTTGGAGTGGAAAAGGTGGAGGAATCAACTCATGGGACCGTTTTTTTCTAGCGGGGCCCAATTTGGCGAAATGGAGTTTGAAACCTTTTGGGAGCATTTTGAGCCATCAAACGACATTGTTTGAGGGTAAAAATTTTCCACTTTGAGGCAGCACCATTTCATGTTGTTCTACACACACAGATATTTCCAATTATGCAAGAAGTGTGACAATCAAATTCTATATGAAAAAATTATTCCACTCGGAAGTTGGCCTTCCTGTTTTCACACCTATAATTCAGGAGGATGCCACATCAACGCCCACTATTCATGGAAAAGGGTCTAGCCACATTTTTATGATGTAAAAGACTCTAGAATATTCTATATTGTAAATCTAGTTAAGAGTTGACATAGTGAAATTTAACCACTAGTAGGCTATTGGGTTTTGTTATAACTGGACCACTAGGAGGAAGAGGCATTCCATTATTTTGAGAGCATTTTGTTCCATAGCTAAGAAAATATAGTCATGAGAGATAGGAGATAGAGCACATAGAGAAGATATGTGAACTGTAGCATCCCACGAGCCACAGGAATTACTTCTTTGTACCTACAGCCATATTTACAGATAGAGAAAGAGAGTGAAGCGACGTCACCTTCTAGTTGGGTTTTCTCCCAAAAGGGTTTCCCAGAGCATATCTTGTGTTTTATGTCTGTGTGGGATTATTTTTAAATTATCTGCTTTTCTACATAATTCATACTCACATGCATGCACTAATTACAATTAAATTTACAAATCTTAAAGATTAATAAAACTGTAATAGTGTAGAATCTCGGATTTTTAATATAATATTATCATATATATTGTGACGAATTATCCAGTGGAATATCCACAATAGTTTACGGATCATTCAGAGGAAAATTTGAGCAGCTAAAAATAAATGAAGACAAAAATATTGCAGCTTATTTTCTCCATGTTGATGAAGTGGTGAATGTCATGCAATGGTTGGGTGAACCAATAGAAAACAGGGTAATTGTCTGAAAGGTATTGAGATCACTCCCATTGAGATTTGACGATAAAGTATTAGAGTTAGAATAAAGATAAAACTTAGAAAATGATAGCATGTGTGATCTACATGAAATACTTATAGCATATGAAATGAGAGCAGAACATGAGAACCCATCCAAAAGAGAAGCAGCATTTACAACATCTAAGAAGATAGGGAAGAACAAGCAAAAATTGCAGCCGTAGCAATATTTTGGAAGAAGAAATAACCAATTTTGTGAGGAATTTGAAGACAAGAACCAGAAAATACAAAGGTAAGCTCCCCTTGAAGTGTTTTAATTGTGGAGAAATTGATCATTTCACTTCAAAATGTACCTATGAAAAAATTTAAATAATGATGAAGAATAAGAAGCTCCTAGGAAGGTAAAGAAGAATCATAAAAGATATTACAAACCATTTAATTTATATGGCTATGCTAATAATCCCAATAATACTCTAAATGACAAAATGTGCCATCATAATACTAATTATGCCAATAGGCATGTCTATTTTGGAATAGGGCCTCCACAATTCTAATTTAATTATTAATAATTGTTAGATGGTTGGTAAAGATTTAACCTCCACAGAATATTCTAGAATATTCTTAGCGCAAACCAAAGATTAGGATTTATCTCGAAAGTAGTTATGCAATTTTTTTCCTTTTTTATTGAATTGATTAATTAAAAAAAAGTTCATATGAAAAAGTGCCAAATAAAATGAGTTATGGTTATTTTGGCATGTGGCATTGATAAGTCATGGTATTGTCTTGTGGTATTGTAACCAAGCCTATTTACAGGTTAACAATCTCCATGTTAAAGTGGGAGTAAATCTCCATGAATAAGAATCTTGTTCCATGTTTTTCAAGTGTATATTAATTATTTTTATAATTATTAATAGTAATTTAAAATAAATCTATAATTTACTAAGTTTTACGTTTTTTTTTTAATTTTAGCAACATGGGAAGTATTATGAAGAAAGTGATTTGATGCTTATTATGGATGCCTATCGGAATTTACTAGCCATTTATTTTATATGGTTGCACTAATAATTTTATCAAAGTGAGATGTATCATGAAGTAAGTGATTTTATGCTTATTATTGGTTGATGTCTATGGATCTTTACCAACAATTTGATTTATATGGTTGCACTAGTTATGTCTACTTTGAAATAGGGCTCTCACAATTTTAATTTAATTATCAATAATTATTAGATGGATGGTAGGGATTTAAGCTCCGTGGAATCTTCTACAATATTCTTAGTAGTGTACACAAATAAATATTTATTGAGATTTATCTCCAAAGTAGTTTTGCCCTTTTATCCTTTTTTATTAAATTGATTATTAAAAAAAAAATCATATGAACAAGTGTCATGTGAAGTGAGTTATAGTTTTTAGGGCATTTGGTATTGATAAGCCATGGTATTGGTCCTCAGAATTGTAACAAAACCTATTTATTAAGAATCTCCATGGTAAAGTGGGAGTAAATCTAATTAAGAATCTCGTTCCATGTTTTTTAAAGTGTATATCAATTATTTTTATAATTAATAATAATATTTAAAAATAGAGCTATAATTTACTAAATTTTTATGAATTTTTTTTAATTTTACAAATGTGATATATATTATGAAGTAAGTGTTTGACGTTTAATATGGATTGATTCCTATCGGAATTTACCAACCATTTAATTTGTATGGATCCACTAGTAATTTTAGCAATGTGAGATATATCATGAAGTGAGTATTTTGATGTTTATTATGGATTGATGCCTATCGTCCTTTACTAGCAATTTTATTTATATATGTAGCCACCATGAGCCCATACCATGACTTACCAATACCACATGCCCAAAAAACCATAACTCACTTCATATGACACTTGTTCATATGGCATTTTTTAAAATTAATCAATTTAATTAAAAGCTCAAAAATGGCCTAATGATTTTGGAGATAAATCTCAAACTTTGATTTGTGTGTACTACTAAAAATATTCTATAATATTCCATAGAGGTTAAATCCCTGCCATCCACCTAATAATTATTGATAATTAAATTAAAAATAATGAAGCTCTAATCCAAAAAAGACATGCCAATGGGCCTTAAAAAAAACATAGAGTACACTAAATGGATAAAGCTCCAAAAAGATAAATAAGTGGTAATCCAACATGACATGAAGAGGCTGATTAAACACATTAAAAGGGGAAAAAATCCATGCAAAAAACAAAGACACATATTGTTGACAACTTGAGGGAATATGTAACCTAGAAACATGTCAATGTTAAGTCCTGAGGAAAAGAGGTGTGTGACTTCACTAGTAGAACAAGTGACCCGCAATTGTCAATGCATTAAGTACATCAATAAGTGTGTCTATTTGGGAATAGAGCTTCTAGTATTTTAATTTAATCTTCAATAATTATTAGGTGGATGGTAGGAATTTAACTTCTACAAAATATTTTAAAATATTCTTAGTGGTAATCATGGCTTAAAGGTTGAGATTTATCTCAAAACTAGTTACGCCCTTTCTAAATTTTAATTATATTGATTTATTAAAAAAAATGTGATATGAACAAGTGCCATATGAAACCAATTATGATTTTTTAGGCATGTGGTATTGATAAGAGATGGTATTGGTCTATGGTAAGAGTCTCCATGATAAATTGGGGGTGTATCTCCTTGATTAAGAATATTACTAGCACAATCATATATATTAAATGACTGATAAATGTTGATAAATATCAATGCATATAAGCATCAAAGCACTTTATCCTGTGATATAGCTCATATAGCCAAGTTTTTTTTTTTAATCATAAAAATCAACTAAATAATAACTTTATTTTAGAATATTATTTATTTTTTATTATCATTAATTCTAAAAGGAATTAATATATGAGTTGGACATATATATTTTGAAAAAAACATGTAACAATATTCTTAAGTATGGAAATTCACTCTCGCTTTACCATGGAAATTCTTAATTTATAAATAGTCTTTGGTACAGTGCCATGGCTTATCAATACCACATGTCCAATATGAAACTTATTAGTATGACATTTTTTATAATTAATTAATTTGGGATAAATTAATTAAAAGGGAATAACTAACTTGGAGATCAATCATAAACCTTAATTTGTCTACTACTAAGAATATTGCAACATATTTCGTGGAGGTTAAATTAAATTAAAATTTTGGAAGGCCTATTATGAAATAGACACATGTATTCGCCTAATTACATGTTTTGATATAGTATTTATGGATGCATCACATTGAAATTTTTAGTTGACATTTCGAACCCACACGTGTAGCTCATCCTCATTAAAAGATATGAAATGTGAAATAGGTGAGAGATTCAAGGTCAAAAATGAAAAGTTTAGTTGAACGTTAGGAAGTCAAATATGAAAAAAAGATTAACAAGACTCAAATGTCCACAACAATTAATGAAAATATTAACATAAGGAAAGAAGTAAAAAAAATTCAAAAAATCTTAAATGCTAATAAGATTAAAAAATATAAATAAATAATTATTAAATAATAGAAAGAAAGAAAAAAATTTAATTAAATTAAATTGTTGTTCAAATAATTTAATAACAAATCTAAATATAATGAACATATAAATGGATAAATTAGTAAAAGGAAGCATTCAAAGAGTGTTCAAACAAATCATAAATATTAATATATCCTAATATATATATATAACATTAATATATTATTAATATCAATATATCAAATATGTTAATATATATAGAGAGAGAGTATATTATTATATTATTATTAATAATATATCATGAAAAATAGAAATTAATAAGAAGAAGAAGAACATTAAATATAATGATAGGCTAGTTATCCAAAAAAACATAAAAAAAAAACAAAAGATAAATTTAATCAAAAGCATAAAAGGAAGGCAGAGAGAAAGGATTCAGGAGGAAGAAAAACTGGAAGAAAGGGTAGGAATCTAGTTCCCGCTAATCTTCCAATCATCGTCTCTATTCAAACTGCTATAGTGTTTTCAATCTCAATGGTTTCTTTTAACTTCCTGTGATGATAGTGATCGATATTAGCTACGATGCTAAATGTGGAGATTTTGGGGTGTTCGAGTAGCATCGGATGTGTTCTAGCTCCCAAAGTTTGTGGAGGAGCCAGAGTGCATGAGATCTCCAAGACACATAAATCATTTAGAATAATTCAATCAAGTTTAATTTTTATTCAAATAATTAATCGTTTTAATTCAGGACCCTAAGTCAAACTTAGGAAAATTAAAAGATTAAAGTGAATTAAATTAAACATGTGATGAGAATGATTTAAGTGACGTGGATCAAGCAGATTCTAATCTTAGTCTCTGATTAGAGATTAGATCACGGTCATTGATGTGTCAATGAGAAAATTATAAGAGAAGGGCTTGGGGTCAGTTGGAGAACACACACACTGGCAGAGCACTGAAGCAAAGCTGATATTCAAGGGTGTGGTTTTCTAAGAATTTCATAAGTGTTTCAGCTGCAGCGAGGGGTAGTATTGGTAAGAGTGTTGGTTTGATCTCAGGCCAAGAGTACAATGAGGGCAGAGAATGAGCATTTCAGAGTAGCGCAGAGGCAGTAGCTACGCAGTCCAGCCAAGATCCCAACAGGGGCAGCGCATAGGCAGCAGGAGCCAAGCAAAGCTGACGCATGCCCAGTTAGGGCAACGCAGGGGAATTGTAACCCCTTCTAGGGTGACTCAAGCCCTTCCTGAGTAGCGCAGAGGCTGACACAGAGGGCTTCAGAGTAGTGTTGGGGTTTCCAAAGGCCGCAAAGGGGCTAAGTTCTATAAATCTCATTTGAGGGTGTGAATCATTCATATTTTTCTGTCTCCGAGATAGAGGTATTACTGCCATTTATATTTCTCTGTCAGGTCAACCACATTGGGTTTTTCCGGGGAAATTTATCCAAAACATCCTTGTGTGTCACTTTTTCTATGAGCATGTTATTCAATATTTGAGCTGTATGTGTAGGTTTTTAATTGTATTTACTTTGACGTTAATTCTAAATATTCAGATTAATAACTTATGTAAGTAGGAGGAGAAAATAAATATCTAATAGTAGGGTTTCTTAAGTTTAAGAAATTTTCACACTGAAGTCTCCAATGCAAATATGGTGTTTGGTTTTCTCAGCATTCTCAACAAGATCAGAGGAACAAGACCGATTATGTTTAATATCAGTTATATTTTCCTGAATTCTTTGCTTAACAGATCGGCTTGTTTCACCAACATAGGGAGCACCACATGAGCACAAAATTAAGTAGATGTCTTTCATGTTAGAAGGGTCAACATGATCCTTGATTGAGGTCAACATATTTTGCATGGTGTTTAATGGTTCGAAGCAGGTGAAAACTTGATTCTTTCTTAAAATGTAAGCAACCCTATCAGTGATTCCCTTAACATAGGGAAGTTGAACTTTGGGGATAGGATCCACAAGGTCCCTTTTTTGTCCAAGACCTTGGATGGATTTTTTTCAAAGCCTTGATGTCTTGTCATTTAATTTAACTATTTTTCACGAAAACATCTATTAGGTGGGTTTTTTATTCATTAAGGTGACTATCATAGGAAATCTTTAATGCACGGGTGGCCAACGTGTTTAATACGCCAATTTTTTGTGTTGGATGATGATGGATATCAACATATATATATATATATATATATATATATATATATATATATATATATATATATATATATATATATATATATATATATATATATATATATATATATATATATATATATATATATATATATATATATATATATATATATATATATTGCTCTGTGTGAGTAATTTTATGGAACACCTCATGCGAAATGGAACTATCATCATTTTTTGAAATAAGAATGTTAATAAATGGAATGCTACCATTACTCTTAACCTCCATAGTAAACTTGATAATCTCAGATTGACTATTCAAACGTTTCTTAAATAATTCTAACGTTTCACAACCATAGGGCCAAATAACACAAGTATCAGC
Organism: Pinus albicaulis; assembly: GCA_034641835.2. Lineage (NCBI taxonomy): Eukaryota > Viridiplantae > Streptophyta > Pinopsida > Pinales > Pinaceae > Pinus > Pinus albicaulis. The sequence continues at coordinate 972,291,518 of CM076579.1, forward strand.
AGCAAATCATTTCCATAGCTTTAGATGGAAAGGCGCAGAGGCTAAGGCCTTGTTCTCAAATTCTTCCATGAAATTTTTTCTACGGTCGTCGAGAGAAGGGAGCACATGGAAACTCCAAAGGTCATTGGCAACTTCACCTTTAAAATTGAATAATGTGGAATTCAAGCATAACCCAACTAATTTTTTTTTGTTGGAATCTATAATGTGTCTAATAATATCTAGCTTCAATATTGGGAATCTTTGTATAAAGAGAAGGCACGTCTAAGCTAACTAAGAAATCAAAATAAAATGGAAGTTTGAAAAAATGAGAATAAACGGTGGAAAAATTTATTCAACATACATCCAACACATAGAGACAATGTGGTTTGACCCTACAACCATTGCGTACATAACCTAATCTATCCTCCAATAAGCCATGAGTGGTACATTTGATGTGTTTTATATTTACACCAAGATTCCCATTAATGAAGTTGTGGATACTATTAGTCGCATTACAGATCCCAACACAACCAAGTTAGTTGGGTTATGCTTGAATTCACATTATTCAGTTTTCAAAGTGAATTATATCAGCATACTTGTAATGTTGTATGGGATCCCTTCTCTCACCAGTCATAGCAAACATTTTAATGGAAGGCTTCAAGACCAAGGCCTCAGCATATGTTCCTTTCTGTCTGAAGCTATGGAAATGATTTTTTGATGATACTTGTTTTATTTGGCCCTATGGTCATGATAAGTTAGAATTACTCAAGCAAAAACTCAATAGTCAATCTGACTTTATCAAGTTTACTATAAATGTCGAGATTAATGGTAGCCTTCCATTCCTTGATGTTATTATTTCAAAAAAAGATGATGGTTCCATTTTGCACCAGGTATACTGTAATAAGACTCACATGGAGCAATATCTCCACATTGAGTCTCGTCATCATCCAGTGAAAAATTTGGTGTGTTAATAACCTTGGCCACCTGTGCATTAAGGATTTCCGATGATGGTCACCTTAATGAAAAGAAAACCCACCTGATGGATGTTTTCGTGAAAATTGGTTATAAGAGATACAAGGGAATCACGACTTTCCAAAAATCCATCCAATGTCCTAAACCAAAAATTGAACTTGTGGATCCTATCCCCAAAGTTCAGATTTCCTATATGTAGGGAACCACTGATAATATTTCTTGCATTTTAAGAAAGAATCAAGTTTTTTCCTCCTTCAAACTATTAAATATCATTCGGGGTATGATGAATTCGATCAAGGATCCTCTTGACCCCAAGATGTCTACTTAATTTTGTGTTCATGTGGTCCTCCTTATGTTGGTGAAAGGGGTATATATGTTAAGTAAAGGATTCAGGAACATATAGCTAACAGTAAACATAGTATGTCTCATTCCTATGCTCTTGTTGAACATGCTAGGAAAACCAATCATCATATTTTCATTAAAGACATCGGGATTGTTAGGTCCATAAAATACATTGTATTCCCCTTATTATTACTGTTGGTGTATCCCCCTATTGTTATTTTTGTGACCATGTATCCCACATGTTGTTATTGTTCTGCCCCATAAAAGCCCACTATTTTTATTTTTGTGCCCTTATATTATTATTGTTATGTAGGCTCTGATTAAATTATGACCCCTTAAACTCTTATATATACCAAGGAGGTCTTATCATTTGTATCATCAAATAATTTTTCATTTATGTAATGTAAATGTTAGGTCCCTATATTACTAGTATAGTCCCTTATTATTGTTAGTGTAACCCCCTTATTGTTATTATTGTACCCTTGTAACCCCCATATTGTTATTATTGTGCCCTTAAATTATTATTGTTAGGCCGGCTAGGATTACATCGTGGCCCACTAGGATTACATTATGGCCCCATGGACTCCTATATATAGAAAGGAAGTTTTGTAAATTTTATCATCCAAGAATTGTTCATTTATGTAATGTATTGGAGGTTGCCCCCTCGAAGTGGCTTATTTATAAGGCGTTGATATCTCTTTTCTTCTATTTTTGGAGCTGGTTACACAACATTTGGTATCAGAGCTTTGGATTCTAGGGTTTCGTTGCTCTAAACAGGTCATCATGGCATTTTCGCTATAACTTTTTTTATACGAAGGTTCAAAATATGAAAGTTTTAGGGTGTGAAGCCAAATACTGAGGAAACTTTTCAAAACATTTCAGAGCTTGGTTCGCAATATTTTCGGAAATATGATCTGTGGAAGGTAGTGCTTTTTCAGGCTCTCGAAATTTATCTCAAAGAGGTGATCGTGGGAAAAGTTTCATAACTCTCTCTCTTAGCATCGGATTGGATTTCCGTAAAAAGTGGTCGCAAGTAAACGGACTGTATTTTCTTGGTTATCGATTTCAGAGATGAAGGATGAAACAGTGACACGTGGAAAGTGGTACAACTTCGCTCTACTGAACTAGTCCATAATTAGGTCATTGTGGGATATTAGACATAACTTTGTCTTGGAGAATCCAAATAAGGTCAGACCTGTGGCATTCAAAAGAGAATTTAGAGGGCTACTTTAGTACTGAATTTCAAATATTGAAAAGCCACAATCATAGAGATAATCCAATTTAAATATCGAGCTCCTCAAAAGGAAGAAAAAGGTGTGTATTTTTTTTCTGAATTGCATAAGTCTTGTTTGAAGAATCAATTTGAATTGATTCCAAGGGCATATTGTAGAATATATATCAGTATCGAGTTTTAAAAAATGCCCCGTAAAAATAATTCAACACCCATTAAGCCTTCAAAAGGCTCTACTATGACTCATGAAGATGAAGAATTGCAACATGATCTATCAAAATTACAAGAGCAAGTGCACCAAATTTCGCTCTCGCAAAGAGCAAGAAAAAATGAAATGGAAGTTTTGAAGAAAGGCGTGGAAGCTAATATGGATGGCATGGAAGCTGGCATGGAAGCTAAGATGGATGACATGAAATACAACATGGAAAACATGAAGAAGGATATAAAAGCAGACATGGAAGGTTTGACAAAGTTGATACAAGAAATTTTTCCTAATGGTGAAAAGATAGTAGAGGAAACTCATGATGAGAACAAAATAAATGTTAATCGTGATTTCATAAACCTTAATGTTGGTGGGAAGAACTACCATATTCCAAAAATGGATATGAGGAAGTTTGATGGAAAGGATCCTGTAACATGGATACTGCGTATGGAGCAATATTTTGATATCCATAATGTGCAAAACACACAAAAGGTACGCATTGCAACTTTACATTTAGAAAAAAATGCATTTGTATGGTATCGATGGATTTGCTCCCGTAAAACAATTGTCACTTGGTCAATTTTTACGGAGGAAATGATAGCACATTATGAGGATACAAAGGGAAACACCTTCTTTAGCCAATTGATAAATCTCAAACAAAATGGTTTAGTTGGGGAGCACATTGAGGACTTCCAAAAATTGAATATAAGGGTAGCTGATATTCCAGAGGAACACAGGATTGATCTCTTCATAGGTACTTTAAAGGATAACATCTAACATGAAGTTCGCGTTTTGGAACTTGATTCATTGGAGAAGGCATTTAGGTTGGCAATAAAAATTGAATGTAAAATTATGGCGACAAGGAAGCCTACCACTCACTTCTATAAAGATGGAAGTGTTGCTACGCCCTGCATTTCCACAACCCAAGGGGCAGTTACCACCACAACAATTGAAGAAAAAGAGAAAAAGGGATTTGCTACAACTGTGATAGAAAATACACTAAAGGCCATAAGTGTGCTCAGAAGAAATTATTTTATATAGGTTGTGAAGAGGAAGAAGAAAATGAACAAGAAGAAGATATCAACGAGGAACCAACCCTCGAAGAGGAAGAAATGAGTCCGACCATATCGCAAACTCATGGCATGTAGGAATCACCACTCTCAAACTCAAATATATATATACATATCAATTAAGGTAATATAAAAATAATTGATTCAGGTAGCACCCATAATTTTATTCATTGTAAGGTAGCCATGGAATTAAATTGTTTCCTATACCTAGCACCAGAATGTCAAGTGATGGTTGCAAATGGAGGAACTATAAATTGCTCTCGAAAATGCCATAATATCAAGCTAACCATGGGATTATATGTATTGAATAGTCCAATGCTTTCCATTCCTATGGGAGGTGCTGATGTTGTACTAGGAGTACAATGGTTACAATCTTTGGGGACGGTAGCTTTTAATTTTCAAGAACTTTTCTTGAAATTTTTTTCAGAAGGAAAGGAAGTCAAATTACGGGGTATTGCGGGGAAGCTAGGAAGGATAATAAGCTCTAATGTCATGACAAAGCTTCTAAAGAAAGAACAGCGAGGCGTAATTGCACAATTATGCTCACTAGAAGTTCCAACATCAAAATCATCTATTACTGCAGATCTCCAACAAGTCTTGGACAATCATTCCAAGGTGTTTGAAACTCCCAAAGGACTCCCACCTATTCGTGATCATGATCATGCTATTCATTTGATTCCAGGAAGTGTTCCTCCAAACATCGGGCCTTATAGATATCCTTATGTCCAAAAGAGCGAAATTAAACGAATGATTGCAGAAATGTTAGAGGCAGGTATAATTCAACCTAGTCAAAGTTCTTTCTCTGCTCCTGTAGTATTGGTACACAAGAAGGATGGATCATGGCGCATGTGTCTAGATTATAGGGAGCTCAATAAGCTCACCATTAAAGGTAAATTTCCCATTCCTATGATTGATGAATTATTGGATGAATTTCATGGAGCAATTTATTTTACTAAGTTGGATCTTCGTTCAGGATATCATCAAACTAGAATGAAGACTGAAGATATTCCAAAAACAACATTTAGAACTCATGAGGGTCATTATGAATTTTTGGTCATGCCTTTTGGCCTTACCAATGCACCTTCTACATTTCAAGGGTTGATTAATTCCATTTTCAAACCCTTCCTTAGAAAATTTGTGCTTGTATTTTTTTATGGTATACTAATCTACAGCAGGTCTTCGAAGGATCATGTTGAACATGTTGATAGGGTGCTCAAACTATTGTAGGAGAAACAATTATATGCAAAAGCATCAAAATGTTTCTTTGGAGTACAAGAGGTGGAATATCTAGGTCATATTGTATCTCACGAGGGTGTTAAGGTAGACCCTAACAAAATTAAAGCCATTAAGGAATGGAAATTCCCCACAACCATAAAGAAGTTGCGAGAATTTCTCAGGTTAACAGGGTATTATCGCAAGTTTTTTAAAAATTATGGGAGAATAGAAGCACCTCTAACAACATTATTGAAGAAATATGCATTTTCATGGACTCCTGAAGCAACTAAGGCCTTTGAACATCTTAAAGAGGCAATGTGCCTAGCACCGATCTTAGCTACGTCAGACTTCACAAAAACCTTTATTGTGGAATGTGATGCCTCAGGAAATGGAATTGGTGTTGTTTTAATGCAGGAAGGAATACCCATTGCTTTTGAAAGTCGTCCAATCAAAGGAAATTATTTACAAAAACCTATTTATGAGAAGGAAATTGTTGTGTAACCAGCTCCAGAAATACAAGAAAAGAGATATTAACGCCTTAGAAATAAGCCACTTCGAGGGGGCAACCTCCAATACATTACCTAAAATGAAAATTTCTTGGATGATACAATTTATAAAACCTCCTTTCTATATATAGGAGTCCATGGGGCCATAATGTAATCCTAGTGGGTCCACAATGTAATCCTAGCCGACCTAACAATAATAATTTAAGGGCACAATAATAATAATTTGGGGGTTAAAAAGGTACAATAATAACAATAAGGGGGTTACACTAACAACAATAAGGGACTATACTAGTAATATAGGGACCTAACATGCCCCTCTCCTTCAAAAAAGTGTTGTCCTCAACGCTTGAGTAGCTCTGGGTGCTTCTGTATAAAATTCTCATCCTCCCGTGTAGAATCTTCAGTGGGTAAGTTCTTCCACTTGATGAGATACTCTGAAATTGATCGATTCCGTAGTTGTCGAGTTCTTTTTTCCATGACTGCTTCAGGTTCCAATATGATTTTCCCTTCCCCATCAAGTTCTGGCAATACTGTTTGAACTGGAAGATTTTCACCTATAACCTTGTTTAAGCATGAAACATGGAAAACTGGATGTACTCGCGAAGAAGCAGGAAGCTCCAATTTGTATGCCATAGTACCAATCTTTTGCAACACCTTGTAAGGACCATAGTACTTTGGTGATAATTTATTAACCTTCTTAGCTTGCTTGAGGGACATTTGTTTGTATGGTTGTAGCCGTAAAAATACCCAATCTCCTACATCAAAACTTCTCTCGCTGCGATGTTGATCTACCTGTTGTTTCATTCGATTTTGTGCCAAATTCAGGTTATCCTTTAAGAGTTGGAGAACTTCTTGTTGATGCTCGATGTGATCTTCCACTGCTTGAACCTTCAATTTTTCCCTTAAATATGATGTGATGGATGGTGGATGATATCCATAAAGTGCCATAAATGGGGTCATTTTTGCTGCAGTATGGAAGGAAGTGTTATACCACCATTCAGCGAGAGGTAACCATTTGACCCATTGTGTTTGTTTATCAGATACAAAAAAACGAAGATATCCTTCCAAACATTTATTTACTATCTCAGTTTGACCATCAGATTGAGGATGATAAGATGAGCTATGAGCTAATTGAGTACCCAAACAAAGAAATAACTCCGTCCAAAAATTTCCAGTAAAAATGGGATCTCTGTCGCTCACAATAACCCTTGGGCTTCCATGTAGCTTTTGAATTCTGTCCATAAATGTAGTAGCAACTGTACTTGCTTTAAATGGATGAGATAATGCACAAAAGTGTGCATACTTGGTAAGTCTTTCAACTACCACCATGATGACACTCTTTCCTTCGGACTTAGGTAAACCTGTGATAAAATCCATTGAAATCTCCTCCCAACGTTGACTTGGAATGGATAAAGGTTGTAGAAGTCCCAAGGTCTTAATTGTCTCAACTTTATTCTGCTAGCAAACCAAACATTCCACCACAAACTTTTGAATATCAGATTTAAGGCCATCCCAAAAAAAATCTTTCTTCACCCTGTGGTAAGTTTTTAAAAATCCTGAGTGTCCTCCTAAAGGAGAAGTGTGCAATTCTAGAAGAATCTTTTGTTTCAGTTGGGAATTCTTACAAAGATATAAGCGATCTTTGTACCATAAGGAATCATTTTTCCAACTAAATGTATCAGATGTACTAGGATCTTGCTGCAACTTTTGAATGAGTGTCCATACATCTTTGTCCTTCTTCCATTCATCTCTTGCTTCGGTTATCCAATACGGTTGGATAATAGAAATGGCACAAAGCAATGCTTCCACCTCTTCATTCTTTCTTGAGAGTGCATCTGCAACAACATTAAGCTTTCCTTTTTTGTAGATTATTTCAAAGTCATAACCCAACATCTTTACGACCCATTTTTGCTGCTCTTCTGAAGATAGTCTTTGTTCCAAAACGTGTTTAAGACTATCATGATCAGTTTTTACCTTGAAGTGTCTTCCCATTAGGTAAGTTCGCCATTTCTTTAGTGCATGCAGTATTGCTAACATTTCTTTCTCATAAATAGGTTTCTATAAATACTTTCCTTTGATTAGACGACTTTCAAAAGCAATGGGTCTTCCTTCCTACATTAAAACAACACCAATTCCATTTTCTAAGACATCACATTCCACAATAAAGGTTTTGTGAAGTCTAGCGTAGCTAAGACTGGTGCTCGACACATTGCCTCTTTAAGATGTTCAAAGGCTTTAGTTGTTTCAGAATTCCATGAAAATGCATCTTTCTTCAATAATTTTGTTAGAGGTGATGTTATTCTCCCATAATTCTTAACAAACTTGCGATAATACCCTGTTAACCCGAGAAATCCTCGCAACTGCTTTATGGTTGTGGGGAATTTCCATTCCTTAATGGCTTTAATTTTGTTAGGGTCTACCTTAACACCCTCGTGAGATACAATATGACCTAGATATTCCACCTCTTGTACTCCAAAGAAACATTTGGATGTTTTTGCATATCATTGTTTCTCCTGCAATAGTTTGAGCACCCTGTCAACATGTTCAACATGATCCTTCCAAGACCTGTTGTAGATTAGTATATCATCAAAAAATACTAGCACAAATTTTCTAAGGAAGGGTTTGAAAATGGAATTCATCAACCCTTGAAATGTAGAAGGTGCATTGGTAAGGCCAAAGGCATGACCAAAAATTCATAATGACCCTCATGAGTTTGAAATGATATTTTTGGAATATCTTCAGCCTTCATTATAATTTGATGATATCCTGAACGAAGATCCAACTTGGTAAAATAAATTGCTCCATGTAATTCATCCAATAATTCATCAATCACAGGAATGGGAAATTTATCTTTAATGGTGAGCTTATTGAGCTCCCTATAATCCGGACACATTCGCCATGATCCATCCTTCTTGTGTGCCAATACTACAGGAGTAGAGAAAGAACTTTGACTAGGTTGAATTATACCCGCCTCTAACATTTCTGCAATCATACGTTCAATTTCGCTCTTTTGGACATAAGGATATCTATAAGGCCTGATGTTTGGAGGAACACTTCCTGGAATCAAATGAATAGCATGATCATGATCACGAATAGGTGGGAGTCCTTTGGAAGTTTCAAACACCTTGGAATGATTGTCCAAGACTTGTTGGAGATCTACAAAAATAGATGATGTTGATGTTCGAACTTCTAGTGAGCATAATTGTGCAATTACGCCTCGTTGTTCTTTCTTTAGAAGCTTTGTCATGAAATTAGAGCTTATTATCTTTCCCGGCTTCCCTGCAATACCCCGTAATTCAACTTCCTTTCCTTCTGAGAAAAAAAAAAAAAAAAAAAAAAAAAAATCAAGAAAAGTTCTTGAAAATTAAAAGCTACCGTCCCCAAATATTTTAACCATTGTACTCCTAGTACAACATCAACACCTCCCATAGGAATGGAAAGCAATTGACTAGTAAATACATATTCCCCCATGGTTAGCTTGATATTATGGCATTTTCCAGAGCAATTTATAGTTCCTCCATTTGCAACCATCACTTGACATTCTGGTGTTGGGTATAGGAAACAATTTAATTCCTCGGCTATCTTACAATGAATAAAATTATGGGTGCTACCTGAATCAATCAACACTATTACCTTTTTCTTCTTGATATGTCCTTCTATCTTGAGAGTTTTAGGAGTGGTAATTCCTGCCCATGCATTACATGATATGGTTGGATTCATTTCTTCCCCTTCTATGGTTGGTTCTTGGTGTATATCCTCTTCTTGTTAATTTTCTTCTTCCTCTTCACAATCTATGTAAAACAATTTCTTCTCATCACACTTATGACCTTTACTGTATTTGCTATCACAACTGTAGCAAAGCCCTTTTGCTCTTTTTTCTTCCAATTGTTGTGGTGTCAACCTTGTAGGTTGTGGAAATCTAGGCGTAGCAACACTTCCTTCTTTATATAAGTGAGTGGTAGGCTTCCTTGTCGCCATAATTTTACATTCAATTTTTCTTGCCAACCTGAATGCCTTCTCTAATGAATCAGGTTCCAAAACGCGAACTTCATGTTGGATGTTATCCTTTAAAGTGCTTATGAAGAGATCAATCATGTGTTCCTCTGGAATATCAGTTACCCTTATATTCAATTTTTGGAAGTCCTCAATGTGCTGCCCCACTAAACCCTTTTGTTTGAGATTTATCAATTGGCTAAAGAAGGTGTTGCTCTTTGTATCCTCATAATGTGCTATCATTTCCTCAGTAAAAATTGACCAAGTGACAATTTTTTTATGGGAACAAAGCCATCGATACCATAAAAATGTATTTTGTTCTAAATGTAAAGTTGCAATGCGTACCTTTTGTGTGTTTTGCACATTATGGAGATCAAAATATTGCTCCATCTGTAGTATCCATGTTACAGGATCCTTTCCATCAAACTTCCTCATCTCCATTTTTGGAATATGGTGGTTCTTCCTGCCAACATTAGAGTTTAAGAAATCACAATTAACATTTATTTTGTTCTCATCATGAGTTTCTTCTACTATCTTTTCACCATTATGAAACATTTCTTGCATCAACTTTTTCAAACCTTCCATGTCTGCTTTTAGATCATTTTTCATGTTTTCCATGTTGTCTTTCATGTCATCCATCTTATCTTCCATGCCAGCTTCCATGCCATCCATCGTAGCTTCCACGCCTTTCTTCAAAACTTCTATTTCATTTTTTGTTCTCTTTGCGAGAGCGAAATTTGGTGCACCTACTCTTGTAATTTTGATAGATCATGTTGCAATTCTTCATCTTCATGAGTCATAGTAGAGCCTTCTGAAGGCTTAATGGGTGTTGAATTATTTTTACGGGGCATCTTTTATAACCCAATACTGATATATATTCTACAATATGCCCTTGGAATCAATTAAAATTGATTCTTCAAACAAGACTTATGCAATTCAGAAAAATAAATAAATAAATAAAAATACACACGTTTTTCTTGCTTTTAAGGAGCTCGATATTGAAATTGGATTATCTCTGTGATTGCAGCACTTCAATATTTGAATTTCAACACCAACGTAGCCCTCTTAATTCTCTTTCGAATTCCAAAGTTCTGACCTGATTTGGATTCTCCAAGACAAAGTTGTGTCCAATCTCCCACAATGACCTAATTATGGACTAGTTCAGTAGAGTGAAATTGTGTGACTTGCCACGTGTCACCGTTTCATCCTTCGGCTCTGAAATTGATAGCCAAGAAACTGCAGTCCGTTTACTTGTGACCACCTTTTATAGCACTCCAATCTGATGCTCAGAGAGAGAGTTATGAATCTTTTCCCACGATCACCTCTTTGAGATGAAATTTTGGAGCCTGAAAAAGCACTACCTTCCACAGATCATATCTCTGAAAATATTGTGAACCAAGCTCTGAAATTTTTTAACGAGTTTCCTCGGGATTTCGGATTTTCACCCTAAAAATTTCAGATTCTGAACCTTCGTAGAAAAAACGTTATAGCGAAAATTCCACGATGACCTGTTTAGAGCAGCGAAACCCTAGAATCCAAAGCTCTGATACCAAATGTTGTGTAACCAGCTCCAGAAATAGAAGGAAAGAGATATTAATGCCTTATAAATAAGCCACTTCGAGGGGGAAACCTCCAATACATTACTTAAAATGAAAAATTCTTGGATGATACAATTTACAAAACATCCTTTCTATATATAGGAGTCCATGGGGCCATAATGTAATCCTAGTGGGGCCACAATGTAATCCTGGCCGACCTAACAATAATAATTTAAGGTCACAATAATAACAATATGGGGGTTACAAGGGTACAATAATAACAATAAGGGGGTTACACTAACAACAATAGGGGACTATACTAGTAATATAGGGACCTAACAGAAATGTTAGCAATACTGCATGCACTAAAGAAATGGAAAACTTACCTAATGGGAAGATACTTCAAGGTAAAAACTGATCATGATAGTCTTAAACACTTTTTGGAACAAAGACTATCTTCAGAAGAGCAGCAAAAATGGGTCACAAAGATATTGGGTTATGAATTTGAAATAATCTACAAAAAAGGAATGCTTAATGTTGTTGCAAATGCACTCTCAAGAAAGAATGAAGAGGTGGAAGCATTTCTTTGTGCCATTTCTATTATCCAACCAGATTGGATAACTGGAGCAAGAGATGAATGGAAGAAGGACAAAGATGTATGGACACTCATTCAAAAGTTGCAGCAAGATCCTATTACATCTTATACATTTAGTTAGAAAAATGATTCCTTATGGTACAAATATCACTTATATCTTTGTAAAAATTCCCAACTAAAACAAAAGATTCTTTTGGAATTGCACACATCTCCTTTAGGAGGACACTTTGGATTTTTAAAAACTTACCACAGGGTGAAGAAAGAATTTTTTTTGGATGGCCTTAAAACTGATATTCAAAAGTTTGTGGCGGAATGTTTGGTTTGCCAGCAGAATAAATTTGAGACAATTAAGACCTCGGGACTTCTACAACCTTTATCCATTCCAAGTCAACGTTGGGAGGAGATTTTAATGGATTTTATCACAGGTTTACCTAAGTCCGAAGGAAAGAGTGTCATCATGGTGGTAGTTGATAGACTTACCAAGTATGCACACTTTTGTGCATTATCTCATCCATTTAAAGCAAGTACAATTTATACTACATTTATGGACACAATTCAAAAGCTACATGGAAGCCCAAGGGTTATTGTGAGCGACAGAGATCCCATTTTCAATGAAAATTTTTGGACGGAGTTATTTTCTTGTTTGGGTACTCAATTATCTCATAGCTCATCTTATCATCCTCAATCTGATGGTCAAACTGAGATAGTAAATAAATGTTTAGAAGGATATCTTCATTGTTTTGTATCTGATAAACAAACACAATGGGTCAAGTGGTTACCTCTCGCTGAATGGTGGTATAACACTTCCTTCCATACTGCAGCAAAAATGACCCCATTTATGGCACTTTATGGATATCATCCACCATCGATCACATCATCTTTAAGGGGAAATTCGAAGGTTCAAGCAGTGGAAGATCACGTCGAGCATCAGCAAGAAGTTCTCCAACTCTTAAAGGATAACCTGAATTTGGCACAAAATCGAATGAAACAACAGGCAGATCAACATCGCAGCGAGAGAAGTTTTGATGTAGGAGATTAGGTATTTTTACGGCTACAACCATACAAACAAATGTCCCTCAAGCAAGCTAAGAAGGGTAATAAATTATCGCCAAAGTACTATGGTCCTTACAAGGTGTTGCAAAAGATTGGTACCATGGCATACAAATTGGAGCTTCCTGCTCCTTCACGAGTGCATCCAGTTTTCCATGTTTCATGCTTAAAGAAGGTTATAGATGAAAATCTTCCAGTTCAAACAATATTGCCAGAACTTGATGAGAAAGGAAAAATCATATTGGAACCTGAAGCGGTCACATAAACAAGAACTCGAAAACTACGGAACCGATCAATTTCAGAGTATCTCATCAAGTGGAAGAACTTACCCACTGAAGATTCTACATGGGAGGATGAGAATTTTATACAAAAGCACCCAGAGCTACTCAAGCGTTGAGGACAACACTTTTTTTGAAGGAGAGGGGCATGTTAGGTCCCTATAGTACTAGTATAGTCCCTTATTTTTGTTAGTGTAACCCCCTTATTGTTATTATTGTACCCTTGTAACCCCCATTTTGTTATTATTGTGCCCTTAAATTATTATTGTTAGGTCGGCTAGGATTACATTGTGGCCCACGAGGATTACATTATGGCCCCATGGACTCCTATATATAGAAAGGAGGTTTTGTAAATTGTATCATCCAAGAATTGTTCATTTATGTATGTATTGGAGGTTTCCCCCTCGAAGTGGCTTATTAGTGGCTTATTTCTAAGGCGTTGATATCTCTTTTCTTCTATTTTTTGAGTTGGTTACACAATAGTAAAGGAGGTTTCCCCCTCGAATAGGATATTTTTAAGTCGTTGATCGATCTTTTATTTTGTTCTTTGAGTTGGTTGCATAAGATTTGGTATCAGAGCTTTGGATTCTAGGGTTTCGCTTCTTCAAACAATTCATCTTGAAATTTTCGTTATAAATTATTTTCTATGAGGTTTCAAATGCTAAAATTACGACCACTTGGAGAAAAAATCTTCATGAATTTCGTGTACGAATTTAAGATCTTGGTTCGCTATATTTTTGAAGATATGGTCTGAGGAAGTTAGGGTTTTTGCAAGCTCCAGAATTCAGTCTCAAACAGGTATCGAGGGAAAATCATCATAACTTTCTCTCCGAGCATCGGATTTGAATTTTGTAAAAAGTGAATGAAATTGCGTGGACTGTAGTTTTTTTTTATCATTTTCAAATTCGAATATCAAAACGGTGACACGTGGAATTTCATACAAGTTCGCTCTACTGAACTAGTCCATAAACAAGTCATCGTGGGATATTGATCATAACATTATCTTGAAGAATCCAATTTTGGTTTGACTTGTGGCGTTGGAAAGAAGACGTAGAGAGATATCACAGGACTGATTTTTAGACCTTGGAGAACTGAAATTACAAAGTTATAATTGTTTCAATATCGAGCTCCTAAAATCAAGAAAAATGTGTCTAATGTTTTTTTTTTTTTTTAATTACATAAATTTTGTTTTAAAAATAAGTTTGAAGTGATTCCAAGGGTATATTGAAGCATAGATATTATTATTTGGTTCTAAAATTTCTCCCAAACAAAATAAATATACACCCATTAATCCCTCAAAACACTCTACTATGACGCATGAAGAGGAAGAATTGCCACATGATATATCAAAATTACACGCCAAGTGCAAAAAATTTCGCTCTCATAAAGAGAAACCAAATATGAACTAAAAGGGGACATGGATGGCTTAAAAGGGGACATGCATGGTTTAAAAGGAGAAATGGAGGGTTTAAAATTAGACATTGAAGCTAAGATGGATGGCTTGAAAGCAGACATGGAGGGTTTAAAATCAGACAATGAAGCTAAGATGAATGGATTGAAAGCAAACATGGAAGGTTCAACAAAGTTGCTGCAATAAAGGCTTCCCAGTGGTGACAAGGTACTCCATGAAAATTAGGATGAGGACAAAAAGAATAAGAAATATGATTTTAGAGAATCCAAAATTAGGTTTAAGAACCACCACATTCCAAAGATTGATGCGAGGAAGATGATGACAAAGATATGGTAACATGGATACTATAGATGGAGCAATATTTTGATCTCCATGATGTGAAACACACACAAAACATACGCATTTCAACTTTATATTTAAAACCCAATCATTTTGTATGGTATCTATGGATTTGTTCTCGTAAACCACTTGTCACTTCATCAATTTTTATAGAGGAAATGATTGCACATTATGAGGATACAAAGAGAAACACCTTCTTTATCCAATTGATAAATCTCAAACAAAAGGGTTACATGGAAGAGCACATTGAGAACTTCCAAAAATTGAACATCAGGGTAACTAATATTCCAAAGGAGCATCGGATTGATGTATTCATAAGGACTTTGAAGGATAACATCCAACATGAGGTTCACCTTTGCAAACTGAATTCATTGGAGAAGGAACTCAGGGTGGAAAGAAAAATTTAAAGCAAAATTATGGCAACCAGGAAGTCTACCACTCACAACTATAAATATGGAAGTGTTGTTGCACCTATCCTTCCATAACCTAAAAGTTTGATGCCACAACAATTGGAGGAAAAAATATCAAATGGGCTTCGTTACAATTATGATAGAAAATACACTAAAGGTAATAAGGGTGCTGAAAAGAAATTATTCTAAATAGATTGTGAAGAGGAGGAAGGAAAGGAACAAGAAACATCAAAAGAGGAGGATATACACCAGGAACCAACCCCTGAGAAAGAAGAAATGAATCTTACCATATATTGCAATGCATTGGAAGGAATTACCACTCCAATGCTCAATATAAAAGGATATATCAATACGAAAAAGGTAATAGTGTTGATTGATTTAGGTAGTACTCATAATTTTATTCATTTTAAGATAGACAAGGAATTTAATTTCTTCCTATATCTAGCACTTGAGTGTCAAGTAATGATTGCAAGTGGAGGAACTATAAATTTCTCTAGAAAGTGCCCTGATATCAAGCTAACCATGGGGGAATATGTATTGAACAGTCCAATGTTTTCCATTCCAATGCGTGGTGTTGATGTTGTGTTAGGAGTCTAATGGTTACAATCTTTAGGGGATGATAGCCTTTAATTTTGAAGAACTATTCTTGAAAAAAAATTGGGAATGAAAGGAAGTTGAATTAAATGGTATCGTGGGGAAACTAGGCAATATAATCAGCTCTAATGGCATGACAAAACTTTTGAAGAAAGAACAATAGGGCATAATTGCAAAAATATGCTCACTAGAGGTTCAAACATCAAAATCATCTATGTCTCCATATCTCCAGAAAATATTAGACAATAATTCCAAGGTATTTGAGACTCCCAAAGGCCCACCTATTCATGATCATGACCATGCCATTCATTTTATTCCAAGAAGTGTTCCTCCAAACATCAGACCTTACAGATATTCTTATACCCAATAGAGTGAAATTGAATGTATTGTTGCAAAAATGCTAGAGGCTGATATAATTCAACCAAGTCAAATTTCTTTATCTGCTCCAGTAGTATTGGTGCACAAGAAGGATGGATCATGGCATATGTGTCTCGATTATAGGGAGCTCAGCAAGCTCACTATTAAAGATAACTTTCCCATTCTTGTCATTGATGAATTATTGGATGAATTACATGGAGAAATTTACTTCACCAATTTGGATCTTCGTTCATGATATCATCAAATTATAATGAAGACTGTAGACATTCTAAAAATAGCATTCAGAACTTATGAGGGTCATTATTAATTTTTGGTCATGCCTTTTGGCCTTACTAATGCACCTTCAACATTTTAAGGTTTGATGGATTCCATTTTCAAACCCTTCCTTAGAAAATTTGTGTTAGTGTTTTTTTATGATATACTAATCTACAACAAGTCTTGGAAGGATCATGTTCAACATTATTATTATTATTATCTAATTTTAATGTCACGGCCAAGCCAGACACAAAATTGGTGTATGATACCAATTCATTATTTCTCCTCCAATATTTTGAGCACCTTGTCAATATGTTTCTTTGGAGTACAGGAGCTGGAATATTTGGGTCATATTGTATCTCATGAGGGTGTTAAGGTAGACCCTAAGAAAATTAAATCCATTAGAGAATGGAAAATCCCCACAACCATAAAGCATCTTCAAGGATTTCTCCGGTTGACAGGGTATTATTGCAAGTATGTTAAGAATTATGGGAGAATAACAACACCTCTAACAACATTATTGAAGAAAGATCCATTTTCCTGGACTCCAGAAGAAACTAAGGAATTTGAACATCTTAAAGAGGAAATGTGCCAAGCACTAGTCTTATCTATGTCTGACTTAACAAAAACCTTTACTGTGGAATGTGATGCCTCAGGTAGTGGAATTGGTGTTGTTTTTATGCAAGAAGGAAGACTCATTTCTTTTGAAAGTCGTCCAATGAAGGAAAGTATGTACAAAAACCTATATATGAGAAGGATATGTTGGAAATACTACATGCACTAAAGCAATGGAGACCTTACCTAATTGGAAGACACTTCAAGGTAAAAATAGATCATGATAGTCTTAAATAATTTTTGGAACAAAGATTATCTTCATAAGAGCATCAAAAATAGGTCACATATATGTTGGTTTATGACTCTGAGTTTGTCTAAAAAAAAGGGAAGAAAAATGTTGTTGTAGATGCACACTCAAGAAAGGATGAGGATGTGGAAGCATTGCTTTCTGTCATAACCTGATTGGATAACCAAAGCAATGGATGAATGGAAGAACGACGAAGAGGTGTGGACACTCATTCAAAATTTGCAGCAATATCCCAGTATATCTGATACATTTAGCTGGAAAAATTATTCGTTATGGTACAAAAATCGCTTATATATTTGTAATAATTCCCAACTTATGAAAAATATTCGTTTGGAATTTCACACATCCCCCTTAAGATGGAACTCGAGATTTTTGAAAACTTACCACAAGGTCAAGAAGGAATTTTTTTGGGAGGGTCTTAAATCTGATATTCAGAAGTTTGTGGCAGAATGTTTGGTTTGACTACAAAATAAAGTTGAGACAATTAGGAACATGGGTCTATTACAACATTTAGTCATTCCAAATCAGTGTTGGGAGGAGGTTTCAATTGATTTTATCACGGATTTACCTAAGTCTGAAGGAAAGAGTGTCATCATGCTGGTAGTTGATAGAATTACTAAGTATGCACACTTTTTTTCATTATCTCATCCTTTTAAAGTTAGTACAGTTGTACTGCATTTATGGAAACAATTCAAAATCTACATGGAAAACCAAAGATTATTGTAAGTGTCATAGATCCCATTTTCGTTAGAAATTTTTGGACATAATTATTTTCTTGTCTTGGTACTCAATTAGCTCGTAGCTCATCTTATCATTCTCAATCTTACGAGAAACTGAGTTAGCGAAAAAATGTTTGGAAGGATATCTTCGTTGCTTTGTATCTGATAAAAAAACACAATGATTCAAGTGGTTACCTCTAGTTGAATGGTGGTATAACAATTCTTCCATATTGCAGCAAAAAGTACCCCATTTTATGGCACCTTATGGATATCATCTACCATCCATCACATCATCTTTAAGAGAAAATTATAATGTTAAAGCAATGGAAGATCACATCGAGCAGCAACAACAAGTTCTCCATATCTTAAAGGATAACCTCACTCTAGTGCAAAATCGAATAAAACAACAAGAAGATCAGCATCAGAGTGAATGAAGTTTTGATGTAGGCGACTAGGTATTTTTACGGCTACATCCATACAAACAAATGTCCCTCAAGCAAGCTAAGAAGGATAATAAATTATCACCAAAGTGCTATGGTCCTTATAAGGTGTTGCAAAATATTGGTACTATGGCATACAAACTAGAGTTGCCTGCATCTTCCTGAGTAGACCCAGTTTTCCATGTTTCATGCTTAAAAAAGGTCATTGGTGACAAGCTCCGTGTTCAAACGATTTTGCGAGAACTTGAAGAAGAAGGAAACTCACATTAGAGCCCTAAGAAATCATGAAAAATAGAACTAAATAGCTATGCAATCGATTAATTTCAGAGTATCTCATTAAGTGAAAGAACTTACCCGCTGAAGGCTCCACATGGGAGGATGAGAATTTTATACAAAAGCATCTAGAACTACTCAAGTGTTGAGGACAAAAATTTTTTGAAGGAGAGGGGCATGTTAGGTCCCTATAATACTAGTGTATTTATCTTATTGTTATTGTTAGTGTAGCCCCCTATTATTATTGTTATGCCCATGTAACCCCCATGTTGTTATTGTTGTGCCCCATAAAAGCACACTATTGTTATTGTTGTGCCCTTACATTATTATTGTTATGTAGGCTATGATTATATTGTGACCCCTTAGACTCCTATATATACCAAGGAGTTCTTATCATTTGTATCATTAAATAATTGTTCATTTATGTAATGTAAAATAGGTTTCCCCCTTGAATAGGGCAAATTTTAAGTTGTTGATCTATCTTTTCTCCTATTCTTTGTGCTAGTTGCATAACATGGATCCTAGATAAGATTAATTGCTATCGTCATAGGAAGTTTAGAGAAGCCATTGAGATTAAAAAACACTCTAGCAATTTGAACACAGATTACGGTTGGGAGATTAGTAGGAACTACATTCCTCCTATTTCTTCTAGTTTTGCTTCCTCCTAGATTCTTTCTCTCCCTCTTAAATTTTTGCTTTTGATTAAATTTGTCCTTTGTTATATATATATATATATATATATTGTTGTGTAACCAGCTCCAAAAATAGGAGAAAAGAGATATCAATGCCTTATAAATGAGCCATTCGAGGGGGCAACCTCCAATACATTACATAAATGAAAAATTCTTGGATGATACAAATGAACAAAACCTCCTTCTATATATAGGAGTCCATGGGGCCACAATATAATCCTAGTGGGGCCACAATGTAATCCTAGCCGACCTAACAATAATAATGTAAGGGCACAATAATAACAATATGGGGGTTACGGGGGTACAATAATAACAATAAGGGGGGCTACACTAACATAATAAGGGGCTATACTATTAATATAGGGACTTAACATGCCCCTCTCCTTCAAACAAGTGTTGTCCTCAACGCTTGATTATTTCTTGATGCTTCTGTATAAAATTCTCATCCTCCCATGTGAAATATTTTACAGGAAAGTTCTTCCACTTACTGAGATACTCTGAAATTGATCGTACTTGTCGAGTTCTTGTTTCTATGACTGCTTCATAACTTCTTTCGATGTGATGTTGATCTTCCTGTTGTTTCATTAGATTCTGCACCAAAGTTGGGTTATCTTTTGAGAGTTGGAGAACTTGTTGTTGATGCTCGATGTGATCTTCCACTAATTTATCATCCATATTTGCTATTATTTGATCCTTCAAACCATCCAACTTAGCCTCCATTTCTTCTTTTAAACCATCTATTTCATCTTCAATTTCTCTTAGTAAGATTGAAAATTGTTGCACTTGATGCATCATTTGATATCTCATATTGCAACTCTTCCTCTTCATGCGTCATAGTATAGATTTTTGAGGGATTAATGGGTATGGAATTATTTTTACGGGGCATCTTTTAGAACCCAATACTGATATCTATTCTGCAATATTCCCTTGGAATCAATTAAAATTTATTCTTCAAACAAGACTTATGCAATTTGGAAAAAAAATACACACCTTTTTCTTTCTTTTGAGGAGATCGATATTTAAATTGGATTATCTCTGTGATTGCAACACTTCAATATCTAAATTTTGGCACTGATGTAGCCCTCTGAATTATCTTTCGAATGCCATAGGTCTGACCTAATTTGGATTCTCCATGACAAATTTGTGTCCAATCTCCCACAATGACCTAATTATGGATTGGTTCAGTAGAGAGAACTTGTACGACTTGCCACTTATCTTTTTTTTGTCCTTTGTCTCTGAAATTGTTAGTGAAGAAACTACAGTTTGTGTACTTGTGACCACTTTTTACGGAACTCCAATCTGATGCCCAGAGAGAGAGTTATTGAACTTTTCCCATGATCACCTCTTTGAGATGAAATTCAGGAGCCTGAAAAAGTACTACCTTCCACAGATCATATCTCCAAAAATATTGCGAACCAAGCTCTAAAAATTTTTGAAGAATTTCCTCAGGATTTCAGCTTCACACCATACGAATTTCAGATTCTGAACCTTCGTAGAAAAAAAGTTATAGCGCAAATTCCATGATGACCTGTTTAGGAGCCTGAAACAAGACCTAACTTCCACAGATCATATCTCCAAAAATATTGTGAACCAAGCTCTGAAATTTTTAGACAGTCTTCCTCAAGATTTCGGCTTCGCAACCTAAAAATTTCAGCCTCTGAAACTTCGTAGAAAAAAGTTATAAACGAAATTCCCGCGATGACACCATTTGGGAGCGTGAGAAACCTAAGTCAAAGCTGCGATACCAAATGTTGTGCCTTGACTCCAAAAAAAGAGAGAGAAGAAAAGAGATATAAACGCCCAAAAGAATAGGCTACTTCGAGGAAAACACTCAACACATTACATAAATGAACAATTCTTGGATGATACAAATGACAAAACCTCCTTCTATATATAGGAGTCCATGGGGCCACTTGATGAGATTAATCCTAGTGAGACCACGATGTAATCCTAACCATTCTAACAATAATAATGTAAGGGCACAATAATAACAATATGGAGATTCTAGGGGGTAAAATAATAACAATAAGGGGGGCTACACTAACATAATAAGGGGCTACACTATTAATATAGGGACTAACATATATATATATATATATATATATATATATATATATATATATATTCTGAATTCTCTATGACTCTTTTCTTTTATCCATTATTATATTTACATTTGTTATTAAATTATTTAATTAAAATTATTTGATCAATAGTTTATTTTCTATGTAAATATTTTTTATTATTTTTTATTATTTAATAATTATTTATTTGTATTTTTTAATTTTATTAGCATTTTAAACCTTTTGAGTTCTTTTTTACTTCTCTCCTTATGCTAATACTTTCATTAATTATTGTGAGTATTTGAATATTTTTAATCATTTTTCATATTTGTCTTTCTAATGTTCAACTAACCTAACGTTTGTAAAAAACATCTTTTGGTGATAATCACATATGATCATGTATTTTCGACGTGTTTCAAACCAACCAGTGTAGTTCATCTTCAGGACAAGATGAGATATCAGATCAAAGAGACAGGGTTAAAAAGATGGAGAGAGGATCCAACTATTCATTAAGGTATAACAGCTAGTTTGACTGAGAGAAGGAAAATATATAAATGAAATAATATATTTTATTTCATTATTATATTATATTTAATTTAGTTTAATTAGTTAATAATTAAAATTATTTAATTTCTTAATTAAAAGATATTTGTTAAAGTGGATTATAATTAATAAGGGAAAATTAGGGTTCAAGAAGTTATTATTTTTAACTAATTTTCCCTTATTAACTATACTCCACTTTAACAAATATCTTTTAATTAAGAAATTAAATAATTCTAATTATTAACTAATTAAACTAAATTAAATATAATATACTAATAAATTATTTCATTTATATATTTTCCCTCTCTCAGTCAAACTAGTTGTTATACCTTAACGGCTAGTTGGATCCTCTCTCTATCTTTTTAACCATGTCTCTTTGATCTGATTTCTCATCTTGTCCTGAAGATGGCCCACACTGGTTGGTTCGAAACGCGTCGAAAATACATGATCATGTGATTATCACCGAAAGCTGTTTTTTACAAATTATGGATCACATAAGCCAAATTCCAAAAATAACCCAACGTTTCTTCTCTATTTTTGACCATGCATCTCTTACCTATTTATATCTCAGCGCTTGATAAAATTTTGTATCTTTGTCCTAAGGATGAACCACAATTGCTGGCTCAAAACATCGACTAAAAATTTCAATATGATGGATCTGGAAATACCATATCAAAATTTCTCTAGTCATAGAAGCCTTAACTCTGTAATTACATATTTTTTTAAATATATATATATATATATATATATATATATATATATATATATATATATATATTTAACTCATATTAATTTCTTTTATGATTAGCAATAATAACAATAATTTAAAAACGACCGTGGAGAACCCTAGCACCCCTGCTATGGATCACCTTCCCTTTGCCGCCATCAAGACTTCGCATGGATCCGCAGATCCCAGATTCCACAGGACTCCAACCCAGTCACCGCCATTGATCACTCCTGCAATTGTTCCTGCGAGCAACCACCAAAAATAAAAGGGTATGTGCTCATGGATATGGAGCCCTGCGAGAGGCGTTTTGAGTGAAGATCACTTGGCTCAGAATTCTCCTCGGTGGCAGAACCCCAACCGCCTATAAAAAGGAAAACAGATGGTCCCCGACCCCTCAAATCTTCAGAACGAGGACTAGATCCGGCGCGATACCTTGGAGAGAAAATATCTAAGCCTGGGTTTCCTAGATCTAGGCTTTGCAACGCATCTCGGCAACCCGAGTTTCCTAGGTCTACCCTCTTCTGCCTTTCAAATCTAGATCTCGCACCTCACGAGCAAATCTATGATGTTATGGGTCTGCTCAACGGATATAGTTCAAAAACTCCTGCTCGCCATGGAGCACCGACTGGGGATTCCCTCAGCTCTTCAAAGACTTTTATATGGAGGTAAACAGCTCGATGCATCCCTTCCCCTTTCATTTTATAACATTGAGAGAGACGCTACTATAGTTTTAACCCTTCGTTTGAGAGGGGGAGCTACGGGGCAATCTTCATCTGCACAACCTTTCTCCTACAAGGATGTTGTGCATACACAGCCCAAGAAAGAAGCTCAAACCCCTACAGCCCCCAAGCCTTTTCTGGTTGACAGGTTGGAGGATGTTCCCTCCATAGAGATCTCCCATCGAGAGCTGGCAGAACAGCTTCAAAAATATGTAGAAGCTACTATCATTTTTAGATTCAATGGACTATGGCCTCACACAAAGGATCTCTACGACTGTATCTACGTCAACTGGACCCACAACTGCACTATCATCTTCTGCTCAAAGGGCTTCTTTATTGTAGTGTTTGATCACGGCAAGGACTACCAAAAGGTTGTAAATGAATTTCTGTGGTTTTGGGGACCAGCAGGGTTATTCCTTACACCCTGGTTCCCAGATTTCAATCCCTCTACAGATATCATCACCAAGATTCCAGTCTAGGTCAGGCTTCCCAACTTACCTGCTCACTTATGGCACCCTTTCGTCTTTCAAGGTATAGGAAACGCCCTGGGCCACTATATGACTACAGATCCCTATCGGGAGTACCAAGGGCTCTACACACATGGCAGAGTATGTGTTGAAATATATATTAGTAAAGGGTTTCTTGACCAAATCAATCTCAAGATCGGTGATTTCCTGTGGACACAAATTCTGGATTATGAGAACACTTCCTTATGATGTCATCATTGTCACCAAACAGGGCATCTTCAGAACACCTGCCCTGCGTTCCTTGCCAAAAAAAAGCAAAACCTCCCCAAATCTAAACCCAAAAGATGGATACCTTGTTATCCGCCTCCCGTAGATGAAAATGAGCCCTCAAGCTCAGATGAGGAGGAGAATGACGCAGAAATGGAGCAGGCAAAGCAGAGGAAGGACCCCTCCTTTGAGGTCCCCATGGGACCCCCTATCACTACGGCCTCTCAGAAATGTAACCATGAGTCCTTCTCTTCCGACACAGATAAGGAGACTCCGCCTTCAACCAGCAACAGTCTACAAGTGGTTCTAACCCATCCGCACCAATCGGGATGGGTCAAGGTCAACAAAAAGAAAGGGAAAAATTTTCGTATGGAGGATTCTACCCAATCTGGGTAGAACCCTGTTTCTATCTTCTTTTGTCTCTCAGCCTAACTTCTCTGCTCTTTTGTCCGTTTTATGTTCACTCTTCGAGACCTAGGTTGATAGTTTATCATTTCTGGTTGGTCCGTTTCTTGCCTCTCGTGATTGTAATCTCTTCTTGTACCATATGATCGCTCAATAGAATTAGTCTTATTAAAATATATATATATATATAATAATTTAAAAATTGATACAATTAGTTAATTTTTATGATTTTTTAATCTTGGCAATATGAGATGTATCATACTCATGAGGTGTATACTAATTGGTTTGAGTGGGATTTTGGTCCTCACCAAGTCTCAAATTCAAAATTTATAGGGAGGGGTCGAGGATGGAAACCACTTTGGGGAATTAAACTATCCCAAAGGGCGTCCAAACCATACAAAATGGCCATAGCATCTCACTCTCAACCTCATAAAACAAGAGTTTTGATGTCTATCTACATTTATCGGCCATTTAATTTATATAACTACTCTAACATATAAAGCTTACACTAAGTTCTTTTACAATCCATTTCTCATTAATATTTAGCTTGACCCATTCATTCATTGGTGACAATATCAATCATTCTTAATTAAATTATCCTTTCTTATTACAAGTTCAAAAATTTGAGATGTATTTTTTTTAATGTATTATTTATTTATTTATCTTTAACTTTATCTATTATATATATCTTAATTTTTTAATTATATATATATATATATATATATATATATTAATTATAAATTAATTTTATTTAAAAAATAGTAATATTTTTAATTAATTTTATAATAAATTTGAATTTTATATATAATTAATATTTTTTTTTTTTATATTTACTTTTGTTATTATAAATTCTTAAATAGAATATAAATTAACTTGTTTATTAAAAATATATGTATCAAAAAGTGAAATTTAAATGAGTACAATATTAAAAATATATGTATCAAAAAGAGAAATTTAAATGAGTACAATAATCTTTTCCTTATATCCAATTAATTATAAAATTAAATAAATAAAGATAATGTGGATAGATAGATTTACATTAAAAAAAGTCTAAGTTTTGGGTTAGTACCCTTACATATTGTATCACTAACAAAAGGGAGATCCTTAAAAGAGTAAATAGAGTAGTTACCGTCTCCATGACTAATTACACTCTTGAGATAGAAAAGATGTTCTCCATAAATTCTACAAAAGGAGCCCAACAAAATGCAAAATTTGCAAGTTGGCATTATGACATCGAACAAAGACAGGGTAGACAACAGACTAGGTAAAATTTTGTCTTTGCAACCAAGAGACAGAATCACCACAAACCGCGACCATTTTCTCCCAAGTCATGAACTCGACGAGACCTTTGACGCCTAGCACGAGCCCCACCAGCGCTATCCTCTTCACCATTTCTTCCCACTTGAGAAGACAAGATTTCCAGAACTGCCACTTGGGCACTAAGTTTCCAAACCTCTTCACTGAGTCTATCCAATGAGTCCTTCATGTCTACATGATGAACTAAGAGCTTGGCTTCCACAAATAACTGAAAATAATAGTGTTGGCACTCAACGAGATTTTCTAGGTTGTTAATTATGGAAACCAAAGCCTGGGTGGAGTCCAAAATCTTATCTATAATATCTAAGATGCATATAGCATTGTGCAGATCCATAATATTAGCCATTCCAGCAATAGAGCACAAAAATAAGATAACAAATGATTGGAAAACTGCTAAGGGCGGACTCACAGAAGGAAAAACCAGAGCGAAAAATCCAGCAGAGATGGAATTCCAATTACTAATTGCTGAGACCTGGGAATTCCTTTGATGATGCAAAACGCCTCTAAGAAACCATATATAATTAAAAATCAATCCATGACACGAGCTGACTTAAGGCCATTGATCAGGCATCATAGTGAAAATCTCACCAGGACGGAAGAGAAGTGACTGAAATCTCGTGCGGGACAGAGGAATTAACTCCATCCTCATACTTTCCAAGGAAGATGCCGTAGGCAAGAGGGATAGCAATAATGTGACTATTATATCATATTATGGCATAATAAAAATATATTTTCTTATTAAATTGATAGGTGTGTTTAGATTTCAGTGATCCATGTGGCTCCAGACACGCTCAAGAGATCAAGAGGGCTCAGAAATGGTCAAAATTAAAACTAGTCAGAATTCTTTCGAACCAAGACAAGATTTTAGTGCTCGTCGCCCTTATTCCAATGGCATGAAAGACACTCAAATCCAAGTCTATATGAGGGAGATAGAGCTCTTTAAACTTTGACATCACAAGGGAGAAGTGGGGCCCACGGTTCGCAACATGGCATCCCAGTCAGCAGGTGGGAACCACGAGCCTATGTGGCATCTAAGTGTTAGCCAACCAAACCATGACACATGCCACTCTTTCATTGGCTCCTTGCCCCTGCAAAAAAAGACAAAACAAAATGATATTAAAATACCCACATAAAAACAAGAAAATCATTAAAACATAACCATATAGTTATTAGACAAATAAAATCATTTTAAATATTAAAATAGTTATTTTAATAACTATTTATATTTAAAAATGTATATGCACGAGGAAGGCAAGATTTGACCCCCCAACCTCCTCTTAACAATTTGCCTTATTAACCACTGCACCAATGGTGGACATGTGTAAAGTTCGTCGACAAATATACATTTAAACTCACCTTTGCACGGTGTAGGGAGGAGTCAGAACGAGGGTGGACAAGTGGATATGGACCTGCAGAGCAGCAAGGTGGAATCATGTGTGGGACGCTTTTTGAGACATAGAATTTTTTGCAGAGAATATTCCTTGATGCTTGAAAGATTCTATGGGGAGGTAAATTCTCATTTTGTGAGAATGATATGAAGTTTACAGTCATTTTAACCATAATTTCGTAGGGAATGTGATGGTAATGCCATAATGGCCATCTGAGCAACAGATTTGCAGATTCCCTGTTGAACAGAATCTTAGGGAATCTTGAGGGCATCAAAAAGATTCTTTTAGGCCCAAAACTTGTCTAAGTCCATTTTCGACAAACTTTATGTCGATTTTACACCTCTCAGCGACAAGAATCCAATGGAAATTATCGTTTCACCAGCGTAGCTCCCCATTTCTTGGAAATTTTCCAAATTAGAGTGAGGGTGTTAGATTTTTAAGTGTTGAAAGTCGATTCTATGCCCCTCGATGCCACGAATTTGATGGTGCAGCAAAATTCAACAGTTGGGTGTCGACTTCTTCAACCAACTTCAGGGGTTGAGGTATATTTAGTTTGATCATGTGCCTATTTTTTCTGTGAGATGTATTATGATTTCTAGATCCTTTCTTGATGCATGTTCCAGGATCATGTTTTTGCTTCATGTGAGATCATGTCATTCTGATAGGAGGTCCATTGTGAGTGAGATTTCTTGTAGCGAAATGTCTTGCGGAGAGATAATCCACTCGTGTTGAGGGCACATCCTTGTATTAACGTCATCCATGCACATCTTCCCATTTCCAGCACCATATGAAGCGGCCTACCCCATTTTTACACCAGGGCCCTGAGATGTAGCCCATGGTATGTGAACTTCGTTATAAACATCTGGTGTTGTTATGTTATTGATGGTTGTCTTGTTTCCTCTTGCTTAAGCATGCACATGTGTTCTTTTATGCTATTTTAAAATGAAATTATAACAACATCACAAAAGTAAAAGATGGTGGGTAAATCCAGTAGCTGACGGACCCAGATCAAGTGGTAACAGAGTTGTCTTCTTGCTAATGTGAATTGCGAGCGTGAACAACGATTGAATATGCAGCAATGGAGGATGGAAAAGACATGTACAAGGCCATGCTCAAGATGTCCAAAATGGTGGGCATGATGTATGAAGCTCATGAAAGACAGGAGAAAGAAGAAGCAGAAAGTGATGCTTCATCCACATCTTCTAGTGAATATTCATCGCCCCCACCGGATTCTCATCATTCGAATGAGGATATCAACCACAGCCTTCAAGCAGATAACATTGAATTGAAAGTGCTTCTACGAGAGGAGAAAGAGGATAAGAAGAGAGTGCAGCTTCAGTTGCAAGCCACAGAGGCAGCCTTAGAAGAACTAAAGTGCAACAACCAGAGCCTTCAAGCAAAGGATGTTGAATTAAGGAGGCTTCTACAATAAGATAAAGAGGATAAGCAAAGACTGCAGCTTCAACTACAAGCTGTGGAAGAGGCCTTGGAGGAGTTGAAGTGCAACAAAGGCTTGAAGTAACCATCATCACCTATTTCTGAATCGACATCTGAGGTAAAAAATGTTGATGTTTCTTCAGTTTCATCTGCACATGCTGTCATTTCTATTGGAAATGTGTAGATACCCATTACAGGAACTAGCATGTGACTCCTCACCAAGATGGGATACAAAGGAGGAGGACTTGGTGTTAATGGCCAAGGCATGATTTAGCAATTAGAGGTCATGCAAAGACCTCAATTAGCAGGTTTGGGATACACTGAAGGACAATGCTCGAACGTGTCAGAATCTTCCAATGCATGGTTGAAACCATTGGGGAAATAGATTGATAGGAACACTTCACCATCATCCTATGACAGTGCACATTGCAAAGAAAGAGCTGAGGCAAGATATCGTCACCATGATCGCACCAGAGACAACCAACAAAGGTATAACAAGTCTCAGTATTATAGTGTTGATTTTGATTACAAGCATGTCACTAATAATGAACATAAATCATGGCATCGAAAAACATGTAATTTTTGTGGATTACATAACCATGTATTTGCTAAGTGTTGGAAAATAATGGTAGCACGAAAGAGGATGAGGCGTGAAATGCCTTATCCACCATACGAAAAGGAGAAGGTAAATCAGGTCTGGAGGAAGAAGACTCATTGTGATCATTGCGATAGAAGTGGCCATCAAAGACCCACATGTTGTAGGATCCATCCAGAGCAGCGCCTTAAGGACAAAATTTCAATGCATGAACAGTTGAAACAATTGTTCAACAAGAAAATACACCACAGAGAGATGACCCATTCACTTTGATAAGTGAGAGATGGTTTTTATAGGGTTGGTAATGTGTTTGGCCTTGTTTTTTTAAATCATGTGTTTCAATTTGAAATGTAAAAGTGATGATGTGTTTTCCATCACTTATGAAGCAACAATGATGTTTTTGGCCTTGTATTGATAATTGTGGTATTGATTCCATTTGATGTAAACTTGACCACAGAGTATGGTTATAAACTCGTGGAAAGTGTGGGCAATGCTTGGGTCATACGTTGGTCATGTAATTGAGCATGTAATTTGCTGAAGAATGTACTACAGGTTTGTAGAGGATGCGGGTGTCGGCTCATCGCTTCTGACTCCGAAGGACAAAGGTGAAGGAGAATGAAGGGTGACCTTTCAAGACACTTGTGGTGCAGATAAGGTACAAAGCAGTTGTATATTATTTTCATGTTATTGGTGGACCAAGGGCACCTCAGTGTGGAGGATTGTTCCAGGTGGCTCTAGACACCCTCAGGAGATCATGAGGGCTCAATATTCAAATTGTTCAGAATGCTTTCGAACTAGGACAATATTGTAGTGCTCGTCGCCTCGATTCCATCGACGTGAACGACAGTCCAATCTGAGTCCGTATGAGGGATATATAGCTCTTTAAAGTTTGACATCACAAGGGAGAAGTGGGGCCCACAGTTTCAAACATGGCATTCTAGTGAGCACGTGGGACCCACAAGCCCACGTGGCATCCAAGTGTTAGCCAATCAAACCATGACACATGGTGCTCTTTCATTGGCTCCTTGCCCTGTCGAAAAGACAAAACAAAATTATATTAAAATACCCACATAAAAACAAGAAAATCATTAAAACATAACCATATGGTTATTAGGCCAACAAAATCATTTTAAATATTAAAATTTATATATATATATATATATATATATATATATTAACATTAAAATCCATATGTTTAAAACAAACCATGTTAAAATATATATATATATAATTGGTATGGTATGGTTTTAAAACAAACGACTATGTTGGAACTAAATATATATTAAAGTTTGAGAAAACAACCAAACAACACATTTAACCAAGCGTACATGTATCAAATGGTTCAAGGTGGGAACCTTTCCTCAAATTTTACACTCATAAAAGAGGTTTACACCTTGAGTTTTTTTATCCCTCTAAGCACTTGATCGATCTAGAGTTAAGATGGATCTATGTTGATTTAACTATCAATAATTATTAGGTGGATGGTAGAGATTTAACCTATCTGGAATATTCTAAAATATATTTAGTAGCATTCACAAATTAAAGGTTAAGGTTTTTTTGGTCTTTTTAATTGAATTGATTAATTAAAAAAAAGGTCACATAAACAAGAGAAATATGAAATGAGTTGTGATTTTGTGAGCATGTGGTATTGATAAGTCATGTATTAACCCATGGTAGTGTAACAAAGCCTATTTATAGATTAAGAATCTCCATGGTTAAGATCTTAATTACATGTTTTTTAAATGTATGTATGTTTAACTTATATATTAATTATTTTTATAGTTATTAATAATAATATTTCAAATAAATTTATATTTAAATTAATTTTATGATTTTTTAAATTATTTCAATAGGCATTCTATTTTGTAATAGGGCTTCTGGAATTTTAACTTAATTACTAATAATTATTAGGTGGACTTTGGGGATTTAACTTCCTTATAATATTCTTAGTAGTATACACAAATTAAAGATTAGGATTTATCTCCAAAATAGTTTTTTTTATCAGTCAACTGGCTTCTATTAATTTGTCAAAACATTACAAGAGATAGGTAAGAATTTCTATGCTCTACTGACCTCTCTCCTACTAGATTTGTTGGCCGAGAGGGAAATACAAAAACTAAGAGAAAAATGCCAAAATTTACATAGTAACCAAAAACAAAATGACCACAGAGCCTAGAACACGTAGAGTATGAAGATACAACCCACCACCATCAAGGATCATGAGGAAATGTCAGTGCATGACCAACACCAAGTACGTTTGGAGTTATAGTATCCCTATGAACATGAAACTCCAAATGAGAAAGTCAACCCTCAACCTGATTCAATTGATCATTTGTTCACCTTTGGCTCTATCTAAGAGAAGCCAAACAATTGAGGATGTCCCTTTGATTGTGTTGTAGGTAATTTATATAATTTATCACTTCATTATGGTCATCATGTCACTGTTGACCCAAATCCTCCAAAAGTGCAGTAACATGATGTAGCTACAGGTTTAGAGAGTCCATAGAGGGTGGAAGATCCACACGACCAGGAGATGGGACCTGATCATGATCCATTTCACCTTGAAAATCCGCCTCGACAACCCGATCACCTTCCACTTCCCATGCCAACTAGCCACTAGGTCTAACCCCCATCGAGCCCATCCACATTACCAAAGCATCGTTTCAATTTCAACAAACCACCAAGACCTACGTCAAATTATTACCCAAGCGTGGGAGACCAACATCGTTATCCAACTTCTGATTTCAATAGCAAGAGTGCCTTCAGGCACTACATTGTGGGCCACAAGGGTCTCATAAACTTCCCTCCCCTTGTCTACATTTCTCCAAGTGACCAAGGGACTTAGAACCTTATTATGGAAGGAAAAGAACCATAACTCCAAATTCTAACCTCCCATCCCAAAATAACCAAGGGTTGAAAACAAACAGTAATTACCACCATCAACTGAAAAACTTCAGAAAGGTTCTACAATTTCTAAGGGAGAGAGATCTGAATTGAAATGAAAAAACCCCACACCTAAGCTTCCAACAAGAGCGACACTCTATGTTCCAAATAACAAGATAAGATGACTTACTATATAGGCATTAAAAGAGAAAAAAAAACTCGCTTGAATTAACGAACGACGAACCAAAGTAGTGAAGTGTCATCCCACTCCAATACTAGCCAGCAATAAGGGAAATTTCAATAGACCCTCGCTCTAGGATCCCACACCCTGCGAGTTGGTTCACCAATGAAGCCACAACCTAGACTCCACCATCCTAATGTAGACTTAAATGTAGATATCACCAAACTGAATAGCATGCATAGTTTGGAAGTCTATGCATACTATCATCATCATGTGGAAGGTTCAAATCCACTCCCTTCCACACCATTAATGTCAATCTCATCCATCCCCATCGGGGTTATCTCCAAAATAGTTATGCCCTTTTTTCTGTCTTTTTTTTTCAAACGGAACAAGTGACATTTATATTAAAACAATTGGATAGATGGTCAGAACCATTTACATGTTCTAGAGATATCCAAGGCTTGCAAATTTGAGATTAGGCATGGAGGATCAATCCAAACCCTCAGGCAAGTTCCCCATGACACAAAAAAATCATTTTCTTTCCAAGTAAATTTTTTCCAAAAAAAAACCCAATATCCAGACACATTTACATTCCATTTTTCACCGATTTTATTTTTATCTAGTCTAACTTCTTGTTTTTCTTTGTGAATAACTTTTTCCTTTCTTCCCAACTTGAATCCAACCCGCATTTTCAATAAATTTTGGCAGATCATTCTTTTTCAAGTGCATGATAGTTTTCTTGAGATCTTCCTCATCCACTTTATATACCTAAGAAGTTTCCTTTTCAACATTATACTTGTCTTTTACGGAGGGGATCCATTTTCCACAAGGGATTGTTGCTTTTCCACTAACGTTGCATCATAGGAATCCTTACTCGCAACCGGAGGATCCACATTTGCATGTGATTTTTCTTGCTTAGATTATGTTGTCGTGGATGTGATTTATTTAGTCGAGTCTTCTTCCTTCTTGTCTTTTGGTTCTTTCTTGTATGTAATCTCTTCCTCTTTATATATCGTATAGTGATCACCTTGCGCTCCTTCCCACCATTTGGGCCTTCGATATTTTTCTAGTATTTGCTACTCCGAGAACATTTGGGAAAATTTTCAATTACATACCCCTTTTCATAACATTTTCTACACTGAAATTAAATATTCTCATAGTAGATCTTTCAGACCCAAACATATTTTGGAGCCGTCAAATTATTATTAGCAGGAAACCCCTTATTGAAGTCCATCTCCACACAAATGCAGGCATAAGTAGTCTTGTAAATTTTTTTAGTTTCATAATAATGATGATAAAACTTTCCTAGTGCATTCACAATGGAGGAAAGTGATTTAAGATTAGAAAAATGCAAGGGAAGGTTCAGAAGTCTTACCCAAACAAGGGCTATGGAAATTGATGTCGTTACCAGATCAAAATTGGGAGACCATGGTTGCATTAGGATACCAACACTACCCCAAAACCATGGCCCAGCTTCACATATGACCTTATTTTCCTCTATATTATCAAAAACCATAGCATAAAAACCAAGATACATAGGGTAAATGTTCATTTCGCCCATCAAAAAGGGCTTCCATGTCTCATAGATCCATTTGTGCAGATCAGCCAGTCGTGACCAGTACCCATTAAACCTGCAAACCAAGCCATTCTCTGAAAAATATTTTTCACAACAGAAAGCTTCCTGATCCACATAAACATTGAGGGAAGGAATTTCTTGAACCACCGGAAGACCAGAACCAAATTTTAGCATAGATTTGTATGAAACCAAAGAAGAGCTAACTTGATCGGAAGCCATACCTACGTAAGAAACTATCTTTTTCGATGAATCGCATGGATTCACATTGAAACGATCTGTGGAAAATCCATGCAAACAAAGAAAATATTGGATGGCTAGAGTGAAACCGTAGTCACTGCAAGGGTTTCCAAAGCTCCTTCCATTCTCACTTTTTTTCTCTTTTAATTAAATTAATGGACTGAAAAAAAAAAATCATATGAACAAGTGTAGTATGAAGTGAGATATGGTTTTTTAGGCATGTGGTATTGATAAGACATGATATTGCCCATTTTTTTGTAACAAAACCTATTTAAATATTAAGAATCTACATGGTAAAGTGGGAGTAAATTTCCATAGTTAAAAATCTTGTTCCACATTTTTGTAATTGTATATATGTTTAACTTATATATTAATTAACTTTGTAATTAATAATAATAGTAATAATTTAAAATAAAATTATAATTTAATTAGTTTTTATGATTTTTTTTAATGTTAGCAACATAAGATATATATAAAGTAAGTGTTTTGATGCTTATTATAGATTGATGTTTAACAACATTTTCTAACAATTTAATTTATATGGATGCACTAGTTTGAGGAACGTAACATGTATTATGAAGTAAGTGTTTTGATGTTTATCAACATTTATGCTTAAGTTATTATGTCATTTTATTCCCTATTAAAATCATATAAATATTTAATTATCAATCAAATTGATTTATATTAATTAATGATGGTTAACATTTCAAAATATTAATTTTAATGTATTCCATTTTAAAAGGAAAAATGTAAATAATATAAAAATAAAAAATAAATAGATAAAATTGTAGTCTAGCTAATAGAAAAGAGCACTCTTTTCACCTTTCTAAAGTTGAGCCAAGAAAGTTTTGGAGGAAAATTCTTGTTGGTAAAATGAAAGAGAATAATTCAATCCCCTTAAAGAACTGGGATATCTATCTTAAGAATCTTTATGAATCACCTAACGCCATGGGCACCATCTTGAACACTCCTATAGAGGAGGATACATTCTCTTTGGAAGACGGTGATTTCGAGATTAAGAAACTCGCTAATGGAAAAGCTAGGGATATTGAAGGCTACCAATAGCTAAAAATCTGAAAATAGGAAGGTATGTCTTCATCTCTCATATACACAAACTCCTCAACCTGGTAGTGAAACAAGGCTTCCCTAAGCCTTGGATGCAAATCCTTATTGTGCCTATATTTAAAAGTGGGGACAAAAACATTCCCTTTAATTATATACCATTATGATTAGCCACGTTTTAGCCAAGTTGTATGGACTCATTTTGGAAAAGAAGATTAGTATTTGGATTGAAAACCATGGTAAATGAGTTAAAGAGCAAGTTGCTTGTAGGAGACATCACTCAACTATATACCATCTTATCACCCTTACTATCATTGTAGAAGAATGTTGTAATAATAATACCAATCTCTTATGTTGTTTTGTTGACTTTATAAAAGCTTTCGATATCGTTCCTTGAGATAAGCTATGGAAGAGAATAGAAGAGATAATGGTTCCTCCAAAGCCTAGGGCTAATGTGACTAGGCTATACGAGAATTTTATTTCCAAGCTCAAGACCACTGAGGGTTGGTCAGAATAAATTACATGAAATATCAAAGTTAAGCAAGGATTTCCCTTATCCCCTACCCTTTTTGGCATTTATATTGATATCTTGTTCGAAGAGTGTTTAGAAGCTGCAGGATGTGATGGCCCCAGGCTCATTGGTATGGCCATTACCCTTATCCTTTATGTTTTTGATATCGTTCTTTTATCTAGGAGCCATGATGATCTCGAAAAATAGCTTGGAATCCTCCAAGATTATTTCTCCTCTATGGGTATGATTTTTAATACCGACAAGACTAAATTCATGATAATTAAATCCAAAAAGATAAATTATGACAATAACTACTTGGAGAAAGTTTTTTCATGCAAATATTTGGGAATCAACATTCATCATTAGCTCAATTGGAATTATAGCATTGAGAAAGGAATAATTGGAGGTTGGAAAGCTTATTATGGGCTTGAAACCAATTTTAAGTCAATATATCTTTAGGCATAGAGTAAAAAGAAGTTCTTCTTTGAGACTCTCATCACCCCTTATTTTATATGGATGTGAGGTATGGGGTAGTAGTATATCTAGAGAATCTTGGAGGAATATTGAGTTGATCCAAAAGCAATTTATAACCTACAACCTTAATATTAAAGGAAATACTCCCTACCTTATCCTCTTGATTGAAGCTAGCATTTCCCCCATTCAAAGCATGGCTATGAATAGGTATCTCATGTATAAGCAGAATAGTATACAACTTGGAAGCCAATATGTTTCCTAAATTTTCTTCTAACTTTAGCCAATACCCACACCTCTGGCTCAAGCGAGGTTGGCATAAGGATGCCTAGTCTTGGCTAGACCATTCGGGGGTAAAGGAGGAGATCATCTTGAAGAATAAAGATAATATTAAAATATTATTACTTCCAAATTGAAGGAGAAGTTTTGGAATGATCAGGAAATAGAGGGAAAAAGGAAGCTAAGGAATTATAAGGAGGTGATCAACCCCAATATTGAAGGCCATAATTATCTTTCAGTCATGACCAGAGCTAAGAATAAAATGAACATTGTCAAGATAAGAATTATTTCTCATGAGTTTCAAAGTGAAACCAAGTGTTGGTATATTCCCAAAACACCTTGAAACGAAGTTTGTCACCATTGAGATACTATGAGGCTTAAAGACAAAATTCACTTTCTCTTGGATTTCCCAACTCTTTCTCACATTTGTTTTAATTTTTAAAATATTTACCACACTACCAACATTCTTGACTTGTTAAATCAACAAAATTACGGTGATCTAGGAATGCTTATCTCCCTTCTTTTTCGGAAATAAAATATTAAATAATCTCAATTAATCTCTTACTTTCTTAAGGTTTGATAGACAATATTGGACTTACTGGATGTTAATCATCATTTTTATTTTTATATTTCATATGAGGAATATACATGTTTCAAAGTATAACAATGCTTTAATTTAGTATATCTAAGTTCATCATATCATATCACTTGTAGAAATTGAATTTGGGTGATGAAAATCTCATTCCTTTCTCTCAACCACCGAAAATAAACACAATCGAAAATAATAATAATAATAATAAATAATAATAAATTAAATACTCAAATTTAAAATTACATTTTAATTATTGGATATAAATCATTTTAAATTTCAAAATATAATAAAAACACATTAATATTTTATAATAAAGTATTTATTCATTGTCAATATATAATTTATTATATAATAATGATAAATAGTGTACCTCTTAAAAGTGAATGAATTGCAGAGATGGTCAAGAATGTCATAAAACAATATTACAACTCCATTCAAAAATTAAATGTAAGGAATATATTATTATCTTTGTATAAAAGAACTAAAATGATATTTCATTTTCCATTCAATTCAAAAGCATTAAAGCATTTAATGAAATGGAGTATTGGAAAATGTCATTTCACTTTTTAATAACACATTGTGATATTTAATTATATTGACTTTTTAAATAAAATCACCAACTTTGGATAAAAATTCGACAATAGAATTTGTTAAATGTGGTCCATTAACTTTAATTAGTTCTTGTCTCCACCATGGATTATAGTTTATTATTTTTCCTCTAATTATTTTGACTATTTTGATTTTGTATTAATTTATCTTAATTTTCTAAATATATTTAAAATTTTGTTTAGAATAATTAATTTATTTTAACTTTCTAAATATATTTAATTTTTTGGTTTAAATCCTATATGAATTTAAAATAATTTTTTTATTTATGAATTTTATATTGATTAAATAATATATTATTTGAAATTATTCTTTTAAATATTGTATTTTTTATTAATTGTTAAAATTAAAAAATCACATTTAAAGAGCAAATTTATTAGTGGTCTTTTTTCAAGGCTCTGACATTGTTTTCACTAATTACTCTAGAAATGTTGCAGTGAGGCTTTGATATTGCTACATTGGAGGCTCTAACATTGTTGCACAAGGGTAACTATAAATGGAGGCTATAATATGTAGTTTGTATCACAATGCTTAGGTGTACCTATAATAAATTTCAAGTTGCATTGTAGTTCTATTTGCTTTTACTTTGAAGTGAAACAACTTAAGAGCTTGCTTCAACCTTATTTGTGTTGCAATGAGCAGTCATGAAGAAGAAATGATTTCTACTTTTCTAGAAAGAACTTGATGTGAAAGCAATACAATTTGAAAGACTTACTTCAACTTGGAAATATTGGAATCTTAATATATGAAAATGGAAATGACCAATCGAGCAATTCAAACCCTAAAACTATTGCAAATCACTATAGTGACTTGCACCCACTCCATAATTGCCCAAAGTTTGCTTTCACACAATCAAGTTGTGGATCATGTGTATGATATTATGTTTAAGCGTATTCCTACTATTATGTATGTTAACAAAAAGACACATATAATTCAAAGTTATTCACCCTTTTATCAATAATTTCACAATGTTGGTCGCAATAGCCAACAATGGAAATAAAATGATGGTGGTGAAGCTTAGAGAAAATTTTAATTTCAATCAAAAAAATTGTTAAGTATTGTTTAGAGCTTTGATTCCCCCATTTCACAACCACTTTGGTAGCATCTTCAAGCATCCTCTTCAATCATACTCTCGTGAAGCTTTTGGTAGCTTCTCGTATCTCTGCAAATGTGAAGTGTTGTGAAGCCTATGCCATGTGACTTAGCTTTTGGATTATTTTAGATTCCAAGTCATATTCATTGTAAACTGGATCATGTTGAACTAGCCTATAACTAAAAATATTTATCAGGGACAAGATTTTGGGACTCGAGAGGCCTTCATACACAAAAGTGTAACTTTACAAATAAAACAATTTCCCTTTGTAGATTTGCACAAAGGGGATACCTAATTGGGATTAAAAGATAAAATAAAATTTTCTACAACTCAAGTACTTTATTTCTCACTGTGCCATTTATTTTGAAGGAATTTTGTTCAAATTAAATGCATCCTTAGATGGCTAGCATGCATTCTAACATTGGGGAGGAAGCACATCATATGTGAGAGCATGAATCTCATGGCAAGAGATTTCGCAACATCCACGTCCAATTAATATTAACTTTTTGTACATGGAACTAAAGCTTGGTTAGCATGAAACCAAAGGTTGATCAACATTATCAAATGCATAAGTTTCAATTAAGATATTGGATATATGATAGTAAATAATTTTTCAAATCACTGCCATGTATGGGAACTAACAAGGAATGGTTTCCTCACTAAAAATGTTATTGCAGATATCATGGATCATCTCAAGTTCTACGATTATGGATAAGACATCCAAACACAACCCCAAGCTCATATTACATTTCGTGCTTTCTCTAAAAAAAAATATATAGGTAGCAACCACCAGATCTAAATGCAACATACAAATGGATTCATTAGGATTCTTCTTAAAAACACACATTCATTTGATGGTTGGAGACCTAAATATATTCATTTACTTGAAACTCTTGGAAGATTCACTATTTAGACTACCTTTTGTATGATGTCTCTAATCCACCATCATAGGTACCTAGGATTCCTTCTATATAAGAGCCATGAGAATGTAATTTATTGCAACTAATGCTCCTTTTAATTGGGATGGAATTACCCTAACATAAAATATGTCAAATTTAGTAAACTTAACTCAACAATAAACATTATCATGTCCATTTACACCATTGTGTTTCAAACCTTACAAATGAAACCATCATGAAATCCTTGTGTTTGAGATATTCTTTTTCCAACGATTCTTTGAAGGCTCTAGGTTCAATTCTTGTATTCTCCTTTATTATATGTTTCCTTGGCTATGGAACTATGGAGCAGATGAATTTGTGATGTCATATACACTAAATCTCTATAGATCATATGTAAAACGTGCATGGTGGCTGCAAGGACACATGAAAAGTGAGCTTATTAGTGTTTGTAAGGCGTTATGCTTGATGTAAATGTACACATGACAAACAAGCTTAATAGAGTTTGTAAACATTGTTGGCATTACATTCAAATGCTACACATCATGCATTGTACATGTTATGTTTTCCTGGGATGTAAAGGAGAAAATTTTCCATTTAAAAGAGAATATACAAACAATAGTGAGTCTATACGTTGACTTACCATATATTGCATTGCATTATTGACAAGTGCTAAACCTTAACCCTAGAAATTTACACTCTACATCTAATGAAATACTAGCTGTTATATCTTGAGTGAAAATGGACTAAAATCACATGTTCTTCAATAATATTCTCTTATACTTAAGAACTCTATGAGACAAATAATTAGTTTGAAATCATGGCCAGTCTAACCATTGTCACATTTATTTTCATGATATTTCAATGATGGCTCTCAATAATATTGTGATTCTTATGTGGATTTTTGAAATTCATTGAGTATAAGGTACCTTGAGTATTTTTATTTTACCCTTGAATAAGTTTAAATTTGAAGATGCAGTATCTCTTTCCAAAATGAAATTGTGATTATCTGTATCATGGACTAGTTGCTTGGAAATTTCTCCTTGTTATTCGAAAAAATTTCAAGTGAATATGTTCCAACAATGCTTATTTAATTATGAAAGTTACTTCAATATGTTTGTGTAAACTAAGCTTGAGGGTTCATAGAGGATAAGAAATTCACAATAATTGCAGCAATATTTGTCATATCAATGAAAGGAAAAATAAGTTGATATCTCAAACTTTCAATATGGTTAGCAATTGGAGGGGGGGGGGGTTGTGTAGAATTTGGGGGGTTAATGTTGACCTTTATGGAAACCAGGAAACTTCCTTTGCTTGGGGAATTGGAGGCTCAACAAAAATTAAGGTTGAATTTGATCTGCTACAACAATGTCTATGTATAGAAATTAGTCATAGAATAGAGTCATTGGTCATTGGTATCATGTGTTTTTTGGTATATTCTTGGATTGATTCGGTATTATAATTTGCTCACCATGGTGGAGGTTCTTGAGGTTCCATATTTGGCTCTCTTCCTTCCTAATTTCATGATTCTTGGGAAACTTTGTGGCCTTCTTGCTCAAATAATATTATATTTTCCACCTTGTTTGTCTTTTTCACAATCTAGTTGTTGGAAGGCATATTCTAGATTTATCCAAGGGTCATGCACCTAGATTTGGTTTTGGGATTTGTCCTTAGGTGAATATATGTAAGAAATATAGCTTGGGAAGGAAATTCTAGTCCCTAGGATTAGTTCTCTTGCTTAGCATTCTTTGTATATTTTAGTTCCACTCTTAGTAAATTCTGGTTTTAGTTATTTAGTGGTCAAATTTTAGAAGAATTAATCAGGTTTTTCTAGGGTCTACATACTTTTCTTTGGTTTTGGGCTCTATTATTCAATATATTCCCAACCCCTGAGTGTAGTCTCCTTGCTCAAGATTCTTGGATTTTTTATTTTTTTTTCATAATTGTTTTGGTTCAAGTTATTTGGTGGTTGGTTTGTAGATATTTCCATTTTGGATTTTGTATTCAATACCTTAATTTGGTTTTATTCTAAACTTTTTATACTAATATGGACCCAAGGGACCTACTAGAAATTCAAACAATTTTACAAAGGCATGAGGAGACACTACAAGGAAATGATATAGTTTTCTTTTCAATATTCATTAGTGTACATCATATCAGGAAGAATTATGCATCCCATAATGCATATATAATTAATATTTTAGATCAATAAAGGAAAAATATCGATGAGATTGAAGTAGAGTTTCATGTGATGGAGAATTTGGTCCTCAATTTGCAAAATTATTCTCTGTCTATGACCACAATTAATCATGTCCCCATGAAATCACTTAAGGGTGACCCAAATGTTGAAGAGATTGTACACCAGTCGAAAGAATATATTGAAGAGGGTCAACAAAACCTATCAACACTTTATGGGGAGAAACAAACCAACATGTTTTTATGTATTCTATATGATTTTGAAAGTAGTATGTATCTTGGGCTTCTTTTATAATTTGTATTTTCTATGTTAATAGTATAGTTTTAGGAATCAATAAAGTTTCATATATAACATCTAAAATTTGCAAATTTTGTCTAAAGAAACACAACAAACTTCATTGTATATCTTTCCAATAGTTATGTTATAACCCTTTTAATATAATTTCTCCCACTTATGGTTTATAAAAAATTATGGTCTGTTGCCATAAACACATAACATGATAGAAACATGTAGTTTATAATGGAGTCAATTAGCTCAAGCTTGGATGGTTGGGAGGAATGATTGTTAATGGAAATATTGGTGTAATTGTTTTAAGCCCTATGTTGTCCATGTAGAGGTTTGCAATTACACCAAAACCCACATGCATTATTAAACTTCCAAAACCTTCCCATTACCTTGAGTGGGTGATTATTCCACGTGATTAATTCTGAGAGGTGTGATGGCCAATCTAATAAACCATGCCTTGAGAATATGTATTCCATACTTAAAAAATAATAATAAACAATGAAATCGTCAAACGTTCTTTATTTTTATTTTTATAATTATATGTTGAGAAGAAAATTGAAATATATATATATATATATATATATATATATATATATATATATATATATATATATATATTGAAAATATAATTATATTATTTTGATATGATAAGAAAAATATATAATTTCAAATGTAGTAAATTAATTAGTGGATAAATATGTATTTTCTCGAACAAGATTATACATTTAGAATATGAAAATGTTTGTCCTAATTTATTCATATATTTTTTCAAAATTTCAATGGTATTTATCATTTTGAAATCCTTGTATCGAGATATCAATGGTGTAAATGGACAGTTGCATGTATGGGTGGTGACTCTATCCTATCCCTCGCCACGTGATGGTCAACTGATGCCTCACCACATGCATATTTGGAGGAGGTAGTTTATAACTCGGACAATGATCACCAACGAGAGGGACTTTTGTGAGCATAGAGATGTTTG
Source organism: Pinus albicaulis (assembly GCA_034641835.2). Classification (NCBI taxonomy): domain Eukaryota; kingdom Viridiplantae; phylum Streptophyta; class Pinopsida; order Pinales; family Pinaceae; genus Pinus; species Pinus albicaulis. The sequence goes on from CM076579.1 coordinate 972,334,638, forward strand.
AATGATTAAGTTGGACTCTGTGATAATTATGTGGGAAACATGCAACATGAATGTATCAATCTTGTGGCCCATCCTAAGGTTTTTACTCCCACGTGGTATGATGGTAATAACTCTAACCCTTCCATCAATTATTGTGCTTATATTAATCTTGGCTTTGGTCTAGATCTCTATTTGAGCTCCCCTATTTGCAATCTACTACTTGATTTGATTACCATGGATCCTTACTCCTCTCGCCGAGGAAATTCCCTTTCCCATTGAACCAAAGTGGAGATTATTATTGTCGTTGGTGAGACCACCTTTCAATGTTTATTCCCATGTGATATTTAAAAAAATATTAAAGCCATGGAGGAATATATCAAAATCAAAGTGCAAGACATGTATATATAGGATGAGAATGTTGATATCTTAATCAAGGAATTTGTGATATGGGAACCAACTACATGAGAGATTGATTTTTTAAGGATTATTGAACTTTAATGGCATACAAAAACATTTGTTACTCATGTTTTACTTCCTGAGGAATTAGACTGTCTCAAGTTTAGATAATGATTGGAGAATTTAGTGAAGAAAAGTCATCTTTTGGTTACCCTTTGTTCATGGTTCGTAGAGAAACATGATGGGGTTCTATTGTAGCGGCTCCAACCACCCTCCAAAAAATTTCCATTGGTTGGAATTTGGAGCCTAACTTTCTATAAAATCTAACAACTGGATTCAAACTGATCTTGTAATATACTAAAACAACATACTAAATCCTTATACAATTTGCAGAAACAAAACACGATCAGACAATCACATAACAAGTAAGAGAAAAAAATAATCAATCGCACAACACAAGATGTATCTGCGGAAAGAACACTACCTAAAACTCCGCTATCTATATATTGTATAAAGTGAAGGATAATGAAACAATACAATGCTTTCCCTTTCAAGAGAAACTCTTGCACTCTGCCAACTATCTCACAGTGATCTAGGAAAAATCGAACAAATACTTAGCCAATTCTCCCCCTCTACTCAGCCTGCCCTGCTCATTCATTCCTTGAGGAATTGAATCCCTATTAAATAGGAAAATCCCTTGGTTTTATTGCACAATCCTTCCTAGGCCTCCAACTGACTCTATAATTGACATGTACAATTTTCTAATTATACAACTGATAGTTATCATCCCTTTAACCTCAGTTGCAACTAGGCCTTCCTTAGAACTGACATGCAACAACCATTTATAGTGAATTATTAGTTAACTGATTGATCATTACTTGTCAATTAAATCAAATTTAATTCACTTGACCTCTCTCATCACTCAACTAGAACTAGTTAAACTAATTTTAACTCAATTTATTGAGTTAGCTAATTACAACTCACAAATAATTGTAACTAGACCCCCTTAAATCATGGGAGAACTCTACATGCATCCTCTTAGAACCTCAACTAGAATTTCCTAAGCTAACTCATTCATTATGACTTAGTTAACTAATACAAGTTGTCATGATGAAATTACAATTTCTATTCTAATTTAATTAAGGGAAAATAAAGTCATAAGCCCCCTTAGGGTGCCATTTCAACACTCCCTCTCAACAAGAAAAGGATTATCTGCTACCCCGATCCTGCCTTTGTGGAATTCGAATTTTCTTCTTGCTAGCACCTTTGTCAAGATGTCTACATCCTGATCCTCTGTGGGAATGTGCTCCAATCACATAATCTACCTCTAAACACAATATTTGAGATGGTGATACTGGATATCAATATGCTTGCACTTGTCACGGAATATTGGATTAACCGAGAGTTTGATGCAACTCTGGTTATCACAATGTATCATTTTCGGATCCACTTGTTGACCAAACAAACAAATAAGTATCTTCCTCATCCAAATGGCCTCGCATGCTTCCTGACCAGACGCCATGTGCTCTACCTCTACATAAGTAAGTGTAACTGATCTCTGTTTCCTGTTGTACCAAGAAACTATTGGGTATCCTATGTTAAATATTCCTCCTATTGTGCTCTTCCAATCGGATGGACTCCCTGCCAAATCTGCATCGATGAAGCCTTCAAGCTTCACTCCCTCTCTTTGTCTATACCATAATCCATACTTTATAGTTCCCCTAAGATATCACAACACATGCTTCACTGCCTTCCAAAATAGCTTGGTCTGCTTAACCATATCTTGGCTCAAGTAGTTTACTACGTAGCATATGTCGGGTCTAGTGTTCACCAAATACATAAGTGAACCCACTAGCTTCCTGTAAATAGTAACATCCACTACTTCGCCTGAAGTATCATCCTCATGCCTCCATTTTCCTGCTAGAAGTGTCTCCATGGGTTTGTTGCCCTCCATGTGGAACTTCCTCAGAATCTCATTGACATATTTTCCCTGAGATACAAATAGCTCCCCATCTCTTTTCCATATTTCGAATAAAAGGAAATTTTGCAAGAGCCCCATTCCTTCATCTCAAATACTCTTTCAAGATCATCTTTTCAATAATTTTTGAGTTTCTCATCACCTGTCAGTATCATATCATCAACATAAAGTACAACAATCAAAATCTTACCATCAACCACAATATGATATAGGTTCGCATCTGCTTCACTCTTGGTGAAGCCCAACCTGGTGAAATAGTTTTCAATCATGGTGTACCAAGAACGAGGTGATTGCTTTATCACATATAGTGCTCTCTTGAGTCTGCACACATACGACTCCCTGTCTAAGGTCTCAAAACCTTCTAGCTGCTCAATGTACGCTTCTTCCTCAATAACTCCATTGAGAAATATTTTCTTTACATTCATCCGATGTATCTACCATCCCATATATGCTGAGAGTGCAAGGAGGGATCTAAAATATGAGTACCTTGCGACTGGTGAAAAATTATCACCATAGTCAATCCTCTCCACCTGAGAGAACCCGCTAGCCAAAAATCTAGCCTTGTGCTTCTCCACGCTCCCATTTGTTGTCTGCTTCACCTTGTAGACCCACCTGGATCCTATAATTGATTTCCCCACTAGTCTTCGGACAACTTCCCATGCACTATTTCTGATAATCGAGTCATACTCCTCAAACATGGCATCAACCCACACTAGTTGTTGCATGGCTTCTTCAAAAGAGGATGGTTTTATCTCAATACCTATACTCATAAGAGCCATGTATCCAGTGTATCGCTTTGGGAACCTTCTCTACCTGCATTGTGATGTGGGTGCTCCCACATTATCACTCACATATAACAATAATTTTTTAGCCTATATGGTGTGTTTCCTTCCATCTCTGGTATATGGCTTTGCATGGGTAGCTTCTACCACTATCTTTTCCTCTGCTTGTGGCTACTCCACATCCTGAGGTTCATCCTTTGGAGCTAAGAACTCCTCAACTACATGCAACTCAAGCTCCCTCTCAAGGTACAATCGCATGGCTTTGTCTTCATTAAAATTCATATCTCTTCTTACAATTTTCATTATGTATGTTGGTAAGTACACCCGATAGTTTTGAGGTGTATCAGTGTACCCCACAAATATCCCCAAATGTTGTTAGCTCTAGCTTCTTCCTGGCATCTTTGGTCACATGGAAATAAACAGATGAACCAAAAATTTTAAAATACGACACATCTAGTCTCTTGCCTGAAAAACCCTCCTCTGGTGTACTCATCCCAAGTATCTGATGATGACTTATGTTCTCCACAAATACTATTGTACTGCATGATTCTGCCCACATATGCAATGGCAGGCCCTGATCATGCAACATAGCTCATGTTTCTCCCACAATAGTTTTGTTCTTCATTTCTGCAACCCCATTCTATTGTGGGTTATGAGATCTAATGAATTCACTTTGAATTCCTTCTATGGCACAAAAGTTCTTGAATTCTTTAGAGATGTATTCTCCACCCTTTTCGCTTCTCAAAGCCTTCACCTTCTTCCCTGTATCTTTCTCTATAAGTGCCTTGAACTCACAAAACTTGGAGAACGTCTAATATTTCTTCTGCATGAATAAAATCCAACACTTTCTTGCAAAATCATTAAAAAAAAATCACATAATACATGTGCTTTGTTTTGGAAGCTGTTGAAAACAGTCCACACATCTCTGAGTGAACTCTCTTAAGGATTTTCGTTGCTTGGCTTTCCTTATTGTGAAAGGTGTATTTGGTATCCTTCCCCAAGGTGCACCCTTTGCATGTTTTTCTCCATGCAAGTGCACCCTTTGGAAGTCATGTAGAAATATACTGCGTGATCCTCAAAGCATTATGGTGTAGATGGCCCAACCTCTTATTCCATAACTTACTGATGTCTTAGCTCTCCACCTTCCCTACTTTATTTCTCAATGTAGTCATCTCCATCAAGTTTGTAGAGGTTCTTCACTTGAGCCCCAATCTTTTTCACATGTCCCGCGGCTTTGTGATGAAGGAACGCCTTTCCTTCACTGAAAATCACATCATATCCATGATCTTCCAACATAGCAACATAAACCAAATTCTTCTTTAAACCAGGTACATGCATGACATATTTTAGTATAAGGGGTTTACATGACTCTCTCTAAAAGGTAACTGTCCCAATACCGGTAGTGATATACCTCCCGTCATCACCCATCTCGATGTGCATCTGGAGATACTTCTCCTCCAAGATACTGAAGAATTATTTGTTTTCAGTCATGTGGAATGGAGCTCCACTATCCAAGTACCACACAGATACCATCAGTGATGACACCACACATGCGATGAGGGTGAATTCCAACTCGAACTGTGAATCCAATGCTTCACCTGTTTCTCCTCCTGAGTCGTTCTTGTGTTCTTATTTTGTGGACAATTTGTGTCATAGTGTCCATGCTCATGACAATTGAAACATTTCACCTTTGACAAGTATCGCTTCTTGCCTTCCTTTATGGTCTCATATTTGGAATGTGAGGCCTTCCCTTTTCCTTTCTTCACCATACCAGCAAATGCACAGTTATCCTCATCATAGGTCTTTGATGAGGATACATCTTCGGTGCTCCACCGAATTTCTTCTTGTGCCAAATTGGACCATAGTCACTCCCAATATGGTAGCTTCTCCCTTCCATTAACAGAGTCCTGGTAGCTATGAAATCTCTTGGGAAGGTCTAAAAGAAATAGGCTCACCAAATCATATGAGGAAATAGTGATCCCAACACTTCCAAGCTCATATCGACACTGAGTGAACTTTGTCAAGTATTTTTGGATCGTGTCAACCTTCTACATTTTGATCTTCTTCAGCTTATATTTCAACGCCAACTTCCCATGGTTTCTCTTATTCTGATACATATATGTCAAGGCCTTCCACATCGCATATGGATTCACCTTCCCATGGAGAATAGACAAAATATGATCTCGAACACCCTCTAATAAGATACTTCTCGACTTTGCTACATTCTTCTTCCATGCATCAAGGAGTTAAGCATCTATTGTTGCGGGTTTTGAGACATCAGTATCTATGAAAGCCTTCAGTCTATTGTCCTCAGGAATTGCCTCCATCCTATCCTTCCATGAAATATAATTCTAATTTCCCTAGAGTGCATATTCGAGTCTCGAGTCATTGAAAGAAATCTTGATTTGTTGTTGGATACCAAAGAATAAATCTGCAAATTCAAACCTAATCAAAGCAAACAAAAAACTCTTCTCTTCTTATTGTGATTCTTGGCACTCATATACCATGTAGAAAATATAACAACGAGATTCAAACTAATCTTTTAATGCACTAAAACAAGATACTAAATACTTCTACAATTTGTGGAAACAAAACACGATCGCACAATCACATAACAAGTAAGAGAGAAATAATCAATCGCACAACATGTCAAGATGTATCTAGGGAAAGAAAATTTCCTAACACCCCTCTATCTATATATTATATAAATTCAAGGATCATGAAGCAATACAATACTTTCTCTCTCAAGAGAAACTCATGCACTCTACCAACTATCTCACATTGATCTAGGAAAAATCGGACAAATACTTAGCCAATTCTTTGCCTCTGCTCAGTTTGCCTTATTCACACATTCCTTGAGAAATTAAATCCCTATTAAATATGAAAATTAGTTGGTTTGATTGTGCAATCCTTCCTAGACTTCCACTTGACTCTATAACTGACCTGTATAATTTTATAATTGTACCATTGATAATTATCATCCCTTTAACCTCAGTCTCAATTGGGCCTTCCTTAGAACTGACATGAAACAACTATTTAAAGTGAATTATCAGTTAATTTATTGACCACTACTTGTGAATTAAATCACATTTGATTCTCGTTACCTCTCACTAGCTCATCACTCAATTAAAACTAGTTAAACTAATTTTAACTCAATTTTTTGAGTTAACTAATTACAACTCACAAATAATTGTAACTGGACCCCCTTAAATCACTGGATAACTCTAGATGCATCCTCTTAGACCCTCAACTCGAATTTCCTAAGCTAACTCAGTTATTTTCACTTAGTTAACTAATACAAGTTGTCATGAGATGAAATTACAATTTCTATTCCAATTTAATTAATGAAAAAATAAATCAGAAGCAAGCCTCCTTGAGGTGCCATTTCAACAAAATTCCCTTCACAGGTATTCGCGATTTAACTGTTATTTATTTTTCATTTTTTCTTGTGTTCATTTTTTTTTACACTTAGAAATTTCTCTAAGTCACAAGTTGACCTCTTGTCTTAGTCTTACACAGCATTTTTGGGCTTGCCTCTAAGAACTGTGCAATTCTTGAATCTAGTCTTGTCCTTATTAATTAGAATTTCACATTCATGACTGGAATCCTAGCCTTGAGCTCGGTAACTGCACAGTCATGACATGAAGCCCAACACTTAGCTCAAAAATTTCACAATCACTCATTGAGCTCATAAACTGCACAGTCCACTTAGCTGCGAGCTGCTCTTTCCCCAGAACTACGCAATCCTTCCTGGTGAGGTGTATTGCAATTTTTCCCGAAAAAAAGCTGAAAAAAAAAGTGAAAAAGCATCCCTAAAATTTAGGGATCTATTTTTACTAACCTGAAGGATGCACACTAGCTATTTTTGGAAAACTGCAACCAAGTGTCGCTTTTCCCTTGATTTGTGACATGCACGTCATAAAGCCTAATTTCTCAAATCTATTTAATTATTTCCCCTAGAGATAATTCTTACATTCAATCTTAGAGATATAGCATTCCTGAGGAGATCAAGGACCCTTCGGTGTGATCGTCATCGCTTTTTCGGTCGAGTTTCGCATTTATCGCTTTTAATCATGTTTTCTATCACTTTTTTTTGTTTTGCTTGCATGAGTGTTGTTTTTTATTGTTTCTTTGCATGCATGCTAGTGTTTTAACATGATTTGTCTTGTATAAGTTTTGTTTTAATTTTTTGTTTTCCTTTCACAAGTTTCGCATCGGTTCTGCATTTTTGCACCAATGGTCACCGTTGCGGCGACTCTCCTCACCGATCTCGTTCAGTTCTTGTTTGTTCAGTTTCTACACCTGATTTACTTTTTTTCATCGACACTTAGTCATATATGCACTCATGCCTTCACCATCTCTTATATCTACTCGTTTTTCACAGTTCCATTGGGAAGATCTGCCTTTCCCTTGGCCAGAACTTACTTTGCCCAGGAATTGCACAATATGTAGGCTCAAGTTTCAAGCTGGGATTTTGGAACTATGTAATGTGTAGTGCTTGTTGGCCTCACTGCACATTGTACAATGTAAGGCCTCAGCCAGAAATCTTGGCCATTGAGACTGCATAATGCCAGTCTCTCCAGGCAACCTGCCCAGGTTGAATTGTGCATTGCGCAGTCTCAAGCCACGAGATTCGACACTGACTGTTGGGACTGCGTAGTGCACAGTTTCCCTAGCCACTCAGACCATATTCTCACCCAAAATTGCGCAATCCTTCCTTTCAGGTGCTTGGTGTGTTGCATGAACATGTCCTTAAAGTTGTTTTTCTTATAACTGACATTTGCTTGTCGTCAATGTATTTTATGTTCCACAGGTACAGTATTTGTTGAGCATCTCTTCATCAGGCACTTTCACAATGAAATCAAAGAAATCTAACTTGAAGGAAACGATTGAAAGTAGTACTAGGGAAGCAGTTGAGCAAGTCTCGGTTAACGTACTAGTTTACTCAAAAACTCAATTATTCACAAAGAAAGGATATAAACTAACATGGCAACAAATCAAGGATGAGTTTACAAAGGAATTTAATGAATACTTGGAGGATTGAAAAGTGTATCTCAGCATAAGGCAGTCGGAGATTTACAAGGTTGCATGCATTTATCCAGTCTTCTCATGTGCGAATGTAATCAGCTAGATTGTTTCAAACATTGATGTGACAACCATGACACTAAACAACACCAGTGGGTAGAAGCTTGCTACATTCCTTGGAGCAGACTTCAAACATATATATCGCCTTCCTGAGCTAGTAGAGAACATAGGCTCACTGTTCTATGCCACTTGTTATGGCTCATTTGCATTTAATTTTAAAATATTTCTCAAAACACCAAAAAAGCATATATGTTAGAAAAGGTAAAAAAAAATTATGTCGAAAAATCATTTTGATTTATATGTTGGTGTATTAAAAATATGTGTGGAGATGTGAAGGCAGGTTGAGTCGGTCTTATTCGCAAGCTCAAGAGAGACTAGCGCTACAGAATACTAAATAAGCTCGGGAGGGTTACACTGTGGAGAGAAAAAAATTAGTAATCAAGATCGTTTATTCGTTAAAGGAACATATGAGAGCCTGTTGAATGAATTTGTGGTCATTATCAAAGAAATCGAATAGATTTCCTCTAGGTAGAGAACTGGCGTGTTTTCCTTAAAAACTTAAGATTTTTGGAAGAAGTGTAAAGGGGGAAAATCGACGATCTGGATCAAAGCGTAGAATTGAAGCGGAGAGATGGACGGTGCAGATCATATCAAAAAAATTCAATTCAGATGGATCAGAGGTTATGAAGAGAAGCCATGTGTTGGCCATAGATTTCGTCACATATCGCATTCGGTAAAGGATACAAGTTTGAGATATGGTTAAACTTGCAAATATGCGATGCGAAGAGTGAAAAGTTTAAGATCAGGTGATGTGATGAATATCACACATCGCATGCGATAAGATATTGTGGTGATCGGAGGAATTGAAAATTGGCAAAGTTGCGAAGTGCTGATGAGGTAAAGGTTATAAAATTTGATCTGCGGTGAGTCCCAAAGTTGTGATATTACGAGGCGATGAGATCGCATATCGCTTGTCGCAAGTTCAGGAGGAAAGGCACTAAGATATATGTTGTGAACGTCAAAGGCTGAAATGCGATGGAAATTCGAACGCGATACCATTCAAAGGTTAAGTTGAACTTATTTAAAGTCCAATATTATGTGCAGTTGCGTTGGTTTTACGAAGAAACGTGAACGCAGACAGTGGACTCGGATATGTGACCTGACGTAGAGCAAAGGGAAATAAAATATGGAATGCAATAGACACGAGAAAAAAGTGGCAGAGTCGGGCAGAAGGGGACATGATAACCTTGGTTGAAACGTAGAGGCATAGGCAAAGTCGGGAAAAGAGAGCACATAGTGGCACTCTTGGAAGCGCAACAGATGGGTCAAGTCAGGCAAGGATACATTATTTCAGAACTGTTCGAATACCACACCAGAAGCAAAAAAGACAAATTTTGAACTCTGGAAGAAAGGCAGGGCAAGGATGTCCGATCTGTCATGGAGACACATCAATACTTCAAGGAGACGCATCAGCAACAAATCAAATTCAGCAAAAAGAATAACCTTTCAGATTTTAATTCATTTTCTTTGTCTGTTAAGGTCGAAGCTATAGTGATGTCCTCAATTGCAATGTAATAAGCAGTTTTAACAGTTTAGGTAGTCGAAGGAGTTTCAAGAAGTTCTGGCATTTACAAATTGTTTTTGATGTATTTAATCAAGATAGAAAGAAAGAAGAAGGGTTCTGAGTTTCGGACCTCTGGAAGACTAAAACTTTGGTTTTTACTTTTCGGAGGAATTAATGAAAGAAGCAGCAAGTTTCCTGCAACTGTTGATGGTGATTCGTTTTTCCTGTGCCATTTTGTATCCCTTCTTCCTTGAATGAATTGAAGTAATGCAGTTGTCAGTCTCTTAATTACATCTGTGAGTAAGAGTTAAATAATCCTTAATTTGTGCTCCTTCACTCCTACTCCTCTCTCTTCACAAACTCTCTCTGGAACTTAAAAGTAATAGATTTTGTGTTTACAGCATATTATTTTGATTTTCCTCTCTCTCCATAAATTCATTCTGAAATTTAGAGTGGTAGATTATGTGTTACAGCATATCATTTTAATTTTCTTCTGCGCTTCTTCTTTTCCATTCAGATATCAGAAGTTAATGGCATGGTAGAGTCTTTCATTATACCAAATTGTTAAGGGTTTTAAATAATTAGTTTCCAAAGGGATTGAATGAAGACCACTTGATATAATTACTTTGTTACACATTTCTAAAAATGTCTTAAGCACTGATTCCTTTCCACAACCAAGGAATTGTCTCTTAAGATACAACATTTTCTGGCGTCGTTGCTAGGGATGAAGAGATGAAGTTATTTTCCTTGGGTTTTTCACATTATTTCCTTTGGTTGTTCAGTGCGGAGGAAATGTTTGGTTGTGTTTGTTATTCTTAGAATTCTGGCTCACAAAAGGCCTCACATGAGATCAGATACCTCGTAGCAGAAGGTCCCTGCTTTGTCAAACCCTGAAAGATTGGTTTCTAAAAGGGTTCTGAAACCCAAAACCCCCCCAACACCTAGTGCTACACTGTCAGCTCTTGGAAGTAGTTCTAGTAATCCATTGTTTGAATATATCTCTGAAGTACTTCCTTTATTAGAACAAGATTCACCTTTCACACCACTTTATTTACAAGAACCTAAGTTGGAATAACACTCGTTTGAGTATGTTTCTTTTATTTTTACTCAAGCTCAACAAAATCCAGTTGTTGGTCCCTCTGCTATTGTCCATCAACCCACCCCTATATATTTTTTACCTCCACCTTCGTTCATTTTCATAGCAGGCTCGTCGGCTGCATCTAACCGAGCAACATCCAATCAAGGTGAAAACATCGTAGCACCAGCCTTTTTGTTGAACATATATGCTCCACTTAACCTTACACAACCAATGAATGCTATGCCTCAAGAGTATCTTAAATAAATCCCACATTTTACTGGAAAAGATGAAATAACTGCAGAACAACACTTGCCTATGTTTTGTAATTTTGCTGAAAATCTGAATGTAGAACATCTTGATGTTGTAATGAGGCTTTTTGTTCAGTCTCTAGATGGAGAGGCTAGACAATGGTTTAAGGGATTACCAAATAATTCTATTAATACATGGGAATAACTGGAAAATCAGTTCACTCAGAGATGGGGTGATAAAATGGATCATGGATATTCACTGACAGAATTCAATGCAATCAAAAGAAAACCAGATGAGAATGTATCATATTTTATCAAAAGATTCAATAAGTTGTATAACAGTTTGCCTGTAGAAATGAAGTCCCCTCCTTTTGGATCAAAGGTGGTTTTTGATGGGGCTTTTGAAGCCGAGTTTATTTTCACGCTTAGATAAAGGATATCCCCTACTCTAGAGAAAATATAGATAGATGCTTTAGAGATTGAAGCTAATATGACTGCAGCTGGAAATGAAAAATGGAAATAGCCGGTCCAAGAGAAGGGGAAAGCCACAAAAGAATCATCACAAGATCAAAGAATTGAAGATATGACAAAGGTGATAAAAAAAATTTCAAATAAGCTAGTTAAGATGGAATTGGAAATTAAAAACTCCCAAAGATAAGTACAAAAAAAACCAAGGGGGATTTAACCCTCAATTCAGAAGGCATCCCCTGCAAATTTTACAGAGGGAAAGAAAATATCAAGACCGGGTTCAAGCACCATTGTATATAGAAGCAACACCTAGAGAGTCAGCAGAAGATGACCAAAGGGAAGCTGAAGATAAAATATCTACTATGTACACAATAGAAGATGATGAAGAGGAAGATGGTGAGGGAGAATATGATGAAGCTGAAGTATATTTTGACCAAGATGAAATGGATGAATACTATAGGAAATTCTCAAATTCATGAAAGTTGAGTTGCATAAAAAGTATGATTTGAGGTCTACAAAGAGATCTAGAGTGCAGGATAATGAAGGTGAACAACAAGATTCTATCCCTCCTCCAATGGCGACTCGACAACAAAAGGACCTTGTAAAAAAAGTCAGTAATCGGAAGCAACCTGTAAATTCAGTTAATAGAACAGATGTGCAATAGGGTGAACCTTACTAGAGCAAATCAATTGATACTAATATTTTGGAGAGAGTTGTTCCTGTACTCGAACAAGAAGCAAATTCTAGAAAGAGTGAAGAATAACTTGAAAATAATGTTAAACAAACTCATCCTTTCAATTTGAAAAAAGAGTTGGAGAAGGTAAAAATTCAGATACCTCTTCTAGAATTAGCTAAAATGCCAGCCTATAAGAAAGAAATTTCAGAATTTAATAATCTCACACAAATTGAAGATATAAGTGACACTGTGAACTTATAAGAAGAGAATCCAGTGGTCACCTTTGTTCCTCATGTAGAAGAAGTAAACCCCTTCGTTCCACCATTCTATATTTCTCTGTTGCTTCGTGATTTTACTCTCCATAATTGTATGTTGGACTCACGTACATCCCATAATCTCATGCCATTATCTGTTATGAAGGAATTAAAATTGCAGATTACCAAACCTTACAAGGATCTGTATTCATTTGACTCCAAAAGGGTGAAATGCATTGGGTTAATTAAATATGTAGTATTTTCTTTGGCGCAAATTCTAGCAAAGAGTATAGTCATGGATGTAATGGTTGTTGACATTCCAGCCAGGTTTGGAATGCTCCTGTCAAGATCTTGGAGAGAAAAGTTGGGAGGCATTCTTAAATTGGATTTGACTTATGTTATCATTCCTGTTTTCAATGGGGAAGAAAGGAGATTGTACAGGGAAACAAGGTTCGTGAAGACAATTACTAAGAATGATGCAGGAAATTCCCCTATTTATAGTCGAGAAACAGAAGATATTTCATGTTTCATGCTGCATGAAGATGCAGAATCCGTTGAAGACATAGGGAAGCAGCTCTCTTCAGTAGTTGCAAATAATGAGCTGCACTCAAAAAGGATTTGGAAATGCTACTTTGATGGTGCCTACTCCAAGGAAGGCACAGAAGCTAGATTCTTGCTGATATCTCCCGAAGGTAACCTCATGCCTTTTTCTTTTAAGTTAGAGTTTTATTCAACAAAAAATGTGGCTAAGTCTGAGGCCTTAATCTTAATATTTAAAGTCGCTAAACAATTGGGAGTTCAGTGTATTTCAATTTTCGGTGACTCTGAACTGATAATAATACAAATCAAAAATCATTGTCATACCAAGCATCTGAGATCAAGATCATATAAAAATGAATTTTGGGATCTGATCGAGAACTATTTTGAAGCCTTCAATATTTAGTTCATCTCGATGGAGGAGAATAGGTTGGCAGACTCGTTAGCAGTTGCAGCTAGTACCTTTAAGCCTCCAAAAAATCCAAGGTTAAGGTATGAGATTGAAATTAGACACAGACCCTCTATTCCTGAAAATGTGAAACATTGGAAGGTGTTTGAAGATGATGAGAAGATAAATCATTTCTTGAGAATGATTGGAAACTTTGAAGATGTTGAGATAGATCAAGAAGAAGAACATACAGAACAGAAAGGGGAGGTAAGAAACCTCAAGCAGATAATAAGTGAGCAGAATATTATCCAATTGAAAGACAATATGCTACCTAAAGGACTAGTTCCCCTTGAAATACTATTAGACTCTAACGATTTTGTTGTTAATTCGAAGTAAATACATCAAGAGGAAGAGATGGAAGATCACAATTTGGGAACTCAGCAGGAGCCAAAAATGGTGAAATTATTCAAGGGTGTTCCCAAAAATTACAAAGAAAGATACATTGAATTTTTTAAGAAGTATATGGATGTGTTTGCTTGTTCATATGAAGGCTTGAAAACATATTATAAAAGCATAATACAACATAACATCCCATTGAAAGAAGGAATCAAACCACATAGACAAAATTCCAGACAGATTAATCCATTATTGTTAACTTCTATTGAGAAGGAAGTGAAGAAATTGCTGCAATAAATAATCATAGTCCCTCTCAGATATTTGGATTGGATTTCTAATCTAGTTCCTGTGAGGAAGAGAAATGGAGAGATAATATTGTATGTGGATTTCAGTAATTTTAATAGAGCATCTCTAAAGGATAATTATCCTTTACCTAAAATGGATTATGTCTTACACAAGGTGACAAGAGATTACAGGGTGTCTATGGTTGATGGATTCTCTAGATATAACCAAGTGGAAATGGATCAGGAAGATCAGAAGAAGACAACTTTTAAAACCCCCTGGGGCAGCTTCATGTATCCACAGATGCCATTTGGTCTTATGAATGCAGGTGCAACTTTTCAAAGGGCTATGGAAATAGCGTTTGTGGGAGAAAATTATGGGGTTATATATTTGGATGATGTAACTATTTCTTAAGTATCAGATGATGAACACCTGGAACATCTGCAAAGGACTTTCGAAAAGTGCAGGAAGTACAGTCTGTCACTAAATCCCAAAAATATTTGTTCGCCTTGGAGAAAGGTAAATTATTGGGTCACATAGTTTAGAATCAAGGGGTAAAGATTGATACAGCAAGGGTGGAGGAAATTCGGACCATTCCTTTACCCAAAAGCAAGAAAGATATTTAGAAATTTTTGGGAAAATTAAACTTTCTGAGAACATTTGTGCCAAATTATGTTGAGGTTGTGAGAAATATAACAGAGATGTTGAAGAAAAATGCAGAAGTGAGGTGGGATAAAGAAGAAAGAGAATCATTTTCCAGAATAAAAGAAGCACCCCACGAAGCTCAAATTTTAATAAGCCCTGATTATCAGAAGGTATTTCAAATATTTTCATTTGCTTCCCCCACCACTATTGGTGTTGTGTTATTGCAGAAAAACGATAATAGTAAGGAACATCTAGTGGCATTCTTCAGCAAAGTTCTCAAATATGTTGAGCTCAAATATAACATTTTGGAGAAACAAGGTACGCATTGGTTAAAGCACTCAATCCTTTAGGACTTATGTTTTTCAATCCCAAATAATTGCTTATGTACCTAATTATGTTGTCAAGGACGTGATGGTTCAAAGTGATGTTGAAGGAAAAAGAGGAAAATGGATAGCTAAAATCTAGGAGTATGATTTGGACAGTAAACCCACCAAGTTGATCAAAGGACAGGGTTTAGCAAAGTTTCTAACATAAACCAATTTTCAAGCATTGGGAATTAACCTATTGGCACCAGTGGATGCAGCTGACAATGAAGAAGGTCAGAATAAGCCCAAAATAGGTATTCAATGAAAATTTTTGTTTTCAAATTTGTATAAAGATGTTGTTCATTACCTGTGTTTCTTTTCTTGTCCATCTTCACTAAATAGAACCAAATACAGAGCTCTCAAGCTTAAATATCAGCCATATGTCATAGTAGAAGCAAAGTTGTACTAGAAAGATTCTGTTGGTATTTTGTTGTTGTGTTTAAGTGAAGGTGAATCCATTAAGGTTATCAAAGAAAATCATGAAAATATATGTGGATAACATCATATTTGGAAGGTGAAAGCACATAAAATCCTCAAGTTAGGTTTTTATTGGCCTGCATTATTTGTTGATGTATACAGACTGGTCAGAATTTGTCAAAAGTGTCAATTGTTTATAGAAAATAAGAGACTTGCTATGTTGCCTCTCATTCCAGTATTTATAGAAGAGCCTTTCAGGCAGTCAAGACTGGATTTTATTGGAGAGACAAATCCACCATCAAGTGGGTAGTTCAAATGGATTCTAACTGCTACTAACTACTTCACAAACTGGGTTGAAACAATCCCCACCAAGAAAGCAAATGACCAAGTGGTGATGAAGTTTGTGGAGGAGAAAATATTTAGTAGGTTTGGTTGTCAAGTCAATATTGTAACTGATAATGCTCAGGTATTTAATTCTTCTCGATTCATTAATTTTTGTCAAACATATAATGTAATTTTGTCACATTTCATAGCCTACCATCCACAAGGGAAAGGATTAGCAGAGTCTTCAAACAAGACAATGGTCAGGATTCTGAAGAAGACAATCATTGAAAATCAGAAAGACTGGGATTCAAAGTTGAATTTTTCTCTTTGGGCAGTACGAGTAACCCCCAAAAGGTCTACTGGCAAGTCACCCTATGAATTTGTTTATGGAACTCAGGCACTATTTCCTAATCAGTTGGCCAAACCAATGATTGCTTTCCTTAAATAATCTCAAGAAGAACCTAATGCTCTAGTGAGAATATTGAACAAGGTGATTGAATCAAGTGAAGACAGGAAAAAATTTAGAGATAACTTGATTTCTTATCAAGCCATGAATTCCATATTTGACATAAAAGCAAAAGAAATCCTCTTCCAAGCAGGAGATTTAGTATTATGATGGGACACCAAAAGGGCAGATAAATGAAAGCATGGCAAGTTTGACCCACTCTTGTGCGGCCCGTACAGAATATATGACGCCAGATCAAACAATACTTTAATCCTAGAAGATTTAGATGCAGAATCTCTATAGCTGCCTGTGAATGGGCAGTATCTAAAGCATTATTTCCAGCACTAAAATTCAGCATTTCACCATTTTAAATTCCATATTGCTCATTGTTCATACGTCACCAAGCAATATTTGACTCCATGCCCAATGGATAAGGCACTAATCTGTAGAAATTATATAACTAATGCGTTATACATCCAAGATTCTCCTGATCACACACTATTTGACTTCATGCATAATACAGAATCTCTTCTACTATTGATCATTACTTGCGGAAATTAAATCAATTGCATGCACACATTGAAACCATAAAAATTCACACATATGAACACATTGTTTTAACGGGAAAGCCTGAAGCTAAAATCCCAACTATCTGTATATAATATACGTCATATAGATCATGTAACAATCCTTATACAAAGTTGATCATATCAAGCTCTCAGTACAATACAATCACTACACACTAATCAGGCCCGATCTAGAAAATCCATGCACCGATCTTCGCCGCCTCCTAGCCTGCATCTACTGCGCAATCCCTGCTAAATATTGGCTCCGAATGAACTTGAATTTGTCCATCCTTGCTCACGCAATCCTCATTGGCATCGCTAATCACTGGGTGTTGAAAATCATGGAACAATATAGTCACAACTGATAGTCAACCTGCTCTTTCACCTACCTCTCCACTAGTCTCCACTGAAACTTTCCATGCACTATAGTTAACTGATGTATTCTTCAGTTGATTAATGATTTAATAATTAGTGAATTAATTAATAATTAATTCACACCACTCTCACTAGTGTATCAATCAATTAGACTAGATACAACTAGCTCAACTATGTTTAACTAAGTTAAACTAAACGCAACTCCACCAACTACCTCAATAACTCCACCAAAATTTGTCACATGAGTTCTAACTGAAGTCTCCATGCAATAGCTCCACTTAACCCTCAGGAATAGCGTAATTCCTTCTGTCAGCTCCTGTGCCACATATGTGCAGTTAACTGAAGTGCTCCAAGAGAATAAGATAATGTTTATAGTCCAAATATTATTAAGAGCTAATAATATTTGACATATCTATTTTTAGACTGGCAATCTAAAAATAGATTCCGCCCAGTATGTCTAAAAATAGAAGTCTATCTATTTTTTCCGACTTGACCAACCATCCACAAATAGCATCCTGCAACTCATAGAACATGATCCATATGTCTAAAAATAGACATAGTCTAAAAATAGACTTTGCGCCAAAAATAGCCTGCGGGCCCACTTAGTGAAGGCGACTTTTTTCACTAAGCTCATCATCTTGTTGCAATCTCAACACTCCCTCTCAACAAGATAGGGATTATCTGCCACCCCGATCCTGCCTCTATGGTATTCGAATTTTCTCCTGGTGAGCGCCTTCGTCAAGATCCCTCTAGATGTGCTCTTTCTGTCCGTTGGGCTCCCTACCCAATCTGCATCCGTGAAGCCATGCAGCTTCACCTCATCCGACTTTCTGTACCATAATCCATCTCCCGATGTGCCTCTGAGATATCTCAATACATGCTTCCCCGCCTTCCAAAAGAGCTTGGTAGGCTTAACCATAGCTTGTGAAAGCTGGTTAAAAACATAGGATATGTCAGGTCGTGTATTGACTAGATACATAAGCGACCCCACCAACTGTCGGTAAACAGTGGCATCCACTACCTCTGTCGATGTAGCATCCTCTTTCCTCCAACCACCAGGAAGAGGAGTGTCGATAGGCTTGTAGCCATGCATGTTGAGCTTCTCCAGTATCTCCCGAGCATACTTTCCTTGAGACACAAACAATCCATCACTGCGCTGCCAAATTTCCAATCCCAGGAAATAATGAAGGAGGCCCAAGTCCTTCATCTCAAACTCTTTTGCAAGATCAGCCTTGCATGAGAGTATCAACTGTTCATCACCCATCAAAATAAAATCATCTACATAAAGTACAATGATCAACAACTTACCCTCCACCACAATCTGGTATAGGTTCGGATCCGCCTCACTCTTGGTGAATCCAAGACTGGTGAAATAATTGTCTATCCGTGTGTACCAAGCACGAGGTGCTTGTTTCAACCCATACAGCGCTCTTTTGAGCCTACACACATGTGACTCGCTTCTGAAGATCTTGAAACCTTCGGGTTGCTCTATGTACACCTCCTCCTCAATGACTCCGTTGAGGAACGCAGTCTTCACATCCATCTGACGAATGTGCCAACCCATCTGTGCTGAGAGAGAAAGGATGGTCCGTATGGCAGAGTACCTTGCGACAGGTGCAAAGGTTTCCTCATAGTCGATCCCCTCAATCTGTGAGAAGCCCCAGGCAACAAATCTTGCCTTGTACTTATCGACGCTCCCGTTAGCATCTTGCTTCACTTTGTAGATCCATCTCGAACCTACCACTGATTTCCCTTCCGGCCTTGGGACAATCTCCCATGCATTGTTTCTAACAATCGAATCATACTCTTCCACCATGGCATCTACCCATGTAGGGTCCTCCACAACTTCCTCGAAAGAGGATGGTTATGTCACGATAAACTTGCTCATCAGAGCCATGTATCCAGTATATCGGTCAGGTGACTGTCTCTGTCTGCACTGTGATGTAGGTGCTCCTACAATCTTCTCTGCATCAAGATTCAGTCGCTCAGCTTATGTAGTGCGCTTCCACCCTCTGTTGGTTGGCGCTGCATGAGTGGTTTCTTCCACTCCATGAACCTCCTCTTGTGGCTGATGCACATCTTGAGGCTCATCCTTAGGAACTAATAGCTCCTCATCTACATGCAAGTGTGGCTCCCTCTCAAGCGAACACGTCATGGCTTTCTCCTCATGAAATTTGATATCTCGTCGCACAACAGTATTTCGACTGTCTGGAAAATACACACGATAGTTGTGGGGTGTATCAGTGTACCCCACAAATATCCCAACCTCTGCGGTTGGCTCCATCTTCTTCCTGGCATCCTTCGTCACATGAATGTAAACAGGTGAGCCAAAAATATTCAAATGAGAAATATCAGGCTTCTTACCAGAAAACGCCTCTTTGGGTGTACTCATGCCAAGTACTCTATGAGGACAACAGTTTTGCACATAAACCGCAGTATTGCATGCCTCAGCCCACAAGTGTATGGGAAGGCCCTGATCATGCAACATCTCTCGTGTAGCAACCACGATCGTTTTGTTCTTTCGCTCAGCGACCCCATTCTGTTGTGGGTTATGAGGCACTATGAGCTCTCTTCGAACTCCTTCTGCGCTGAAAAAGTCCTTGAATTCGCCAGAGATTAATTCACCACCATTGTCGCTCCTAAGAGCCTTCACCTACTTCCCCGATTCTTTCTCAACTAGTGCCTTGAACTCACAGAACTTTGAGTATGTCTCTCTCTTCTTCTACATGAAGAAGATCCAGCACTTACAAGAAAAATCATCAACAAATATCACATAATACCTGTGCTTTGTTGTCGAAACTACTGAGAAAGGTGCACACACGTCTGTGTGAATTCTCTCAAGGATCATCGTGGCGCGACTATCCTTCTCATGAAAGTTGGGTTTCACAACTTTTCCCAAAGTACATCCCTTGCACTGATCTGACTGCGCAAGTGTACCTTTGGGAAGCCCGGTAGAAATCTGCTACAAAATTTTCAAAGCACCATGGTGAAGATCGTACAATCTCCTGTGCCATAGCTCGCCTTCATCCCGGCTCACCACTCCTTCTTCCTTGCCTGCCATTGCTGCGTAGCCATCTACCTGCAACTGATAAAGGTTCTTAACTCGAACCCCTATCCTCTGGGTTTCACCAGTTGCCTTACTACACAGGAAAGCCTTTCCCTTGCTAAATACAACATCATATCCCTTGTCTTCCAACATAACCATAGAGATCAAATTCTTCTTCAATCCTGGAACATGCATGACATCCTTTAATATGAAGTGTTTACAAGACTCCCTCTCAAAGGAAATGGTACCGATACCGATCGCACTGTATCTACCATCATCGCCCATCTCGATGTGCACTCCAAGATCCTTCTCATCCAGATCAGTAAACAAATCTTTGTCTCCGGTCATATGGAATGACACACCACTGTCAAGAAACCACACTGATCCCATCATACTTGAGACCAAGCATGCAATCAGTGAAAAATCCAGCTCAAACTGCAAGGCTAAGGCCTCTCCAGCTGCAGATCCAGCAGCCTGCTTATTTTTCTTCTTCTGTGGACAATTAGTGGCGTAATGTCTGTGTTGGTGAAAGGGAAAGCACTTCACCTTGGACATGTCCTGCTTCTTGCCTTTTGCACCGGATTGAGAAGATTTTTTCTTGCTCTTCCCCTTCCTTTCTTTGGCAGCCAAAGCACAATTTTATTCATCTTCATTCTTCGATGAAGATCCATCCCTGGTACTACACCTTATCTCCTCTTGCACAAGATCCGACCAAAGTTGCTCCCATCCTGGCAATTTCTCCCGACCATTGACAAAGTCCTCATAGGAATGCCAACTCTTCAGAAGCCCAAGGAGAGCCAATCTCACCAATTCCTCTTCATCTACAGTAACCCCCACACTTCCCAGCTCATCCCTGCACTGAACGAACTTCGTGAGGTACTTGGGTACACTATCGCCTTTCTCCATTTTTATCTTCCTGAGTTTATCCTTGAGCGCCAACTTCCTCTGGTCGCTCTTACTTTGGAACAAATCTGTCAAAGCTTTCCACATCAAGAATGGAGAAGCTTTACCTTGAAGGCTGGACACTATGTGATCCTTCACACCTTCCAATAGAATCCTTCGACATTTTGTTGTCTTCTTTTGCCATGCGTCAATTGCGGCAGCATCGCTAGAAGCAGGTTTTGGAATTTCTGCATCTATGAACTCCTTCAACCCATTGTCCTCCAACACCGCCTCCATCATGTCCTTCCATGCAATATAATTCGATCTGCCCTCAACGGCATACTCCAATCGCAATCCGTTGAAAGACATCTCAACTTCGACACCAAGAAAACACTGCTGCAAATTTGAATTCTACCAACACAAAACTCAACCGCTTCAATGCTTTGAAATTGCTCCAATGATAAATATCGCTCTGATACCATGTATAAATTATATAACTAATGTGTTATACATCCAATATTCTCCTGATCACACACTATTTGACTTCATGCGTAATACAGAATCTCTTCTACTATTGATCATTACTTGTGGAAATTAAATCAATTGCATGCACACATTGAAACCATAAAAATTCACACATATGAACACAGTATTTTAACGGGAAAGCCTGAAGATAAAAACCCCAACTATATGTATATAATATATGTCATAGAGATCATGTAACAATCCTCATAAAAAGCTGATCATATCAAGCTCTCAGTACAATACAATCGCTACACACTAATCAGGCCCGATCTAGCAAATCCATGCACCGATCTTCGCCACCCACTAGCCTACCTCTACTGCGCAATCCCTGCTAAATATTGGCTCTGAATGAACTCGAATTGGTCCAGCCTTGCTCACGCAATCCTCATTGGCATTCCCAATCACTGGGTGTTGCAAATCATGCAACACTATAGTCACAACTGATAGTCAACCTGCTCTTTCAGCTACCTCTCCACTGATCTCCACTGAAACTGTCCATGCACTATAGTTAACTGATGTATTATTTAGTTGATTAATGAGTTAATAATTAGTGAATTAATTAATAATTAATTCACACCACTCTCACTAGTGTATCAATCAGTTAGACTAGATAAAACTAGCTCAACTATGTTTAACTCAGTTAAACTGAACACAACTCCATCAACTACCTCAATAACTCCACCAAACTCTGTCACATGAGTTCTAACTAAAGTATCCATGCAATAGCTCCACTTAACCCTCGGGAATAGCGTAATTCCTTCTGTCAGCTCCTGTGCCACATCTATGCACTTAACTGAAGTGCTCCAAGAGAATAAGATAATGTTTATAGTCCAAATATTATTAAGAGCTAATAATATTCGACATATCTATTTTTAGACTGGCAATCTAAAAACAGATTCCGCCCAGTATGTCTAAAAATAGAAGTCCATCTATTTTTTCCAACTTGACCAACCATCCACAAATAGCATCCTGCAACTCATAGAATATGATCGACATGTCTAAAAATAGACTTGCGCCAAAAATAGCCTACAGGCCCACTTAGTGAAGGCGACTCTTTTCACTAAGCTCATCATCTTGTTGCAATCTCAACATATTCTGTAGTTCTTGGAGCTTTCATGGGAAAAATCACTATCCCCTGTTGGAGCCAGAAGTTGTGTTTCATTTGCATTTACTTTTGAAATATTTCTCAAAACACCAAAAAAAGCATATATGTTAGAAAAGGTAAAATTTGTGTATGTCAAAAAATAATTTTCATTTATATGTTGGTGTATTAACATTAATTGTGGAGATGTGAAGGCAGGTCGAGTTGGGCTTATTCGCAAGCTTAGGAGAGACTAGCACTACAGAATATCGAATAAGCTCAAGAGGGTTACACCATGGAGAAAAACAAATTAGTAATCAAGATCGTTTATTCGCTAAAGGAACATATGCAAACATGTTCAATGAACTATGTTCGTTATCAAAGAAATCATATAGATTTCCCAAAGGCAGAGAACTGGTGTATTTTCCTTAAAAACTTAAGAGTTTTCGAAGAAGCGTAAAGGGGGAAAATCGACGATCAGGATCAAAGCAGAGAAATGAAGCGGAGAGATGGACGACGAAGATCATATCATAGAAATGAAAGTCAGATGGATCGGAGGTTGTGAAGTCAAGCCACGTGTCGGCCATAGGTTCCATCGCATATCTCATTCGGTAAAGGATACAAGTTTGAGATATGGTTAAACTTGCAAAGATGCGATGTGAAGAGCGACAAGTTTAAGATCTGGCAATGCGATGAATATCGCACATCGCATACGATAAGATATTGCAACGATCGAAGGAATTAAAATTTGAAAAATTTACGAAATTTTGATGAGGCAAAGGTTATAAAATCCGATCTGCAGTGAGGCCTAAAGTTGTGATATTACGAGGTGATCCGATTTCACATCGCACGTCACAAGTTCATAAGGAAAGGCGCTAAGAAATACGTTATGACCGTCGAAGGCCAAAATGCGATGGAAAGGCGAACACGATACCATTCAAAGGTTAAGTTGAAATTATTTAAAGTACAAGATTATGTGCAGTTTCATTGGTTTTATGAAGAAACGTGAATGCGGGCAGTGGACTCGGGTATGTGACCTGACGCAGAGCAAAGGGAAAGAAAAGATGGAACGTAGCAGACACGAGCAGAAGAGGAAGAGTCAGGCAGAATGGGACATGATAACCTTGGTTGAAATATAGAGGCATAGGCAGAGTCAAGAAAAGACAGCACATAGTGGCACTCTTGGAAATGAAATAGCTGGGTCAAGTCAGGCAAGGATATATTATTGCAGAACTATTTGAATACCGCACCAGAAGTATAAAAGACATGACAACAAGTAGAAAAGAAAAATTTTGAACTCTGGAAGAAATTCAGGGCAAGGATGTTTGATCTGTCATGGAGACACATCAATACTTCAGGGAGACACATCAGCAACAAATCATATTCAACAAAAAGAATATCCTTTCAAATTTTAATTCGTTTTCTTTGTATGTTAAGGTCGAAGCTATAGTGATGTCCTTAATTGCAATATAATAAGCAGTTTTAATAGTTTAGGTAGTCGAAGGATTTTCAAGAATTTCTGGCAGTTACGAACTATTTTTGTTGTATTTAAGCAAGATAGAAAGAAATAAGAAGGGTTCCAAGTTTCGGACCTCTATAAGACTAAAACTTTGGTATTTACTTTTTTGAGGAATTAATGAAAGAAGCAGCAAGTTTCCTACAATTTTTTATGGTGATTCGTTTTTCCTGTGCCATTTTGTGTCCCTTCTTCCTTGAATGAAGTGAAGTAATGCAGTTGTCGGTCTCTTAATTACATATGTGAGTAAGAGCTAAATAATCCTTAATTTGCACTCCTTCACTCCAACTCCTCTATCTTCACAAACTATCTCGAATTTAAAACTAATAGATTATGTGTTTACAACATATTATTTTGAGTTTCCTCTATATCCATAAACTCATTCTGAAATTTAGAGTGGTAGAGTTTGTGTTACAGCATATCATTTTGAATCTCTTTTGCAATTCTTCTTATCCATTCATATATCAGCAGTTAATGGCATTGTAGAGTCTTTCATTATACCAGATTGTTAAGGGTTTTAAAGAATTAGTTTCCAAAGGGATTGAACGAAGAACACTTGATATAATTATTTTGTGACACATTTCTAAAAATGTCTTAAGCGTTGATTCCTTTCCATAGCCAAGGAATTGTCTCTTAAGATACAACACCACTCACAGCTACACGGACACGAGAGATATCATCAAGGGTTCGGTGAAGGATCCAACCAATTTTAGATAGACATCCACCCATATGTACAAGACTAGAGCACTCTGGAAAGCCTATCAGCTTTTGGTCATACTAGCTTGCAAAATCTATGTCCAATAAGAAAACAAGACCTTTCCTAAGGGGTGGGCTATCTTGCTAAAATAGGTAGTGAAAAATGGAATTCGTTTGACTGGTTAGACCTATTGGATCATCAGCTGAGAGTTCATGTGAAAAAAATTCACAATATACCCAAAGGCGAGCAAGCACGCTTCTACATGTCTGCATACTTACTGGATGAAATATGTGCACAGAACCAGTTCCCTGGCGTGAACTAGATATGGACACCGAGACACACTTCCATACAATGTATCCATTGCAAGATACTCTCAGATTGCAGTCATCGTGGATTTATGGAACAACTTATTGGTAACTTCATTATTCCATGCTCTACAGGCTCATCTCTCAGGAGGACCCACCTTTCATGTCTCGAGCAGCTATGGAGGTGATATCAGAGATCGTTGATTGGTTGTCCTTACCAGATGGCACATTGATCAAAGTATTCAGTGGGAAGAAGTCATCACATCTTTTACCAATATATGCCATCGAAAAATTGGTCATGCAAGAGATAGTTTATCCCCTCTTCATGACATTGTTAGCATCATTGCATAGGACGAAGAAGGCACCATGGCCAACTCTTCCTTTGCAGGTCAAATTATACGAGATTAAGAATCTCAATATCTCAGATGTCGAAGCCAAATACATGGTCAAATTCGAGTTCAGCACAAAGAGTTACAATCTGTATGATCCGAGGGGAATTCGCAAAGTGCACTGTGCGAGAGTGTACTTCAACTGGGTCAATAGGATATATCAGTTCTCAAAGGAGGAACCATGGAAAAATTGTTACAACTCCTCCTGATCTCATGAGTAAATTAGTACATCTGGGACTTCTCAATTTGTATTGTAGGCAGCAGTAGTTCCAGAAGAATCACTAGCAATAGGCAGTGGTTCGGTGCATGACAAAGGAAAGAGGAAGCTAGCAAACCAGACAGAAGAGGAAAAAATATGAAACTAAAAGAATACCCTCTTACTGAAAATGTTGCTTTGGCGATTGAATCAAGGAGGGAATAGAGGCAACAGAGAACATAGCGGAGAAAGAGAGAAGCAATCCTTAGAGAAAGCAGTGTAGAGAGTGCAGCGAGCAGAATAGGAGTTGAAGGAAGAAGGGGAGCTTAGAAGGAAATATCAAGAGGAGAGATAGAATAAAGGAGAGGAAGAAAGGAAAGGTGCCATAATTGAACAAATGACTCTTATAACTGTTGAAGAATAGGTATAGGATCAGCCGATAGAAAAAGGAGTGACCGAACATATGTCGGAACAAGAGTTTTCTCAATAGCTTGAACAATTGATTGAACTCATGGACATGGAAGTGGGACTAGAGCCACTAAATGAAGATGTGGGACCTGATGCCCAGCGCACCTCAGGCCATCGTTTTGACTCCACCACCACTAGTCACAGAGCAAGCATCGAGTGAGGAAGGGAAGGTGATTCCCCTTTATTATGATCCGATCATGGATGTATACAATCTATCATTTCATGAGTTATAGAAGAAGATTGTACAAGCATAAAGAAATCATTTCCTAGATGATCATGCATCACTCGCGTTCATGAGAGAAAGGGTGATCGTTGCAGACACCAGCTGGAATCCAAATTCCATTTCCAATGCCAGTTGGGCCTTTGCAAGAGCAGCCAGATCCAACACCAGTGCTTGGTTTCCAAGAAAAATCAATTAGCACAAAAAATATAGGAACTTCGGCAAGAGAATGAACAACTTTGTGCAGCAGCAGATAATGCACCATCTACATAGGTATATCGTGAGGAGATAAGATCAGCGATACTTCCTAAAGTATCCACACTTGAAGATACTATGTGAGGTCTTTATGAGGAGTTGGTAACCATTCATAAGGAAATTTTCCACCTGAATGACTTGCTACGAAAGAGCATATATTTTTCAGGATCCTCAGGAATATACAAACTTCCATCATTGCCATGCATGAGTGGACAATGTGATTCAATTTTGCACCGCTTACACTGGTCAAGAAGATAAAATCGTAGGAAGAGTTAGAGAAATCCAGGTTCAAATTCTAATCCAGAACAACAAACAACTCTCCTCGTTCATCGGAAGCATTCAAGCTGCATATGGAAAGACAAACGGTAGCTTGGATTTCATGGTGAGAACCAACCAGATCCCATCAATTGGTACACTCACTAAGGCTAAGCGCAAGAAGCAAGTCTAGTAGGATATTGATCAGTACCTAAAGCAGTTGGAGAAGGAGGCCACCTGGGAGGATATGGAGATCAACAGATAGACCTTGCATACCTACATTAGTGGCCTATTTCATATTAAAATGATGTTGCAACTTATTGAAGAATATGTGAAGATTGGTTCCAAGAGTTTGTACCCAGATGCATTGGAGGCAAGAGTCTGCTTCCAACCTAACACTATCTCATAGTTTTTGGAGACCATCACACAATACCAAGCTTGGTATGAGTACGTGACCGGGAAACACCAAGTCCAAGATTTCAGGCTTGAGTTCACCCCAACACCAGCATCATATTATTTTGTCTTGTTAGGTTGTCAAGCTGTCTCTACCCTATTTTATCTTATATGGGTACAAGTGGAAATTGTAATATTATTTTTAATTATTATATGAGTGAAATTACATGTTTCCATAATGGAATGTGAAGATTCGTATGTAAGAGGAGTCATATGTAATGTGAGGAGTCATGAGGGGAGTCCAAGAGTCACCAAGGGGCATGCCAAGAGTCACCCTCACTTGGTTATAAATCCAACCTCATAACTCTTGTAAGGGGATTTTGGGAACCAAGCTTTTGGATAGGCTTAGGCTTAGAGAAGGTTTGGGAGTTTTATTTCAGCCTTGGATTCTTTGTAGTGTAGAGGGAGTATACTTCTTTGAGAGGAGAAGGTTTTGTTGACTTCACGTACCACTATTGGGGCAAGTGGTTCGTCATTTTGCATGTATGAATGGGACTTTCACTTATAATAAAATTATATCTGACACGTCTTCATGCATATATTGTAAATGTAGTTGGACTATTCTGGTTATGTTGCGATGTATGTTGTTTCACTTACGCGTATGCTTATGAAATATTTCGTTTGCATTTGTATGAATATTTTTGAATGCGTGCTTATGTTTTAATATGTCACCTTTTAACTTGTGGATTTTTTTTCTTGTTAGTTTTTGTGAAGTCTTTTCAGATCGTGTGTTCCCTTCAAGTTGCATACTATTATAGGCTTCCAAGGGGTGCAATTCCTTTCCCCATTACTATTATAACCGCTCATGCATCATATTGACTTTCCACGGGGTCACATACTTGCTTTAACCAAAGGCACCGTACATCACTCTATTCGTTTTGCAACCCATGGCATATCATTAAACACTCCACTTCTGGGACTACTACTCCAAATGTTATGAGGTCTAGTTGGGACTTCATATCGGGGAGATCCCCTGAATGTTGGTGGATCTAGCATCGTCAATATGTTCTTATCTTAGAATCGACAGGATGCTCGAAGGATAACCCAATACATATCTCTTATTCTTTGGTATAGAATTAGACCTATATTTGCCATTAATTTCAGGTTATCATCTATGGGTTTTAACTTTTTTATTCTCATTTTTAGATTTGTCTTTATTTTTACTTACTTTATCAACTCCCAAACCTGAGCGGGTGAATCTATCTAGTTGCATGGTAGACTTAAAGTTTGTATCCTAAAATGTTTATATCTAGTTTGACTTGGTTTCCCAATGGGCATGTCAATTTATCTTATTGGTTTTTTGTGAACCCTATGAGAAACAAGGTTTCTTGAGCACATGACTCGATTAAACATTGGTTTGGTTTCCTCTCGGTATACTAGACTTGTAGCCTTTATGATTTTTGTAATTATGTACTTTAATTAATTAAATGTAATAAAATAGACTAGCTTACTAAGAAAAAAAAAGGGGTTGAAACTAAAGCCAAATTTTCCATGATCATATACAATTATAAATTCAAACAATTTTTTGCATCGAGATGAGCACTACAACCCACTATGGGGGGTTATATATCGTCTTGTAGTGTTACATTTAAAAATATTGAAATAATATTTACATTAACAAATTGAAAAACAATGATATCAAAAAAACTTTGAATGTTTGCTATAAATAAAATACTTCAATATCCACCTTAATTTTACATCAATTTTATATAGATAGATAAATTAATTGAAAGTAATTTCTAATTGTGTAATTCCTTCAATATCAATATCGAGTTGACATGTGGTGTCCCAAGGGAAACTCAATTAGTGATCAAAGTAATGTGAAATCTGTGAAAATTGAGAGATCCAAGGTTCAAATCCCC
The DNA here is from genome assembly GCA_034641835.2 of Pinus albicaulis. NCBI lineage: Eukaryota > Viridiplantae > Streptophyta > Pinopsida > Pinales > Pinaceae > Pinus > Pinus albicaulis. The sequence goes on from CM076579.1 coordinate 972,364,036, forward strand.
CCGATTGTGACTCGGTTTACAAAGAGGAGGATGGGTTGTAGACCCCTGAAGGTTTATAATACGGATTTATTCAGGAACACAAAAAAATACACATATAACCATAAACAGAGAGATGCAGCAAAATAATGCATCCTTTTATTAATATCAAATGACTGAAATATGCTTACAGACTTAATAGAAATAAACAACCATGGCGCTGGTAGGCTTATCTCTGAGAAGATATGTGGAAGCTACAAGCTGTTGAACTGTGTTACATTGAGGCTCAAAGGCCTATTATAGACATAATGGAAATGAGCGGGCAAGGGCACTTGTAGCGTATCTCTGAGAAGAGATGTGACGGCTACAGGCCCTTCACTGTGTTACAATGAAGCTCATAGGCTTATTTATTGTTGAGAAATAATGTAAAACCTGAAAAGTACAAAAACCTAACCCTGGGAGATGAAGCACCAAAACTGTGGGTCTCGTTTGGGTAAATTGGCGTTTCAACTTCCCAGGAACGTAAATTTGGCATACGATCTTCGTTTGACGTGATCAATAGCTCGTTAGAAAGATCTATCCGAGGACTACAACTTTTGGTGGGAGAAATTTCATCCTTGTATCAATGTAGCCATCGGTTTTCCCAAAAAACGTCGTTTAGGGCCTCAAAACGGCTCCGGAAGTTCAAGACCCAAAAAACTACTAAAACTAGTAAGTTTTGTTGCAACTTAAAAACAGAAAGAACTGATCATGGGGGTTCAAATGGAATAGCTGGGTGGCCACCAATATCCACCTGGATCATTACGGCCCCAAAACGGCTCTAGGAGTGCAGGACCCGAAAACCTGCTAAAAGTAGTAAGTTGTGCTGAAGTGAAAAACCGAAAGAATTGATGGTGCGGGTCCAAGTGGAATAGGTGGGTGGCCACCGATATCCACATGCATCATTCCTCCCTCCTTAAGAAGCAATGATCCCCATTGCGTTAAGTTCCTCCATGAGGGGCAAATTCTACTGAACTTGGTATTGGATTTGTCCAGGATGTCGCAGACCTGTTGGCAGACGTGCTGGATGTAGATGTGTCGTCGGTGGGCAACCGTTGAAGGGTCTGGACAAATTTATTCATCATCACGTTCCTTTGTTTCTCGATGGCCTTCTCGATTAATATTTTGATAGGATCTCCTTCTCCCTTGTCTTTCTCACCTTCTGCCATGGGGGGTCGTCGGGGTTTGTGAGGCTGATCTTGAAATGGTTCAACCAGATCGAGCCCGAACTCCTTATACCCTGACCGCGCTGGGTAAATGCAAAGAAAAATAGAGAAAGAGCAGACCGCTCTGATACCACTAATTTGGATTTGTGCAGGAACGCAACATAATGCACATATATCCATAAACAAAGAGATGCAGCGGAAATAATGCTTCAATTTATTAAAATAAAATTACTGAAATATGCTTACAGACTTAATAGAAATGAACAGTTGGGGCGTTGGTAGGCTTATCTCTGAGAAGAGATGTGGCAGCTACAAGTCGTTGAAATGTGTTACATTGAGGCTCAGAGGCCTATCACAGACATCATGGAAATGAGAGGGCAAGGGCACTAGTAGTGTATCTCTGAGAAGATATGTGACAGCTACATTTGTTGAATTTTAGTTGAACTGAGAGTGGGGGGTGAATCAGTTCAATACATACATGAGAATTTTTCAACTTTTCATCAGCTTATTTATAGCTTACTTTTATAATCAACCTTAGTATATGAACTATCTTAATATGTTGCAGCAAGTATTAAATTAATGTGACATTAAACTTATTATGAGAGCAGCAAACATTAAGCAGATTTGATAAATCATCTAGGCACACAGGCAACACAGATAGAGACAGCAGATATAAGTGGAAACCCATAAAGGGAGAAAACCACATCTTATTATTGTTGTGATGAAAAGGCAAGCTCCAACTCCCTCTCACCACTATTTTTCTGCAGGCACCAACCCACAGGAGGCTCCAACCTCAATTCTGCAAGCTACAACTTGCGAGGAAGCTTCAACTCCCTTCAATTTTCTGCAGGCACCAACCTACATGAGGCTTCAACCTCATTCAACTACAACTGACAGCTATCAAGCTTCAACTTGATATGGAAGCTCCAACTTCCTCAATTTATCACAAGAAATGTTTGTTGATTTACCTCAGATATCAGCTCTATTCAGTAGCATCTCTTTCTGCTCCTCTTTTCCCTATCTTCTCTGCCTCAATCTTCTATGCTTTTCATTCTCTATCCTTACTCTATCTCACCCTCTTATGCATATCAATTTGATATTATATATAGAGTTCATTACATGACTGTTTGTATTCCACAAGGAATTTGGAGTGAACAACCATGACTCTTTGACTTTTGTCTTCTCATTCCTTTGTCCAACTCATTTAAAATTATAAAAATCTGTACAAATTTCCATGTTACAGTGGGATTTTTATTTTCCTTAGGATACTTGCCTTTGCATCACAAACAATATAAAACGAATAAAACATTTACATTTTTAGTTACAGTATATAAACTTCACTCAGCCTTTGGCTAGCTGGTTTTGTCCTTTCTGTAGCAGTCATGCAGCTGTCCTACATACTTTGTTCACTGTCTTTCGCATATTCCACCTATTCACTGCACTTTTGAATCCCTTTGTTGTACATCTCTTCAACTCTGCAATCTTTGTTTTCCTCTGTCAGGCCTCATATTTCCTCTTTCTGTGTGCATATAAAATGGATAAAGCAAATTTGTACTCAATCCAAATGTCGATCTGGGAAATTTCAATACTCTATTTTCTGGGTTGGAAATTTAAATAATTAAAACTTACTTGCACATAAAATCACCTACACTCAATTTAGTACTTAACCCAATTTCCAATCTGAGCAATTTCGAATTTATGCTGAAGTTTACCTCCTTGAAGAATCTATGGCTTAAACCATAGTCGAATCAACTCGAACCAATCAATTTAGCATTGGTTAAATGACCAGTTTTCCACACATCACATATATGGTGAATTTTTTGCTTAACTCTCCCTTTATTAACAACACTTGTTTTAGTCCGCACTCTGGTTACAATTTCTGAGCTCGACCATGGAAAATATCACCAACTTAACTCGTTCTAAACTTCATGTCTCAATCTTCGACTTGGGATTTTATATTCAACTGTGTATGGTTTAAAATAAACTTCAATGCTCCAGGCATACGCGAAGGCAACCTTTGAATGGACCCACTAAATTAAATTTTGTTAAATCCGCAAACCTTAATACATGTGTATGGGCCCCAACGCTAACGGTCGTCTCCATCCGACGGTTGTTATCATGTCGCGCCGCCTCATTTGATCGGACGGATATCGCTCGGCGAAGATGCACGAACAATAACGCGTGATGGCGCACAGTGAGAGCGGTTTTGTAAATTCGCTCGGGGACACGTGTCGCTCGTCCTCTGGAATCGCTCCCAATCTCTTGAATACCACCCACCGTGTAAAGGTGGTGCGATGAAAATCAGAAACCACCTTTACTGTTCACTCTTCATGGTTCCGCCCTTTTGGCTCGGGGTTCCGCCTAACTTCGCGTTCTGTCGTCCTTTATTATTTAAAAGGGTTCTCCTCCTTGCACCGTCTCAACGTTGATTTCTTCACATTACGACCTCGCTCCTCCGTTTCTTATGTAGAATTGCAACACCATGCCACTGTTAACTTTAGTGAATCATAATGCATGACTCTTAACCTTGACCAATATGAATCAGATAAGAACATCAGTCATTCCACAGTCTATTCGCACACGATTAATATATTTTTAATATATATACAGAAGCGTATAACTACGAGCATTCAAGAGTATATACATTAACACAGGGACGAAGTACATTAACTGTAGATTCAAACACTCTCGCGCATGCACAGGGATAGAGTATCACCAGAACTCAATCATATAGAGGATTTCAATTCCATCTTTCACACAGAGATTCCTATTATAGATTGTACAGAGTTTTATCACTCTGCTCATATCCTTACTTATGGGATTCGAACTTCAATTACACAGAAATCAATCATCATCCATCAAGAGCCCAAATATTCACACATGAATTAAATCCACAAGGCACAAATATACTGAAACGTTTCTTATTTACATAATGAATTAACTTACAACTACTGGCTGGCCAGATCTTCAATCTGATGGCCTTCTTCCCCTATGCGCAGTTCTCTTAGCAGATCGGTGCAGGCTTTTCCTTTGCCATCAATGACAACATTTCCAGCAGTCTCCCCCTTTGGCATTGATGGCAATACTCTTCCTCTGTTTTCCTTATAGAAGCCCCTTTTTTATTTTCCTCCCCCTTTGACATCAATGGCAAAGGGTTGCTCATTTCCTAGTTTGCTTTCTGCATTTCCTCTCTCTGAGATCTTCTGACTTTGTACCCTGCTGCTCCAAACTTTGGATTAAATCTAAAATTCTGACCCTTTAGCCTTTTCTTTAACTCTTTTATGTTGGGTGTATTCTTTCCATAATCCTTTGACCCTGAGGACCTGTTTCATGCTTTCCTTGCTGGCTGATCTCCCCCTGGAATGATATTTTCATTTCTGTTCTCCCCCTGAAACTGTGCTTTCTCTTTATATCATAGAGTAGCATCTAAAGATACTACCCCTAGTTTATCTCTCAAATATTGAAATGGTTCTCTAGCAAGAGGTTTGGTAAATATATCAGTTGTCTGTTCTTTTGTTGGTACATATTCCAGCTTTACTACCTTCTGAGCCACTTGTTCTCGGAGAAAATGATACTTGATTGGGATATGTTTAGTTTTTGAGTAAAGCACAAGATTTTTTGATATACTTATAGCACTTGTATTATCACATTTGATTGAGATAGGTACATCAATGCTTACCTTCATGTCTTGGAGGGTTTGCTTCATCCACATGACTTGTGTACAACATGCTGCTGCTGCTATATATTCTGCTTCTACTATAGATAGAGAGATAGATGTTTGTTTCTTGCTTAACCATGCCACCAGACTTTCTCCTAGATAGAATGCACCTCCACTTGTACTTTTCCTATCATCCACACAGTTGGCCCAATCTGCATCTGTGTATGCTGTCAAAGTGAATTTTTTTCCTTTAGGATACCAAAGCCCATACAGTGTTGTTCCTTGTAGATATCTGAATATTCTTTTTACTGCAAGAAGGTGATTTTGTTTAGGTGCTGCTTGATATCTAGCCACTAGTCCTACTGCTAGCATGATGTCTGGTCTTGATGTTGTCAGATACAGCAGACTTCCTATCATGGATCTGTAGAGTTTTTGATCTATATCATCAAATCCATCATCAGCACACAGCTTGCATCCTGTGATCATGGGAGTTGATACAAGTTTGCAGTCCTCCATTTTGAATTTTTTCACCAATTATTTTAAGTATTTTTCCTGTGAGATGAATGTACCTGTGTTCTTTTGCTGAATTTGAAGTCCTAAGTAGAAAATGAGTTCTCCAATAATGGACATCTCAAACTCTGATTTCATCTCCTCAGCAAACCCTTTTGCCAGTTCATCTCTGTTGCTTCCAAACATAATGTCATCAACATACACTACAACAATCAGGAGTTCATTTTCTTGGGCTTTTATGTATAGATTGTTGTCTACTCCGCCTCTCTTAAAGCCTTGTTTTTTCAAATACTTATCCAGTCTTGAGTACCAAGCACGAGGATCCTGTTTCAGTCCATATAGAGCCTTCTTCAGTCTGCACACATAGTCTTCTTTGTCTATTAAAGTGAAACCTTCTGGTTGTTCCATGTAGACTTCTTCTTCTAGATCTCCATTCAGAAATGCAGATTTCACATCCATTTGATATACCTTGAAGTCTTGGTGGCATGCAAAGGCCAAAAACATTCTGATGGCTTCCATTTTGGCTACTGGAGCAAATGTTTCATCATAATCAAGTCCTTCGTTTTGTGAATATCCTTTCCAAACTAGTCTGGCTTTATTCCTGAATACCTATCCTTGCTCATTCATTTTATTCTTGAATACCCATTTTGAGATAATGATATTTTTCTCAATTGGTATAGGAACTAGTTCCCAGGTATTGTTCTTCTCAATTTGGTCCAATTCTTCATTCATTTCCTTAACCCAATACTTGTCCTTGCAAGCTTCTTCAAATCCCTTTGGCTCTTTCTGTGATAACATGGCTATGTATACCTCTTTTGTTTGTTCTGTTAGCTGCCTTCTTTTCTGCACCCCTGCTTTCTTGTCTCCTATGATCTGATCTTCAGGATGATTCTTCTGAGTGTATCTTGAGGGGGCTTTCGAGCTCAGCTTTGCATCTTCTGTTGTCTTGCTTGTTTCATCATCATTCTGGTTTTCTTCTTCATGGTTATCTGATGGACTGCAGCAGTCTGTATCTCTTGTATTGTTTGGAATTTCTTCATCAAATATCACATCAATACTTTCAACTATTTTTCGAAGAGTCTTGTTGTAGCACCTATACCCTTTACTTTTGGAAGCATATCCTAGAAAAATCCCTTCATTTGCTCTTGCATCAAATTTACCAAGATTTTCATCATTATTCTTTATATAACACTTGCTTCCAAAAATTCTAAAATGTTTGATTGAAGCTGGCTTTCCATGCCATAGTTCATAGGGAGTCTTGTCACTGCTTGGCCTTAAGTGAGATTTATTAAGGATATGCACCACTGTATGTACTGCTACTGCCCAGAAGGTTTGAGGAATATTACTCTCTTGCATCATGGCTCTGGCAATTTTTTGAACAGATATGTTTTGTCTCTCTGCTACTCCATTATGTTGAGGTGTCCCTGCAATAGTAAATTTTTGTTTTATGCCATATTCATTGCACAGATCTGCAAAGTCATAATCTGTGAATTCACCTCCTCTGTCCGATCTGATGCATTTTAGCTTTCATCCTATCTGATTTTCTGCTAATGCTTTGAATATTTTGAATTTGTTCGGAGCTTCTAATTTATTCTTGAGAAAAGCAACCCATGTCATTCTGGAGAAATCATCTATTCTCAGCATAAAGTAGGATTCTCCACCTGGTGTTTTAGTTCTTGCAGGTCCACACAGATCCATGTGCACAAGCTGGAGTGGTCTTCTTGTTGATAACTCATCTTTGGCCTTAAAGGATGTGCGGGTCTGTTTACCCAATTGACAATATTTGCATATGGTATTAGAAGGCCTTTTTATTTCTGGCATGTCTCTGACCGCTTTCTTCTTGCTCAGTCTGATGATATGATCGATGATGAGATGTCCCAATCTGCTATGCCATAACCATGACTCCTCAAGTTTGCTAAGATGGCATGCTTCATCTTCCTCTTTCACGATGTAAACATTTCTCTCTGGTCGAACACCTTTGAGCAGAGTCTTACCTGTGGTGCTTGATCTAACTTCACAGTCTTGTGCTCTGAAAAGAACTTTGCAGCCTTTATCACACATTTGACTGACACTCAGCAAATTTTCCTTCAGCCCATCTACAAATAGTACATCTTGGGCCTTACCTCTACCATTATCTAAGCTGACTGAGCCCTTTCCCTTGATTTTTCCTGATTTATCATTGCCAAAAGTAACATTACCAGTTTTATTTTCATCAAAAGTTATAAATTTTCTCTTGTCTCCAGTCATATGTTTTGAGCAGCCACTGTCCAGATACCATTGGCTTTTCAGATCTTGAGCAGTTAGAGCCAGGTCACACTTATTCTCCTTCTTTTTCCACTGGAGGCATCCTTTTGTTTGGTATCTTTTGTGAGATGATGAATCACATCCTTTCAGGGGACATTTGGAAGGCATATGTCCAACTTGATTGCATATACAACATTTGATCATAGTTTTTGCAGAATTATGAGTATGAACAACATTTCTTTGATTCATAAACATCCTTGAGGTGTTGAACATTAATCTTCGTCCATACTTTCTACATTCAATAATTTTATGGCCAAATTCATTACAATAAAAACAATAACCATAGAAATTATTTGCATACCTGATGTAAGGTTGTTTTCTCCATTTGTTTGTTTGAGACAGTCTCTTCACTGTTTGCATCTTTTGCTGGTTTAAATTACTCCTCCTTGCATGAAAATATGCAGCAATGTGTCCCTGCTTGTGGCAGACATAACAAGTGGCATTCTTCATAGGAGGGAAGAATCTCCTTTGATGGCTTTCAAATTTCACATACTCAGGGGCATATAAATCTTTTCCTGTTGTTTGAGTATTTCTTTCATTCTTTGTTATTAGAGGTTTTTTCTGGGTTTTGTCTCCTTCCTTACAAGTTTCTTCTTTTGTAGGCACTATTTGGGCTGCTTCATCATCCTTCTTTGCTTTTACAAAAATAATCTCTCTGTTTTCCTTTTCTTTGTTTTTACTTGATTCGCCTTCATAGCCTATTCCAGTTTTTATCATAGGCGATCTTTGAGCAATCAAAATTTCATTCAACTTACTAGAGCTTGTTGTTTGAGAAGAGTTTATAACCACTTTCCTTTGAGCATTTTCTAATTTCTTCTTGAGACATACTACTTCTTCTTCCAACTTTTCTTGTTCCTGAGTTTTTTCCTTGATTTGATTAAGTTACATGTCCTCTATCTTCTTGGCTTCTTCAAGCTCTATCTTTAGCTGCATCAGGACTTCTGAATTCTGTTCTTCTCGTACATACTTGAGGAGAATTTCCTTTTGTTTTCCACATTCCAGCTTGAGTCTATCAATCTCTTCCAGAGCACTTCTTAGCTCCCCCTCAAGGTCAACTTCACCTTCTTCTTCTTCATCTTCTAGCAGGGTACCTTCAAGTTCTTCTATAGCCATCAATAAAAATTCAGAGGTTCCATCTTCACTTGAGAGTTCATCTGAATCTTCAGATGTATTGTTGTCTTGTTGAGCATAGAAGGATTTTCTGTTGAACTTCTTTCCTTTCTGCCAGTTCTTTGATGTATTTTTCTCTGACTCTTGAGCCCGATTCCTTACTTTATTGTGAGGAAACTTAGTAGCATAGTGTCCAACTCTTCCACAGTTAAATCATTTGAAAGGAAGTTTACCTTTGTATTTACCTGAGCCTCTATCCAATTTCTTGAAAAAATTTGCCTCTTCTTCATCCGACCAAGAGAATATGTCTTCCTCTTCTTCTTTCTTCTTTTCTGTTTTAAAGGCTTCCTCCCTCGTACTTGGATTCTTCTGTGGGAGCCTCTTCTCGTATGCTGTTAAATTTCCAAGTAGCTAGTTCATGGTCAAGGTCTCCCAATCAGCTATTTCTTCTATTGCAGACACCTTGGAATTAAACCTGGATGGAAGAGATCTTAGAATATTTTGCACAATTATACTTTCTAGCATGGTTTCTCCAAGAGCTTTCATATTGTTAACAATTTCTGCAACTTTTAGGAAGAAACTTTCAATGTCTTCTTCATCATTCATTTTTAAGTTCTCAAACTGGGCTCTATAGACTTGAAGTTTGGCAGTCTTTACTTTCTTGTCTCCCTCATGGATGTTCTCCAGAGTATCCCACATCTCTTTGGCAGTGTCTTTGTGCATTACTTTGATAAACTCTGCTTCACACAATCCATTCAAGATGGCATTCATGGCTTTTTTGTTAGCTACAAAATCTTGTTTGGATTCTTTCTCTGTGTCAGTTTCCTTTGGGGCATATCCTAATTCCACAGCACCCCAAACTTCTATTTCTAGAGACATTATGTATGTCCTCATCCTGATTTTCCAGAAGGCATAATTTGCACCTGTAAAGAAAGGGGCTTTATTGGTTGAGCATCCTTCTTTACTAGCCATCCTGAGAACCTAGAATCTCCTTTCAGTTGTTAAACTAGTACAAAGGAACCTGCTCTGATACCAATTGTTGAATTTTAGTTGAACGAAGGGGGGGGGGTGAATCAGTTCAATACATACATGAGCATTTTTCAACTTTTCATCAGCTTATTTATAGCTTACTTTTATAATCAACCTTAGTATATGAACAATCTTAATATGTTGCAACAAGTATTACATTAATGTGACATTAAACTTATTATGAGAGCAGCAAACATTAAGCAGATTTGACAAATCATCTCAACACACAGGCAACACAGATAGAGACAGCAGATATAAGTGGAAACCCATAAAGGGAGAAAACCACATCTTATTATTGTTGTGATGCAAAGGCAAGCTCCAACTCCCTCTCACCACTGTTTTTCTGCAGGCACCAACCCACAGGAGGCTCCAACCTCAATTCTGCAAGCTACAACTTGCAAGGAAGATCCAACTCCCTTCAATTTTCTGCAGGCACCAACCTACAGGAGGCTTCAACCTCAGTCAGCTACAATTGACAGCTATCAAGCTTCAACTTGATAGGAAAGCTCCAACTTCCTCAATTTATCACAAGAATTTTTTGTTGATTTACCTCAGATATCAGCTCTGTTCAGTAGCATCTCTTTCTGCTCCTCTCTTCCTTATCTTCTCTGCCTCAATCTTCTATGCTTTTCATTCTCTATCCTTACTCTATCTCACCCTCTTATGCACATCAAGTTGATATTATATATAGAGTTCATTACATGATTGTTTGTATTCCACAAGGAATTTGGAGTGAACAGCCATGACTCTTTGACTTCTGTCTTCTCATTCCTTTGTCCAACTCATTTAAAATTATAACAATCTGTACAAATTTCCATGTTACAGTGGGATTTTTCTTTTCCTTAGGATACTTTCCTTTGCATCACAAACAATATAAAACAAATAAAACATTTACATTTCTTTCAAGATATATAACTATACTCAAATTTTTGGCTAGTCAGGTTTAAATCTTCTCAGAAAGGGGCCTATTCAATTGCCCTACATACTTTGTTCAATGTCTTTCAGATATTCCACCATTCACCGCACTTTGAATCCCTTTGTTTGCAAGAATTTTTCTCAACTCGCAATCTTGTTTTTTTCTCACAAGCCCCTATAATTTCCTTCTGTGGGTGGTATATAAAATGGATACAACAAATTTGTACTCAATCCAACTGTCGATCTGGGCAATTTCAATAATCTATTTTCTGGGTTGGCGATTTAAATAATTAAAAACTACTTGCACATAAAAACACCTGCACTCAATTTAGTATTTAACCCAATTTCCAATCTGAGCAATTTCGAATTTATGTTGAATTTTACCTCCTTGAAGAATCTATGGTTTAAACCATAGTCGGATCAACTCGCACCAATCAATTTAGCATTGGTTAAATGACCAGGTTTCCACACATCACATATATGGTGTATTTTTTCTTAACTCTCCCTTTATTAACAACACTTTTTTTAGTCCGCACTCTGGTTACAATTTCTGAGCACGACCATGGCAAATATCACCAACTTAGCTCGTTCTAAAACTTCATATCTCAATCTTCGACTTGGGATTTTAAATTCAACTGTGTATGGTTTAAAATAAACTTCAATGCTCGAGGCATACGCGGAGGCAACCTTTGAATATACCCACTAAATTACATTTTGTTAAATCCGCAAACCTTAATACATGCGTATGGGCCCCAACGTTAACGGTCGTCTCCATCCGACGGTTGTTATCGCATCGCGCCGCCTCTCATTTGATCTGGGATCTGACACGCTTCTGCCGAAGATAAAATAACGCGTGATGGCGCGGGGTAAGGAGAGCGGTTTTGTAAATTCGCTCAGACACGTATTCGCTGTAAGAAATCTGCTCCACCTTCACACTACCCACCGTGTGCTAGAAAGATGAAAACCAGAAACCACCTTTACTGTTCACTCTTCGTGGTTCCACCCTTTTGGCTTGGGGTTCCACCTAACTTCGCGTTCTGTCTTCCTTTATTATTTAAAAGGGTTCTCCTCCTCGCACCGTCTCAATGTTGATTTCTATACATTACGACCTTTCTCCTCCGTTTCTTATGTGGAATTGCAACACCATGCCACTGTTAACTTCAGTGAATCATAATGCATGACTCTTAACCTTGACCAATATGAATCAGACAAGAACATCAGTCATTCCATAGTCTATTCACACACGATTAATATATTTTCAATATCTATATAGCAGCGGATAACTACGAGCATTTAGGAGTATATACATTAACACAGGGACGGAGTACATTAACTGCAGAGTCAAACACTCTCGCACATGCACAGGGACAGAGTATCACCAGAACTCAATCATATAGAGGATTTCAATTCTGTCTTTCACACAGAGATTCATATTATATATTGTACAGAGTTTTATCACTTTTCTCATATCTTTACTTATGGGATTCGAACTTCAATTACACAGAAATCAATCATCATCCATCAAGTGCCCAAATATTCACACATGAATTAAATCCACAAGGCGCAAATATACTGAAACATTTCTTATTTACACAATGAATTAAATTACAACTACTAGCTGGCCAGATCTTCAATCTGATGGCCTTCTTCCCCTATGCAGCTCTATGCAGTTCTCTTAGCAGGTCAATGCAGGCTTTTCCTTTGCCATCAATGACAACATTTCCAACAACATTCCCCTCCACTGTGTTACAATGAGGCTCGCGAGCCTATTTATTGTTGAGAAACAATTTAAAACCCGAAACGTCCAAAAAACTCACCCTAGGAGATGAAGCGCCAAAAATGTGGGTCCCGTTTAGGTAAATTGGTGTTTCAACTTCCCAGGGACGTAACTTTGGCATGCGATCTCTGTTTGACGCGCTCCATAGCTTGTTAGAAAGATCTATCCGAGGACTAAAACTTTTGGTGTGAACAACATCAGTCCACGAACCCATGTTTCTCCTGGTTTTCCCAAAAAACATCATTTAGGGCCTAAAAACGGCTCCATAAGTTCACGACCCAAAAAACTGCTAAAAATAGTAAGTTGTGTTGCAACTTAAAAATGGAAAGAACTGATGGTGCGGGTTCAATTTCAAATAGGTGGGTGGCCACCAATATCCACTAGATCATTACAACTCCAAAACAACTTTAGTGCAGGACCCGAAAACTTGCTAAAAATAGTAAGTTGTGCTAAAGTGAAAAACTGAAAGAATTGATGGTGCGGGTCCAAATGGAATAGGTGGTTGGCCATTAATATCCACCTGGATCATTTTACTAGTAGTTGTGTGTCAAGAAGGCTACTGGGTTCCTCTGGGAACAAATGTTGGGCAACGTAGTCAAAATTGAAAATTGAAATATGAAGTGGAAAAATTATTTTCCTACTAAAGGACAAGGATTTGCGTAAATTTTGGTGTCTAGTAAACACTAGTAAGTTTGCACATTTACATTTGTATTCTTACTTGTTAAAATGTTGAAGAACCCATAAATGATGGTGGGTAGTAACTCTTGGTAAGTATATTTATATACATATTGTTTCTATCCCTTTTTTATGCAAATACTTATTTAAATTATTGTGGGTAGTAGCCGATAAATATGTTATTTACATTAGTATGAAATATTTTCAAGGATTTTAATTTTAGGTGGTTTAATAATAAAAAATAATTTCAGGCATCCATAAATAGTGGTAGAAAAATTTAAGGCACTTATCCACATGGAATTGTATTATGCAAAGATTGAAACAGGACCTTCAACATATGGTCCATTCAAATGTTTGAAAAATATTTTTTCAATATATATATATATATATATATATATATATATATATATATAGTAACATTAATGAGTGAATATTTTTATCTAAAATTTGTGCCTGGAATGCAGCGAAAAAACCAAGAGATTTACATCAAGTTTTGAGATCAAATATTTCATCAGAAGAAGACAGACTAAGTAGTTCAACAACATCTACGCACTAAATTCTTGATAGATACATCCTACTCGCATGATTGCAACTAGAAAGCCAACAAAATTTGTCACAAAGGAGAACTATTTTACAATATTTTCTCATTCACAAAAATAGGAGTCTATTGACATTGCTTTCGCCTATTTTGTACTTGTATTTTCTCCTGAACTCTATTGTCTTGTAGCTTGATGTGCTAGGTGAGATCGACCAATTGGCTCCAAAGGGCGTCTATTTCATCATTTTGATAGTTGATCTAGTCCTGAAACCTATGCATTTTTCAAGACTATTCTGAAACCGTTTGGGAGTGCTTAAGAAAGAGTTTAAAAAGTGAATGATAGTCGATGCACTCGTTGATAGGATGGTGGGAGTAGAGGGGACATGAATTTGAGGCTCCCTCGCCTCCTTCTATGTTATTTGAATTTTCCATTACACCCTAGAAACCTGTAAACCACCAATTCAAACCTCTATCACTAGCAAAAAACCTCCCCAATTCCTAGGAATTTATTGTTGATTGAAGTGAGAGATTGTCACAAATAAGCACAAAGAATAATTGAATGTAGGTTTATGTGATTCATATCATGAAAAGCAAGAAACTTTCGGTAAAATTAACATTATTAGAGTTTTTTCGACGCGTTTCGAACCATCCAGTGTGATTCATTTTTAGGACAAGATGAAGAACCAGATCTTGGCATCAAGTTAAATAGATGAAGAGAAAAAAATTTAGCCGTTATAGTATAACAGTTAGATTTGACTAGATAAATATTATTTATTAATAAATAATATTTTAATATAAGGAAATAATTGTTTCTTTTTTGTAAGCTGGACTAAAATCTATTAATTAGGCCAAAATATTGTACAGTACAGGGGGCAGAGGTGGCTAAGGAGTTTAGCCAATTCATGCCCGAGTTTGTCTCCAAAATATCAAAAATAGGGACTGCCCCTGACGAGGAAACCAGCCCATTAACAGTCTAGAAAGATCAAAGATAGCTAAAATTTCTAAAGTGATATTGAAAACTAGAAGAACCAATTTTAACAATTGTATCCAAGAAAATACTGTGTAGCATGAGGCAAAATCGTCAGGTCTTTTTGGCGACTTCATTCTAGACAGCTTCAATTCTTGCAAGGTCTTCTTCTGTTACTCGGCATCCATATATGTGCGCAATATCTTCCTTTTCATTCGTGAGGACATGTGGAACCCTTGGTGGAGGTGGAGGAGGGCCATATACAACCGAGACCTCAGCATTATCGTTCCTGCACCTTATTCCATCACCCGGCAGATTCCAGACTTCTCCCTTCTGCGTAGAGGGAGTCTTCACCGGTAAGCTCTCAAGCTTTTGCGGCAGAGGCGACAAGGAGCGCGATATTCTTGATTTTCGGCACCCACGTTTATCTTTGGGCGGACTAGGAATGGAGGGTTCAAGACTGGTGTCAAGGGAGACTTCCTCACCTAGAGTACCAGGAGGAGGAGCTGATGGCTGGGCACTGGAATCGTAAGGGGAGTCAGGAGCAATTCCAAAGTGCCAATGCACATTATCTCAATGCAAACGAGCAGGGAGAGCTCCCCTTGCATTGCCTCGGTGGGGCTTCTGGTGCTGGCGATGAGGCATGGTACAGCAGGTGTGAGAGATAGTGAGGCAATGGTGCAGAATGAGGGTGGGGCTCGAAGGAGGATCTGAGATGGCAAGGAAATGGTGTAGGTTGCAGGAAATGGAAAAGGGGCAGAGCTCGAAGGAGGAGCTTGTTGGGTTGTATTAATCACTATTAAATGACTAAAACAGTACACTTAAATTATTAATCCAGGAACGTCTTTTATTTCAATGACAGTTGCATTGTCTGTGCCGATACACTCAACCAGAAGCAAATCCAAATAAAGGAAATTGTTGCTGAAGTAAATTCTGGAAGGAAATCACTCATGCAGAAATAAAATGATCTACAATACTGTAATCACACCTCAATTAATATTTCCTAGCGCTCCACACAACAATTACCCAACTAGTATCTATGATCTCATATGTGTAACAGCATATAAAACATTGGAATTGAAGCAAATCTATTCACAGCTAAAACAACAGCAATAGCACTTCCACTGATACATAAACAAAATAAGAAATAGATATATACACAGCTACCTTAACCACTGCAATCCCTGTTAAATAGGAGGTCCCTTCCTCCCTAGCAGGGCACAGGAAGAGAAAGAACTTAACGAAAACTAAATCAGATAATGCATGTAACAACAACACAATATTTCTGTATTATGATGAATGAAAGTTACAGAGTCAAGATGATAATATCCTCCCCCTCTGATTTGTGTTCTTTAAATATACAAGAAACAAAAGGGAAATTCCCAACCAACTAATTCCAAAATCTAAGAGATCTTTCCACCATGATTCAGCTGCAACAAGTCGAATCTGATTATTGCAATTGAGGAAATTTGGAAAACGGCCACAACAGAAAATCTGTGAATATGTCCTTTGAAGAACCTTGTTTTTCTACCAATGAAGACCGAATTTTGGAAAACTTCTCATTGACAAACTATCTTGGTCCGTTCTGCACAAAACCCATGTCTCGGATTTTCAATATTCTTCTTAGTTTGCCCAAAATGTCCAACGCAAAATTGTCACTTATTATTCTGGCGAATTTGTGAGTTGGAATATTTAATTCTGAACTGAAGATCGGATTTGCAATCTGAAAGAGATATTGGAGGCTAAAATCGTGGGTTATAAAAAATTCATTAATAAATCATCATTTACAAAATAATTCATAATAATATTCAATTTATTAAAAATATAGGAGAATAAATATTACTTATCCATAAGAGCATAAATAATTATGAAATTGTATTAAATGATAAATTATGATAAATAATGTGATAAAAGAATGGTAGAAATGGATGAAATATATTTTAATAAATGGTAATAAGAATGAAAATTTAGTGGCCCAACATCTCCCCCAAACTGAACATGTTGCATGTCCTCATGCAACCCAATGCCTTTGTATAAACCAAGTTGTAGTACAATAATCAAAATTTCACCCCAACGCATGATATTGATGGAAGAGAGGGCTTCTTCGCCAAATGCTTCCTTAAAAAAAAAATCATATTTACTTTCAACCACATGTATATGAAGTTGCAACAAAGTATGATACAAGTAAAAACAAACTTCATTACAATCCACATTTTGCTAAAATTTTGTAAGAAAATTTATACTATATCAATGCTTCTCCAATCCGAAAATCAAATCAATGCAATGAACGGATTTCAATATGTCATATAAATGGTTGTAGGTAATAATGCATGATTTTTTTTGGAATTTACAAATTGGTTTTTCTTGAAACATAACAACTCTTTCTCCCCCAAATTGGGAAATTAGCATGTCCTCAGGCTATACTAGAAAATAAGTTGAGGTGGTTGCTATGATCATTGTTGAGATATTTTCTTGGTGTATGAGAACATAAAATAAGAGAGATTTTGCAAACGAATAATGAAATCGATGTATGATAAAGAATATTAACGGAATGTTCATTATAATGAAAGTAACACTCCCCCAAACTGAAAGATTTTGTGTTTCTGAAAACTGGGAAGTGGTAAAGAAGGGGAAATAATGGTTCAAAAAAATGGGTGAATAATGCTCAATGGTTTTTCATGGCATTCTCCTAAACTTTTAATAAATGAAAAACTTATCATGTTTTACCTCAAGTTTTACCTTCGTAAAAATGTGGAATGACATTTATGGATTGACATTTATTGAAGCTGATGTAGGCTGAGCTGATGCTGAAAGTGATGCGGAAGGTGGAAGCCATGCAAGCTGAAAAAAGTAATCAGAAAGTGTAGCAGTGTTTCCTTCCACCAAACTGAATCATTTCCCTGTCATCTATAAAACATCTCATGAGTATCCTTAATCAGTAATCCATCACCTCAATTAATTCATTACATATAAAAGTGACATAATCATATTGTGAATGGCATGGGAAAATAATGGATAAGAAGAGAAAATTTGCATTCCCTATACCCATAAGCTTTGGTTGTTATCAGCACAGAAATTATGCTTCTCAAGGTCTCTCCAGTTACCTGGGATTCAAAATAAAAATTAGGCCTCTTTATTCTACCTAAAAATAGTAGTGGTGTTGTTAAGCTATGAATAAATAGTGACTAATTGGGCAAAGCAACCATCTTTGGTTAAATATATGATACTTGTAGAATAAAGGAATGATAGATTAGATGATACAAAATGTCAAATATCAAATATCCTAAAAGTTTCATCCCTGACATGTAAAGTAAATATGTATAACTCAATAATAGATATAAACCATAACCACCATCATCTACGAACCGATTAAATATTACCCTTGGAAAACCTTGTATATGCAACAGTCAGCTTTATGGGAAATTGACTTTGAGAAAACAAGGTAACCAAGTAGATTATATTATTAAATTAACTTATATACCATAGGCATAGCCACTGCTACCAACAGGCGTCCATAGCCACTGCTGCCAACAGGCATCCATAGCCTCGACAGGGATGCGTCCATACCCATTGAGATGTCAGTGTCCCATCTATTAGAAATAAGTACATAGTTACAAAAAGCCTTTCAATTTTTTTTTTTGTCAACTGAAGTTCATTGTTCTAGCTTGGTAACCAGTTAATAACAATTCCATTCATGGGAGCTAACCCATGTGAAAAATTTGGCTCGTGATGAGGCCTCTTCTCCTTCAGTTTTATGACCGAAGGCCATTACCGTGACTTGGTGACCAACAGTGGTAATGTCACTTTATTAGTACCTATGATCATGGTAGGTCAGCTCGTGATGAGACCTCTTATCCTCTAGTTTACTATTTATGTTTAGAATTCAACTATGGTTATTGTTAATCAATAAAATATTACTTAATAGATGGGGTGGCAGGTTAGCTCCTTAAGAGCTAGGGATGGCATAAAAAGTTGTGTAGTAACTATTTTCAACTTTTACAGTTTTGCTTCTCAAAAACTAATAACCTTCAAATAACTGCCGATAAATATATTTTTCATTGCTGAGATTGGGGTTGAAGAACATTTCATTAGATAATGGAGGAAAGATTTAAATACAATTTTGTGGTCATCATCATAAATTTTACAAGATCAGGACTTGACCTATTATGAAAGTTGAAATTTGGCATGATGAAATCATCTTTGCATAATTTTTCCTTAAAACTAAGATTATGTTTATATATAAACAAAGATAAATTGACTACCCAATCATTATGTCAAAGAGGGCCTAGACTATTAAAAGTATTTCCCATTCACCAAAGAGAAAAACAAATCAGAAAGACCTTCATATGTTGAATTCTACATGAAAATTTGGCAACAAAAATAGTTGTGATTGTGGTAAAAACAACCATGACTTATGTAATAACAGGAAAAGGGGACAAATAACGATGTTAGGAAGGTGACATGAAGTAGGATTAGTCACTATACAAAATAATGAGGAATTGAGAGTGAATCATTCCTAACAAGACTTTCCATAATAATCATCCTTATTACTAAATACGAGACCTCCCCCCAACTAAAGTATGTTTGCCAACAGTCATAGTTGGTAATGTCATAAGTAAAATACCAATTAAATCCACGAATTTGGTCAATAACATACCTGAAAACTTACCTTGGCGAAGTAACAACACTAGAGGATAACAACACCAAGTACTGATAAAAATATCACCATGGAGTAACATCACTAGAGGAGTAACAACATCAGACACTTAGAAAATTTCCTGGAGTAACAGCACCGGATACAAGAAAATATTTCATAGTAATAGCACCGGAGGAGTAATAGCAGTGATGGAGTAATAGAAGTGACGGAGTAACAGCACTGACAGTGTAACAGCTGTGATGGTGTAACAACACTGACAGTGTAACAACAGTGATGGCGTAACAGCAGTGACATAGTCACAGTAGTAATGGAGTAATAACACTGAGGGTGTAACAGCAGTGACAGAGTCACATCAGTAATAGAGTAACAAAAATGACGGTGTAACAGCACTGACAGAGTAACAGCACTGACGGTGTAACAGCATCCAACACTTAGAAAAATTTTCCGGAGTAACAGCATCATGAAACTTAAGAACTCGCTTCTTTTATTTTGAGAACAAAACAAAAATGTGACCTTGAAGTAAACAATACCTGAAGCATAAAAACATAAGATAAATAAAAAAATAAATGACTCTTTATTGAAAACCAATAAATAAATAAATAACTTAAGTTACAATGGTTATGATTTTTGTTGCAACAATGTTGTTTATGAATGGTGAATGAATGGAAAAATGATTTTTCATAAATGACTTGGATCTTCAAATGGAAATCAATTCCTAATTTCTCATGTTATAAATCCGTTAAGTGATGAAAATTATTCATGTTATTTTCTCTGTGTGAGGAAACGTCTTTGAAAATGTTATCATTTCATTATCATTGTCTTCAAAAATCACTTGTTCAAAAATTGACCTCATTTATTCTCATGGGACCTGCAAAAAAACGAGCATCTACCTATAATAAAACATAAAATCATGGAATAAGAGAGATGTGTGGGATCTCCTCGTTCAAGACATATGAAAAAAATAATAATAACAAGTAGTTACTCTGTAAAACAAATCCACGAAAATATAAACAAAGAAAATTTATTACCTGCGGGGGAGAGGTGGCCAACCATACTAACTAGCAGTGTTTCAATCATAACTTCTTTGTTTTTCATCCGATTTGAGTGATTCCAAAGCCAAATGAAAGTTAATTCAGTGAGATGTCTCTAATAGAAACAGGTTTTAAAAATTTCATGTGATGGTATGTTAAATTTTCATAGAACAACCTGCATAACAGAGTCATTTTTTATTTTCCAACTCAAACCAACAGTTGATATTTTAAGCATAAATTTTCCATTTGATGACGGATTGAACTGATTCAAATTGGAGATTTTAATTATATTCATGTATATATCCCCAATAGTAACAGGTTTTTAAGGAAATAATAACTTATGGGTCAAATACGCTAGTGAACAGCCATGAAAACAGATTTTCAAGAGTGTTGATTTACGATAAACAGTCAGTATTATGGTCATAACTTTCTCATAAAATATCGAGATAAAGTGATTCGATTTGCAACGTAAACGAGATTCATAGGGGAATATCCCATATAAACAGGTTTCCAAAATATAGTCATTTAGGCCTCCAAAAACGGACTATCCCAACTCTGTTCCTGAGTTTCCTACTAGACATCCTGTCATTGTTTTGGTCATAACTTTTTCAGTTCAAATCAAAATCGAGTGATTAAAATTGGGTTAGAAATTAGACATAAATGGATATGTAGAATATAAACAGGTCTTGAAAATATGCCGATTTGGTCCCTCAAAACATGACTGTCCCAATTGTTTTTCCAGAATTTTCATCAAGCCTGCAAGCCATAAGATAGGATAATCAATGAATTTTTCCAAGAAAGTGATCAAAATGAATATGAGTGTTTGTAGAAATTTCATTTTCCAATATAACACATATACATACATAAATAAATTCGAATATTGATCACTGATGTCAAATTTCACTGCATGTTGCAACAAAAACAACTATTTTCACATATAAAGAAATTTATTTATTTATTTATTCTATTTTCCATACTACACTATTCTACCTTGAAAAATAAAATATACTTACGTATAAGAGTACCTCCAATGAATCCATTTTCAAAATAAGGCTTCAAGTATGCATATACCCATAATTGAAATATGTATGCTAATAAGTACTAGGGTATGAGAGACCAACTTCCATGTTAAGGATGATGCCAATAATTACTGAAGTATGGAGTGATGTTGCGAGAAAACAACAGAGTGAAACTAGTCTTCAATATAGTCTTGATTTCTCATAGTTGTTATATCGTGAAGTTCTTCGACTGGATTCCAGATTGTGTTGATGCTTTGTTCCTTAACCTCATCCCATGAGTTTTGGGGGCTTTTTAGAGTGGGGGACATTTGTGGATTGTTCTATTGTTCTACTAGCACACATGGGACCTATGTGTATCAATTCATCCTATAAGTGCTTCAGTTTCTACAGTAGTGATCCCGCTCAAGTTCATTAGAGCGATGCGTGGGTTTTTACCTCTCGTCTTACCGCCCAGTGACTGTATAGCTGAATACACCTTAAAGAAACACCAAAAAATTGACACTTCTAAGTGTCCCAGCAAGACATTGGTGAGTCCGCTCAAGTTCGTTAAAGCGTTGTGCAGGTTCTTACCTCTTGTCTTACCGCCCGGAAATTGTGTCGCTGGAGACACACTATAAAAAAAATGCCCAAAAATTCACACTCCTAAGTGTCCCAGCAAGACATTGGTGAGCCCACTCAAGTTCGTTAGAGAGTTGCGCAGGTTCTTACCTCTCGTTTTACTACCCGACAATTGTGTCGTTGGAGACACACAAAAAAAACACACATAAATTGCACCTCCAAGTGCCCCAATGTAGCATTGGTGAGCTTGCTCAAGTTCGTTGGAGTGTTGCGCAGGTTCTTACCTCTCGTTTTACTGCCCATAAACTGTAGACTGGGTATACTCTATCTTCTAAGAAACAACTCTGATTGATTGGATCGTCACTACCATCCCCGGCAACGGTGCCAAAAAGTTGGGTTGTGTCACTATTAAATGACTAAAACAGTACACATAAATTATCAATCCAGGGACGATTTTTATTTCAATGACAATTGCATTGTTTGTGCCGATACACCCAACCAGAAGCAAATCCAAATAAAGGAAATCATTGTTGAAGTAAATGTTGGAAGGAAATCACTCATGCGAAAATAAAATGATCTACAAGACTGTAATCACACCTCAGTTAATCTATCCTAGCGCACCACACAACAATTACCCAACTGGTATCTTTGATCTCATATGTGTAACAACATATAAAACATTAGAATTGAAGCAGATATATTCATAGCTAAAACAGCAACAAAAACACTTCCACTGATACATAAAAAAAAAAATAAGAAATAGATATATACACAGCTACATTAACCGCTGCAATCCATGCTAAAGAGGAGGGCCCTTCCTCCCTAGCAGGGCGCAGGAAGAGAAAGAACTTAACGAAAACTAAATAAGATAACGCATGTAACAGCAACACAATATTTCTGTATTACGATGATTAAAAGTTACAGATTCAAGATGATTATCTCCTCCCCCTCTGATTTGTGTTCTTTAAATATACAAGATATAAGACGGAAATTTCCAAACAAATAATTACAAAATCTAAGATATCTTTCCACCATGATTTACCTGCAACAACTTGAATCTGATTATTGCAATTGAGGAAATTTCGAAAATGGCCACAACAGAAAATCTGCAAATATGTCCTTTGAAGAACCTTGTGTTTATACCAATGAAGACCGAATTTTGGAAAAATTCTCTTTGAAAAATTATTTTGGTTCGTTCTACACAAAACCCATGTCTCGGATTTTCAATATTTTTCTTCGTTTGCCCGAAATGTCCAACGCATCATTGTCACTTGTTATTCCAGCAAATTTCTGAGTTGAAATATTTAATTATGAACCGAAGATCGGATTTGCAATCTGAAAGAGATCTTGGAGGCTAAAATTGTGGGTTATAACAAATTCATTAATAAATCATAATTTACAAAATAATTCATAATAATATTCAATTTATTATAAATAAATGGGAATAAATATTACTTATCCATAAGAGCATAAATAATTATGAAATGGGATTAAATGATAAATTATGATAAATAATGTGATAAAAGAATGGTAGGAATGGATGAAATATATGTTAATAAATGGTAGTAAGAATGACAATTTAGTGGTCCAACAAGGCTGAGTGGGGGTCTAAATTCTAAAACGACGGGTGAAAAACCTGAGTTGAAGTAGTGACTGGCATTAACTGCTTCAGGTGATGGCGCGATGGCCTTGTACGAACTACAGGATGAGCAGTAAATTTCTTCAAGGTGGCATAAATTTGCCAGTTGTTGCATGAAGGAGGTGGCATCCAACCATGGCACCGCCGCTTTAAGATATGTTGTGTTAGCAGCATCCGTGGGAGGTTGAGCGTCAATGGAATTCAAAGGAGGCCTGTCGCGTGAGGGGTTGGTGGCTTGAGCGTTGGAGGGCCTGTTAATTGGCTAGCAATAGATGTCACCCAAATCTGGGGAATAATTGTTAGAATATGGTTGTTAATATTGAATTAAGGAAAATAATTAATCAAAAGGAAAATTTGAATGAAATGAATATCTAAAATAAAAATAATATTTAGGTCAAGCCTAAACAATCAAAACAATAAACAAGTAATAAAATAAAAATAATATTTAGGTCAAACTTAAATAAATCAAAATAATTAATTCTGAAAACTTAAAAATAAATAAAAATAATAACAGGACAAAACTTTAAAAAAAAAAAATTGGGTCAAACATAAATAATCAAAACACTAAAATAAAAATAATATTTGAGTCAAACTTAAATAATCAAAACAATTAATTCTAAAAACTTAAAAATAAAAATAAAAATAAAAAAAAATAAGTGGTCAAATAAATAAATAAAATAAAAGTAAATAAATCAATATATCAATAATGAAGAAAATAAAGTAATTAATGCTTATTAGTTGTCAAAAAAATAAAAATAAATAATAAAAATTAAAAAATCAATAAATTAGGAGGAAAGAAAAAAATTAAAAAATTAATATATATATATATATATATATATAAGAGGAAATGGCAAAGATCCAACAACTACTAATTTTCTATCCATTGTCTCTATTCAGATTGTTAAGTCTCCTTTCAATCTCTATAGCCTCCCTAAACTTACGGCGATGGAGAATAACAAAGTGAGGCTATAATCTATCACAATTTAGAAGAAAAGAGGAAATTTACAAAATTTTCATCCAATTTTGGCCCACGAGACACATGCAGAATAGTGAAAAAATGAAGTGAAGATTTCTGGAGCAGCCTGTTGCCCGAACGAGCTCGCTCCTAGTCAATTGCTACAAAACTGTCCCAAATCATGAACTCAGAAGGATGGAGATTCCTTTTCCATTTGGGAGCCCAGAAGCAGAACCCAACTTCAATATGCAATCTCAAGAAATTAATTGCAATCCCTACCAAGACGAAACACAGTACCAACCTCTCTCCAAAAATTTGTAGGCTTAAAGGGTTCCCCAAGGTAGGGAGGTGATAGAGCTGAAATTTCTCATTGATTCAATAGCTTACATACTCCCTTAAATAAACGAGAACCATTCTAGAGCCACTACGCATCACAATGAATGAGAGGAGAGAGCTTTGTACCTCCCACACATAAGCCATATTTTCCTTTCATTTGGGTGATAAAACTCTCAAGTATAGCTACTCAAATCCTTTTTTCTCACAAGGTGAGATTTTAAACTAGATCCTTCCATGCATATTCACCTTGGATGAGGTATAGGTGGGTGTGTGGCCTACATGCTAGCCTCTTGCTACCTCCCATTAGTTACCTTGATCGTACTAATTGATTGAATTGCGCATAAAGAATTGATTGAAAGTTGCATTTAATCCAAAGTTTTGGACAATCAAATCTATGCTTCTCACATTGGCTCTAATGTTATTTTGGATTGAATGCATATTGGAGCTTTTCATTCCCATAAGTGAAGTTAGGGTATGGTTTTACATCCCCTTTTCCCATTGGTATTTGTTTTACCCTTCATTAAATTGCATGCTTGGTTGGCTTTCTTATCTGCTTCAGTATTTTGGATCCTTAGGATATGATAGAAACTCGTGTGCGTAAAATAATCCAAGATGCTCATGATTCTTTAGAGGAGAAGATTTAGTTTATTGGCCTTAGGATTTGATCCATTCTATTGAAATTGAATTTTTATGAGAGAGTCCCCAATTATTGTGATCCTAGATATTCTTATTTCCTTTACTAATTGTAGACCTAGAAAAAGCACGTACATCTCTGCCATGTTATTGGTTTCTTTATCGATGCCCCAGAAAAACTTAATTTATTGATGCTCATAGGGATCCCAACGGATCCCTCCCCCACCTGTCGCCCTGGATTTCACTTTGATGCTCCATCAAAAAAGAGAATCCAAATGTTTTGAGATAAATTCCAATGTTCGAAGTCAACTTGTGAGAGAAAAAGCTTCCAACTTGGGCTCCAGAGATGAGAATGGGGATGGTATGGGAAGGAGGATTATGGGGTCAACCAAGGATTCAACCCACAATATTTCCTGGTGGTCAAGAGAAATTTCGCGCTCATGAGATTGGAACATGTTGTGCTCGACATAGAGGGAAAGATATTTTAGGGTTGAGGCACAAGGAGTGATAGGAGAGCTTTTAAAAATAACGTTATTGCAGGAGATCCAACTTGGCCAACATATGTGTTTCTCTAGGGAGACCTAGATCCATTTTAAGTATGACTTTTCGATTAAAGAACCTTCATATTGCTTATGCCATTTGGAGAAAAACACATTAACATCCAATGGGAGGTGGAGGCGAGGCAACAAAGGGCCTAAGGATATGGAAAAGCTTGAGAGGCATAAGGACACCAAAAGAAGAGGTGGGAAGAGTATTCTTCATCTTTGAAGCATAAGGGGCACCTAAACAGAACATCAACACCTCTTTTTTGGATATTCTCACAAGTAAGGATTTTTTTGTGGGAGAGCAACCAACATAAGGAATTGATTTTGGGGATGACATTATTCAACCATATATTTTTTAATATTGCAGAATTAGGGGGGATGTATTGAGAGAAGATAATATTCTCATACACTTCCTTCAATGAGTACCTATGAGCTTTCCATCCTAACGATCCTTGGCCTCTCGGAGCCATGGAGTGCATCCAGTAATAATTTCCTATAATTTATTCGCAAGCCCGTGCATACTTGAATGGATATTCTCCCGCTGCTAGCTAGACCACCGATCGAAATAATTCCATTTTGATAACTAGCCCAACGTATTAATCCTGAGACTTGACAAGTGATGTTGGAGTAGCCTCAAATCATGATCAGAATGTAGAGGAGGCCTATTCAATATCGGATCGATCCAGATATTGATGTGAGTTCCATTCCTAGGGGACTAACTGATATGATTTTCAATCAAGAATGAGTAGGATGACATCAATTTCTAAATTGGAGAAACTTTCCTAAATCGTTGTGAGATTGACCTATTAGCATCACATATCCTGTACTTTTCAAGGATAACAAAGCCCACCATGCGTCCGGTTTGGTTCTTAATTTCCAGGCCAACTTGGCTCCCATCGCTTGATTCACCAAAGCAGGATCTTTAATCCCCAGGCCTTCATGCACAATGGGGGCATGAATATTATCTCATTTAACCGAGTGAAATTTAATTATAGTTGTTTTGCTATCCTACCATAGAAACTTCCTAGTGATATTCCCCAAAGAGTTAAGGATTTACTAAGGAGCGAGTACTACAGAGAATTGATAAATAGGAATTGTAGATAAAACAAATTTGATGAGAACAATGCAAACCACGAGGGTAATCCATATAGCTTCCTATGATTCCAGCTTTCCCTTAACCTTTGTTATCACATTAAGCCATTCTTGCAGAGAATGGGACTATAAACATATCAAATTTCCTAAATACTTTAATTCTCTCCAATGCTCAACAATGTTAAGCCCCAACACCTCCCCAATCTATAATCTCTTAGCTGTCGATATATTCCAGGTGTAAATATGAGATTTAGTTGAGTTTGTTAATCCCCTAGAGGCCTCAAAAAAAGAATTAAGACCACCTTTAATCTCTTATAAATTTATTTTGAAGCTCCTCCCATGATAATGGTGTCATTTGCAATTTGGGCATGGTTTTCACTTTTAACTTTAGGAGTAAATATAAGGCCTAAGATATTACTAGATCAGTGCTCATGCTCAAGGTGTCAAATTAGGGAATCTGAAATAATAATGTAGAGGAAGGGGGAGAGTGGACAACCTTGGAAGAGACCTCTAGAGACTTTAGAGAACCTGGTGAATCTATCATTGATAAGGGGTGTGATCTAGGGAAAATTGATACAAATCAAAATACAATGATTGAAAGTAGTATTGAAGCCAAATTTATTTATATTTTTGAAGAAACTATGTCTCAATATATCAAATGCATTAGCTAAATCCAAATTTATATCCATTCCTTTGTCTTTCTTCGATCTACTTGACTGCATGGCTTCTTGAACCAAAATATCAAAAAATTTCCTCCCCGAAAAAAAGCCTCCTTGATTTTCATAAATGATGGATGGAAGGAGATTCCTAAGTCTATCCGCAATAATTTTAGAGATGATCTTGTAGGATACATTACATAAAGATATTGGGTAGAATCTGGAGAAGGATGAGGGGTTTGATTCCTTTGGGGTGAGAGCTAAAAAGAGGAGTTAACTCCCCCTCATATGTAACCTCACTTTAGTGAATATCTGACCATTCTACAAAGATAAATTTTAATTATTTCCCAAAAGTGTTGGTAGAAGTGTGATGAGAAGCCATTCAGTCCTAAATCCTTGTCTAGATGAAAGGAGAAAACCACTCTATGAATTTCCTCTTTGGAAGGGAGTTGAGTTAGCTAATTTTTTATTTCCTCTGAGATCATAGGTTGAATGTTTTCTAGCACGAAATATTCGGAGTCCACCAAAGGAGGGATGCTCTATAAATGTAAGTTTCTAAAGAAGGCAAAATAATCTTCCTTTATATGTTGAAAGTCATTAATTTTATGTCCATTAACTATCATTGTTTGAATCAAATCCTTCCGCTCTCTATTCTTGGCCTATTTATGAAAAAAATTGGTATTATGATCACTTGCGTGGAGCTAAACACATCTTGACTTGATCCTACAATATTCCTCCTCCTCCTTTATCATTAAATGGTATTTATAAAAGGTGAGTATTTCCTTCTGCAACATTTCAAGATTCACCACATTCTCATCCACTGAGGAGTGAAGTGAGCTCATAGTATGCTCCATGTCTTTTATAGAAGCTTGTTTTTCACTTTGCATAGCTTTTCCCACAACTTAATGCAGTCCTTGAGCCTTTTAATTTTTTTCTCCCATATCCTGATGGGTCTACCCTCCACCCATTTCGACCAAGAATGAGAAACCGAAGAGTGAAAATACGAGATTTGGAACCATAGTGGGCTACATCTAAAGGGGATGGGGCCATAGTCAAGAGGGGGAACAAGGGCCAATCGAATAGGGTGATGAATAGAGCCACTCCAAGGGAGGATATCAGATTCAATGGTGAGAGTGCTTTGAAGGAAAGCATCAGAGATGAGAAAACGGTATATATTAGTAATAATATGGGATGGGTAGTTGATAAATCTATAGGGCAATGATTAAAGTGATTTCTCTTTCTATGATAAATACTTGTGATGTATTTTTACCTTTTCTTACTTATTGTCTTCTTCACTTATTATTATATTTGTATATCATAAAACAAATAAAAAAACAAGAAGAACAAGAACATAAAATATAAGTTGCAAGTCAGGGCCAAAACCTCTCCACTTGAGAGGAAAACTTGTCAATCTCTTCTCTTCCTTATAGATCCTTCAATTGACGAATTCCAAGACCTCTAGACCAATATAAATACCCTCCAAGACCAATTCCAACCTTTCTGGATGATGTGCTTTCCTTTTCCAAGTCAAACCCAGTCAAATCTCTTCAAGTAGCACAATTTCGACCACCAACTACAGAATTTCGGCCTCCACTACAGACCTGAAATTTTTGGCCCTCCTGTAGTTGTCATTTCCATACGTGTGAGCTTTGTTTAGCCTTCTAAGGATTTCTCATACCTTCGCTTGGATTTCTCTTCCTTCTGTAGCTTGTGGATGACATCTAGTGACCTTCAATTAACCTTCTTTCCTTCCCTTCTACAAGATCGAACTTGTAGAAAAAAACCCCACATATGATGTAGAAACCCTAGCCTTCCTTCTCACGTGTGAGAGAGAAATAACCCAAAAACAAGTCTTCTTCATCCTCTTCCTTCTTTGCTACCTTCTTCTTCTTCCTCCTTCGCTTGGATTAGTGAGATATGAATGTGCTTCAAGGAGGTCGAGTTTCAACCTTTATATAGGCTTCTCAAGGGTAGACTTGGCTCCTCAAATTAGGCTAACTTGCCAGCTGCTAGGTCAAATTCGTCTTGAAGGGTATTTTGACACTTTTAAGGAAAAAAATTAATTTTCTTTACAAGTTACAATGTGCCCAATGGGGTCTTCAACTTATGACAATGACTCTTTTGACTTCTTTACCTAGGACAAACCATAGAGAAAATCAATGGGAACACGACCTATAAAATAAAATACCTTGAGCATGAAAACCATGCTCCAAAAATAGTAATAATATTTTTTATCTCATTCTATAATATACAAGAATCAAAAGTACATTTCATATTTATGAAGATTGAACCTACTTACACATTTTTCAGCACTCCCTCTTAAGTAGGGAGGTATTCATAAATGGTACATGGACATTCTCAATCTAATGAGATCTCATAAGAAGAGTCAGATTGGTAACCCATATGTTTAGCAACATATGGACCAACATTGTCATATAGTGGGCCATGACTAACAACTCTATCTCTTCAAAATATCAGAGCACAATGTTGGCAAGATCAATGATTTATGGACACCATCATCATAATTGTCTCTCAAGGTACATACCCCACTCGAGTGTTCATAGAGAATGAACTTGCTTAGAATATTCTTATCTTGGATAGATAATCCTCAAATAATATCGTTCCATGACTACTCTTATCTTGGATTCCCTACCTCATCCTCAAAGAGTATCGAATTTTGAATGCTTACCTAATCTTCCATTGTGTCTTCCCAAGTGAAGACAAGAACGATGTGCATATCTCTACCTCTCAACCAGGGAGGATATATCAACCAAACCAAGCTTGTCTCTCAAATACCCAAGCTTATTATTAGTAATATATTTTCTCAATATGTCAGCTACCTTCTCATCGATGGAGATATATTGTAGCTGCATCACACAATATTGTACTAGCTTCTAAATGTAGTAATACTTGTTATTGATATCCTTCGTCTTTCTATGAAACACTGGGTATTTAGAAAATTGTATACAAGTGTTTTTATCAGAATGTATTGAACTGTAGAGTCCATTGGTCCTTCAAATAGGCTGGATAACATCTTCCGCAACCAAACCGCTCCTCTAGTTACTTCATAGGTTGCAATATACTCAACCTCAACACTACTCAAAGCAAATGTATCTTGCATTTTTCTCATACATGAGATCATGGAGGATCCCAAACTGAAACATCCTCTTGTAGTGTTCCTTCCATCCTGCTCACTTCCTCCCCAGTGGGAAGTTGTATATCCAATCAATTGGACATCATTCCTCCTATCATATTTCAGGCAGTAGTGGATAGTTCCTTGCAGATATCTCAATATATGTTATGTTGTTATCTATTGATCATGTTTTGTATCTAATTTGAATTGACTAAGAATATCTACTACAAAACATATGTTTGGTCTAGTATTCACCAAGTAGATAACTGAGCCAATAAATTGTTTATACATCGTAGGATCCACTAGGCTAGATTCAAAACTCCTTATCTCTTCAAGTCTTTGATCATCGGGGTTGTCATTGGTTTGAAATTTATCATTTCAAACTTATTTAACATCTTGGTCGCATGCTTCCCTTGACCTAGATATATCTCATCAGGTCCTTTCCAAACTTCTAGTCGCAAATAGTAGTGCATCAAGCCAAGGTCATTCATGTCAATTTTTTTTTTAGTCGCCTCTTGCATTCTTCAATTTGACCTTCCACACTTTTCAAGATAATACCATCCATGTAAAGAAGAATGATTACTGAATCACCCTTCACATCCTTAATATAGAGGTTCAAATCAGCAGAACTCTTTTTGAAGCCTAATCTATGTAGGTATGCATCCATCCTAACATACCATGCCCTTGGTGCTTTCTTGAGGCCATATAATGCCTTATTCAATATGAAAACATGTGTATTTCTATATTTAACTTCAAATACCAAGGGATGTTCAATATAGACTTCCTCATAAATTGTTTCATTCAGGAATGCATTCTTGGCATCCATTTGGTGGATGCTCCATTCCATCAATGTTGCCAAAGAGACCAACAAACAGATAGTTGTATACATTGCTTTCAGACCAAACATCTCTTCATAGTCGATGCCTTCTTGTTGAGAGAAGCCCTAGCTACAAATATTGCCTTATATTTATCAATTCTTCCATATGCTACATGTTTTATTTTGTAGAGCCACCTAAAAGTTACCACAGATTTGTCATCACGCTTAGGTATGATCTCCCAAACTCCATTATTCATTATAGATTTATATTCTTCATTCATGGAATCCTTCAATTCTTGGTGATTGACAACTTATTAAAAAGTGGATGGCTCTTCTTCTATTAGTTTTATCATGTAGGCTGCATACCCAGAATATCGTTAGGGCTTCTTGCTTTCCCTGAATGTACCTTGAGTTGCTCTATGACCTTTTGTATCTAGAAGTGTATACTTCAACCAGTTATGTATTTTTCTAGATTTTGGGATATACATAGGATGTATAGGTTCACAGGGACCTTCATCTTCACAGTTTGATTCTTCTTCCTCCCTAGTAACTTCTTCTTCGAATACAAGAAGTTCTTCATCATCAAAGTCCATAGGGAGATCCTTTGATTTCTTGAATGCAATACTTTCGTAAAATATCACATCTTGACTAACTTTTATGTAGTGTCCTTCCTTTATGTATATCATATAGGCCTTATAATGGTTATTGTAGCCAAAAAATTCTCCCTTCATGCCTGATGGATCCAACTTCTTTATCTTGTCCTTAGGTATATGAATATAGAGAGGAAAACCAAAAATTCAGAGATGATCCATGGTTGGTTTCTTCCCAGTGAACACTTCTTCAGGATTTTTTTTATCTAGTGACATGTGGGGACTTCGATTTTATATGTATACAATTGTCTTTGTAGCTTCAACCCATATAAATTTTGGTAAATCTTGATCATGTAACATTGATTTTACACTTTCTTCGATGGATCAATTCTTTCGTTCTGCAAATCCATTTTGGTCAAGATTATATGGAACTATCATCCCCCTCTTAATCTTATACTCCTTACAGAAAGTGATGATTTCCTTAGACATGTATTCTCCTCCATTGTCGGATCTTAATATCTTGATTCTTCTTTTTGTAAGGTTCTGTACTTTAGCTTTGAATTCTTTAAATTTGGTAAATACTTCATCCTTGGATTTCATTAAGTAAACCCAAGTTTTTATTGAATGGTAATCTATAAATGTGACATAATATAGATGACTTCCAAGATATTTAGGATTCATAAGACCACAAACATCAAAATTAATCAGATCCAGTATTTCTTTTGATCATGAAGCACTACTTCCAAATGGTCTCTTGGTGTTCTTACTCGATGCACATCCATTGAATACTCCTTCATGATCTTCCTTCAGTTTGAGGATTCCATCTACTATTGAATTCAAGGTTGGAATAATTTTGAAATCGATATGACCGAATCTTCTATGCCATAGTTCACATGGGCTGATTTCAATGTGAACTAGAGCTTGAGAAAGGGGAGATAACAACCTGTAAATTCTTCCTTCATTAATCCCAATCACTCTAGCATTTTCTATACTTGAGCTTTTACCCCATACTACAAAGTTTCCATTAATGAAAGCCACTCTATCACCTTTCATCTTCTAGACTTATAATGGAAGGTAAGTTCTTATGCAAACCTAGAACAAATAGGATGTTGTTGAGATGGATATTTCCTCCATTCTCCAATTCCATCGAGGTTGATCCAATCGCCATTACAGGATAACTCTTTTTATCACAAAGTTATACAGAGTAATAAGACTTTCCTTTTGACAATGTTTTTAGTTTCTTGTGATGGCTAGTCATGTGCCTTGATGCTCCACTATCAATCACCAAAATACTCTCATCTTGAAATGTTCCAGCGAGTTCTGACAAGATTAATTTGTCCTTTGTTTTGGTTACATACTTCTTCGGAGTAAATATGAGATTACATACTTCTTTGATACCCTTATTGAGATTAATTTCCACCTTTGAAAACGTCTTCAGAAAAATCTTCAATGTAGTAGAGATCTTCATAATTCCCTCTGCCAACCTTAGCTCTGATACCATGTTGAGAAATCTATAGGGCAGTGATTAGAGTGCTTTCTCTTTCTATGATAATTACTTGTGATGTATTTTTAATTTTTCTTACTTATTATCTTCTTCAATTATTATTGTGTTTTAATATCATCAAACAACTACCAAAAATAATAAGAACAAGAACACAAAATATAGGCTACAATCCAAGGCCAAAACATCTACACTTGAGAGGAAAACCCATAAATATTTTCTCTTCCCTATAGATCCTTCAATTGAATAATTCCAAGACCTATATACCAATATAAATACCCTCCAATAGCAATTCCAACCTTTACAGATGATGTGCTTTCATTTTCCAAGTCAAACCCAGTCAAATCTCTTCCAGTAGCATAATTTTGACCCCTAGCTACAGAATTTCAGCCTCCACTCCAGCCCTGAAATTTTATGTTGGAATCATGATTTCCGTTAGACCAAAACCCGCAGGAATTAGTCTTCGCTACAATCTCCAGAGTTAGGATCCACGAGAGGCGGTTAGTCCATGTAGCAAAACACACGGGGAGTGTTGAACCCAATGTCCAAAAATCTCCCCCCCAACGCGAGCCGGGTGAGTTTCGAACTCGAGACCTGTCACTCTGATACCAATTGTTGGAATCATGATTGTCGTTAGACTAAAACCTACAGGCATTAGTCTCTGCTACAATCGCCAGAGTTAGGATCCACGAGAGGCGGTTAGTCCATGTCGCGAAACACACGAGGAGCATTGAACCCAATGTCCAACATTTTCATCCCTTCTACAATTTTTGTTACCACGTGCGTGAGCTTAGTTTAGCCTTCCAAGGCCTCCTCAGACATTTTCTTAGCTTTATCTTCCTTCTGGAGCTTGTGGATTACTTCTAGTGACCTTCGCTTGACCTTCTTCCCTTCCCTTCTTCAAGGTGGAACTTCTAGAAGAAAACCCTAGATCTGATGTAGAAACCCTATCCTTCCTTCACACATGTGAGAGATAAATAGCCCAAAAATAAGTCTTCTTCATCCTCTTCCTTCTTCTCTTCCTCCTTCGCTTGTATGAGTGAGATATGAATGTGCTTGATGGAGGTCGAGTTTCCTCCTTTATATAGGCTTCTTAAGGGTAGACGTGGCTCCTCTAGAGAACGATGAAATCAGGAAGCAGATTCAGGAGCTGCTACAGAAAGGTCACATCTGGCCGAGTTCATCGCCTTGTGGGAGCCCGAACATGTTGTTGCAGAAGAAGGATGGGACTTGGAGACTTTATATTTACTATCGGGCGCTGAAAAAGATCACTGTCTAGAATAGGTATGCGATCTCATGGATTGATGACCTTCTGGATCAACTCAAAGGGGTGAAATATTTCAGCAAGATCGAATTGAAGTATGGGTATCACCAGATACCAATCAAACCCTTCGATGTGTGGAAGACTGCCTTCAAAGCCAAGGAGGGTCTTTCTGAATGGTTGGTCGTGCCTTTCGGGTTGACAAATGCTCCCACAACCTTCATGAGGTTGATGGATGACATCTTGTGGCCATTCACCAGCTCATTTGTAGTAGTGTACTTGGATGACATCCTGATCTCTAGTGCTCACATTACCAGACTTGCAACAACCATTTGAGATCGAGACAGGTGCCTTTGACTATGCTATTGGGGAATTTCTTACTCAACATGGGAATCCAGTGACATATCATAGTGAGACATTGTCTGACACAGTCCACAAGTATCCCACTTATGACAAATAAATGTATTCCATTGTGCAGGCGTGCCGCCAATGGAAGTATTACCTTTTGGGGAAGGAAACGGTCATCCACACAGACCACCAACCCCTATTTTTCATACAAACACAAGGGAGGTTGCAAAATTATCACCATCAGAAGTGGTCCACATATCTGCAACAATTTCATTTGAACATCAAGTATAAGAAGGGCAACACCAATAATGTTGCAGGCTCCCTCAGCCGACCACCGATCGTGGCGCTAACCCCTGTTCTCAACTCTTGCAGGCACGAGACTTCTGATTGGCCGCTTCTATGCAAGAGCAATCCGGAAGTCGGCCACACATACAAGACACTATTGGAGGGTACGCAAGTTCCAAATTTTCCAAGACTTGGGAAGAGCACCTCCACCTCTTCAGCAGAAGTTTCCTCATCTCATGGAGGAACTCAACGCAATCGGGACCATTACTTCCTAAAGGGGGAGGAATGATCCAGGTGGATATTGGTGGCCACCCGCTATTCCACTTGGGGCCCCACCATTGTTTCTTTATGTTTTTCAGTTTCCTTAATTATAACAAAGTTTACTACTTTTAGCAGTTTTTCAGGTCCTCAACTTCCGAAGCCATTTTGAGGGCCTAAACGACGTTTTTTGGGCGTCAAACCTCATGAGTATGTTTTAAACTCAATATTTGAGGTCAAAAATTGTATTCCTCGAATAGATATTTCTAACAATATATCGTCTGCGTCAAACGGATATAGTATGCCAAAGTTACGACCCCGAGAAATTGATGTACCAATTTACCCCAACGGGGCCCATATTCTGGTGTTTCATCTCCTAGGGTTAGTTTTTTGGATGTTTAGGGTTTTCCATTGTTTCTCAAAAATATATAGGCCTTCAAGCCTCATTGTAACACAAAGTTCAAAGGTCTGTAGCCACAACATCTCTTCTCAAAGATAAGCTACTAGCGCCCTAGCTAGTTTATTTCCATTCTCTCTGTAAACAAAATTTAGTTCTTTGATATTAATGAAATGAAGTGTTATCTCCACTACATTTTTATATTTATGGTTATATGTGTATTTTTTTGTGTTCTAGTATAAATCCAGATCAATGGTATCAGAGTGGTCTTCTCTTTCTCGATCCTTCTTTGCATGTCCCGAACGAGGTCAGGGTATAAGGAGTTAGGGCTCGATCTAGTTGAAACTTTGCAAGATCAGCCTTGCAAACCTCGATGGTCGCACATGGGGGATGAAAAGAAAGATGAGGGAGTAGGATATCCTATCAAAATATTGCTCGAGGAGGCCCTTGAAAAACAAAGGAACGCGATGATGGATAACTTTTCCCAGATCCTTCAACGACTGCCCACTGGCGGTGCATCTGCATCCGACAGCCACTTTGGAGGTGCAACTCCTTTTAAGGTACAAATAGATGCAGATGTTATAGATATATGGTTGAATCTATTAGAAGGATATTTTTGAGTACATTACTTTTCTGACCGGGAGAAGATTATTTTTGCACTCCTCAAATCTACCCCCCATGTCAAGGACTGGTGGGAAACCTACTATGAAAAAAAAGGATGAGGGGGAACCATCTCTGTTCTCGATCATACCCACTTGCAATTCTTTCGGAGATGCCATCAAGGAACAATATTATCCCATGGGGAGATATGAGGACAAGTACATACAATGGACTATGTTGTGGTAACAAAGGGATCAAGATGTGCATGAGATGACGAATTTGTTCCATACCTTGCACACAAAGTTGGGTATCAAATATTAGAAGAAAAATTTGGTGCTGAAGTACCGCATTTGTCTGCACATATACATTCAGGAGGAAAAGGAATCGACATGTTGTGTATGAGTCCCAACCTCGTGTTGTTATTGCTACTTTAGGAAATAAGTTGTATAGGGTACCAAAGGTACCACCGCCTACGGATATCTCTTTGGTTACTGCAAAACAATGCAGTAAGATCATTTCCAAAACCGCGAAATTTTTTTCTTGATGATCCACCCCCAGGGAAAGAAGAAGATTATGGCCACAACCTCCAAACAGGGATCCTCTGCATGAAAACAATAAATGGATAAGATCGTGGAGAAGTATGAGGACATATTCATCTCACCCACAGGGGTTCCTCTGCACTATCAGGTCAAGCACTCCATCGATCTGACCCCAGGTATGACGATGCCCAATGGACCAATCTATCGGTGCTCTGTTCTGGAGAACGAAGAAATCAGGAGGCAAATTCAGGAGCTACTGCAGAAATGTCACATTCAGCTGAGTTCACCACCCTATGGGAGCCCGATCGTGTTGGTGCAGAAGAAGGATGGGACTGGGAGACTCTGTATTGACTATCGAGCGTTGAACAAGATCACTGTCTGAAATAGGTACCCGACCCCACGGATTGATGACCTTCTGAATTAACTCAAAGGTGTGAAATATTTCAGCAAGATCGACTTGAATTCTAGGTATCACCAGGTACCAATCGAACCCTCCGATGTGTGGAAGACATCCTTCAAATCCAAGGAGGGTTATTTCAAAGGGTTGGTCATGCCTTTCGGGTTGAAGAATGCTCCCGCTGTTAGGGTCCTATAAATATAGGATTAATAATTTGGAATTGACTTATGATAGTCTTGTAAAATATGTATATACCTTGCTTTTTGCAAGATGTTTCCCCATATTTTGTAATATATATATATTAATATATATATATATATATAAAATAAAATAAAGGGTGAAATTCCTAAAAGAAAGATCAAAGGACTTAGAAAAAACATAGACCCCAAAAGAAAAAAGAAATAAAACATGAAAGTGTGAAAATCCAAATGCCACTACTTTTTACTGTGTTACTGATGATTATGGCAGAGTGTCAATAAATGCTATAATCCATGATGAGTTAAACTGTGTAAACTTGACTTGTCATGATTTAAATTTTATTGTTGTAGAATAGTGAATAAAGATTAATCAAACAATTTAATCCTGACTAATCAGTAGATAGGTAGAGAATAAAAGAGGAGCTCATCAGTTTAATATGAGCCCTCGGATGATATAAGGTAGATTTAGATATTTTTTATGCTTTCAAAAGAATAAAATATTTCAAGGTAGCAAGCTCAAATGCACCTGCAAAATGGAAGAAAAAATGTTAGATTAAAGTTGGATAGGTAGAAAGAAGTGGGAAAATCATGTAAATATTCATCACCAGGAAAATAATCACTAATTTCCCCTCCCTATAGTTATTTTGCATTCTAGACTTTCAGTCAAAGAGGCTAAGAGCATTTCTCTCACTTCTGTTGGACCGGACCCAAAGCTCAATGACTGATAAGTTAAAAGTGTTGAATTCCTATATTAAATCCCTAATTATCATCATTTACCTTTCATACACTCATTACTATTCAATTTCATAAGTAAGCACCATTTTTACTTAATGAAATATGAAATTCCCCATTGTGATTAACTCCCTCCATCATATATAGCATAAAACCCTCAAAAACATTATATCCTAAGTAAAAGTGGTGAAATTATAAATGATAAAAGCTTTGCTTTAAAAAAAATTCACTTTACTTAGTCATGTAATTGTATTCTGGGGTATTACATTGTCCCTTGTCATATTAACTTCTAATTTATATATTAAATCCCTAAAATGACCTTTTCGTATTAATATAATTCCTTTTATATTAATACCCATTTAAACCCACTATTATAACATTTTAGGCCAAAATTATTATCCACGTGCTCAAATAAAACCCCAAATTATACCCCTTTGGTATAAAACTACCTTTAACTAAATACCCCACCCCCTATAGTTATTAAGCCCTCATGGTTTAATAAACTATATAATACTTTGTAAATAAATGTTCCTATCCCCACATTAAACGAATAACCCAAGGTTTATTTGTGAAAGAACTAAAGCTTATACCATGTTTCACATTAGCTTTCAAATATCTATTAGCCTCACGCTATACATAGCTTAACTCCAGTTAACTCCATAAACCCGCCTCATGAACCTTTATATATATATATATATATATATATATATATATATATATATATATATATGAACTCTATTTATATATATAATACAACCATTTAAACCCTTTCAAAATCATGTATTAACTCTGCTTATACATATAGCCATTGTATAAATAAAACTTTGGTTAAAATGTAAATACATAAAAGTTTTATTATATAACCCATCGCCCAACACATAATAAAGTACCCCGGTCCCACCACCATTTCGACCGCAACTTTCCTTTTAATCCTGACCGTTCGCTCCCGTGCTCCAGATCCAATGGCTCTAATGTCATATCGCGTGCATAAACCAATAGCTCACCCAAACAGAAATCGAGCGCGAAATTGGTGATTTTACCTTTTCCGCCCTCAGCGACGTGTCCGTTTTCTATTAGATCGCGTTCGTTTGAAAAGAAACCACTTACCACCTGAAATGGACGCGATAACCACCTTATGGTTTCGTTGTTTAAACTGAAACCTCTCCCACCATTGATGAGACCTACATTTAATGTATTAATGGTGATTAATATCAAATGTTAAAACCTTTGATACACTATTTTTGTTGTCTAGATTCGCGCATTCTGAACTGTGAAAAAGCTCTGCCTAACTGTATTTAGCCTTTTTAAGACCCTGTTTACCAATTTTTCATTCAAAACCCGGATTTGACCACTAATTTCTCATTTAAAGACTGGGTAAGCCATTTGATGCACCAGTAAGTCGGACCAAGCTCAGAATCAACCAAATATCTTCTCAGAACCTTTCAAGAAGTCAAAATACCTGTAAAAAAGGTATTTTCCCAAATCTAACCTGAAAATTTCACAGTTTAAGCCTTCAATTGAACAAATTGAATTTTAAATTGAGATTTTATCCATAAAAATTTCTCGAAAACGCTTAAAAACAGGGCAAACCCTTACAAAATTTCTCCAGAAATTACTATTGTCTAAAAAGCCTCTTGTAAATCCAAATTCCTCAGCTAAAGATCCCAGAAAGATCAATTCCACAGCTAGAAAGGGTTTTAAAACTTACATAAAACCTAAAAAGTCTCCTTTGCAGTCCTAGTCATTCAGAAAGCCTGTGCTTTCTGTCTTAAACCTGTTGCATGTGTCCTAGATTCTCGGTTGAGCATTAAAATAATCATTGGAGCTATCTTTGCCGAAAAATTGCTCAAAATTCCCTCTGTTTCAACAAATCCAACTACTGCAAATTTTTTAATCTTGCTTTAGTTATTTAAAAATGACCAAGAAACAAATGACACCTAAAGCTGGAGGCTCTAGGCCTGTTAAACCTGGAGGATCCAAACCTCCTAAGTATGAAACAGCAAAAGCCCCAAAATCCACCCCTGCACTCGCTGCAAAAACTAATGTGTCTGTCAATCCCCTTGAGCCACCAGTACCTACTGAAGAAATCATCCCCTTGACTGATGTGGATTATAAAATTGTGGACCCTGTGGTAGAACTCAACCTATTAGAAGTTCACAATTGGTGTTATGAAAAGTTCCTAGATAAAGATGACATGCCTATCTGGGAGACAAATTTACCCAAATATGTAATCCCAGTAACACACCCTGGTCAAGACATGGTAAGATTGTGCCAAAAGTACTATGTACCATATCAAAGAGAAATTGTGAATGCTGATAGGGAGATTCTATTTTCTATCACTGTAGAGTCTATAAATGAAATGTTGCAACTACAGTTTGACCCTAGGGCAGTCCCCCTATCCATTGAAGCATTAACTCAGTTATATTTGGGATTGGATTTCCCTAAGAGATTTATGATTTTCCAGAACTTTATGCCATCTCATGTGGACATTCCAAAGCTAAATCCTCTGTACTCCACTTCCAAGTTTCCTAAGGGTTCTAGGCATGTGATTTCAATGTTATCTTTCATCCTAGGTTACTTCACTGATGAATCCATCCTTGGTTTTTTATCTACTCTATCTCCGAGTCAGCCTCCTACCATGATTTTTGACTATGCCAAATTTATAGCTGATTCTATCCATCATCAGTTGACCAATTTGCCCACTGAAGGGGTATTCAGATACTCTTCCTACTTATTCCACTTGTTTTTGTTTTCACAATCTGATGATTTTTCAATAACATCGCAAAAAATGGATGTAGAGGGTAAACCTCTATCCATTATCTATTGGACATCTTTGCTGAGAAAAGAAGAAAATGAGTTCAGTTATTCAGAATTTTCAGATTTGTTCATCTAGCCAGCTATGAGTTTACTGTAAAAAGCAGATCAGCCTCGGATAAGTGAGGACATCAAGAGAATATTGCAGTTATCAAAACAG
Organism: Pinus albicaulis; assembly: GCA_034641835.2. Lineage (NCBI taxonomy): Eukaryota > Viridiplantae > Streptophyta > Pinopsida > Pinales > Pinaceae > Pinus > Pinus albicaulis. The sequence continues at coordinate 972,405,850 of CM076579.1, forward strand.
TGCAAGATGGGAGATTCGTTTTTATATGAGAAACACACAGAATTGAGAATTTTTGGATCTAATCTCCAACCTTAAAAATTACCCAAGCATTTGACTATCAAAGTCTTTGCTTTGGAATATTTATGACAGGTTTTGAATTCTGATGCCATCAATTTTATGGCTTCCAAAAACAAAACCCAATTCTAATTAAAGAATCATATTGTTCCTTTCATTGTGTATAATAGAGATGTTGATAAGGAGATAGAAAAAAGATTGTCAGAGCTAAAATTTTAGGTAAGTTTCCCTTGGAATTATGATCCCCAAGGTCTTCTCAATAGTATAAGGGTTAAATTTAAGCTGCCTCCTTTCATACATGAACCCAAGCCTGATATTGAGAAATTTTCAAATCAGACAGAATGGGTAGAAAACACATTGATAGATACAGTCATCAATGCAGAGCCAACACAAAAGATGGATACCACACTTGCCATGATAGCTTCAAAACAGCCAGAATCTTCAAACAAAAGAAGCAGAGATGAGGGAGCCTACACAGCAAATACTACTACAGAGACTAAATTCAAGCTCATCTACAACAAAAGGCCTAAGCTCACTACTATTGAAAAAGAAAAAGCCATTGATGTTGAGGATACAAATAAGCCTGAGGTGAACAATGATGAGGCTACAGTAATAATAAAAGAGACTCTTGCAGACATACAAACAAATCAAACAACAGGTGAAAAAGATACTCAAATGATTGAAAGGCAGAAAAACATGGAGGCCTCTTCCTCACACACAGTGGAGCAAAAAGACCTAGACATCAAAGAAAGATATAAGCAAATCAAACAAAAGAATGAAGAGATTGAAAGTGAGATTTACTCTCAATTTCTCAAGCAGAAGCCAGGGAATCAGAACATGTTACTTAACACATTTGACTATTCTACAAATAAAATGATCATGTCATATCTGCAACCAACTACTTCAACACCTAAGACAATGGCAGACTACAAAAAGTTTGAGTTTGAAGTAGATACTGAAAATGTGCATGAACTGGATCAAATAGAATTCCACATACATAGTTCTGAGATGATATATTCAACTGTGGTAACAAAGGCTATGAGTGCCACTAAGTTGCAGAATACCATTATCAACATGCAGGACCAAATGAAACTTGACAAAGGCTCCTTGTATGCCAAATATTTAAGGATAAAAGCCTTAGAAGACTTATTTTTGCAGGTGGGAGTTGATCCTTCAGATGTTCCAGCAGCAAAAATATTGATTAAAAAGAAAAATGAGGACATTGCAGCTTTGAGGAAACAGCTGAAGCTTCCTCAAAGTGAACACCCTCAAACTAAAGAAATTCTTCAAGAACGGGCAGAAAAAGAAGACATGATGCAGTTGATTATCAAACTGACTGCTCAAATCAAAGAAATGGAAACACAATTGGATCAACTTATGAAAGAGAAAGAAATTTTTAAAGAAACTGAAGCTCCAATTATCCCCTCCGTCATACCAGTAATTACTACAGTTATGGCCTCTATATTGGGAGAAAAATTAGCAACTAATGTTCCATTGGAAACTACAGTACTAGTGCATTCAGCTACAACATCATCAACAGATTCTTCAACCACACAAGTATAGCATATAAATGATGCAGGGCATATAGTAAAAGCTATGGAGGAATTATCACTTAAAAGCAATGAAATTAACAGTTTGAAAAATATGATTCAGAATATCGAGGTTTCCAACAAAGCAACATTAATCAATGCTAATAGCTATGAGCAAAGGGCTAAAAGACTTGAAGATCAAATCAAAAGCCTTCAAAAAGACTTGAGTTTCACTGCACAAATTTCTTACATAAGAAATTACCTTTGGACAAATATAATTGATGCCATTCATCTTCAATGTCGTTCAATTCAAATTATTTATGAACAGAGAGATTTACTTCTAGCAACACAAGTGGAAATCCAAAAGACAACAAAAGAGTTAGCAGATAAACCAGCAAAATAATTAAAGCTAATCACTTTCTTGAACAGTAAAAATAGAACAAAGCTAGAAGAATTAAAGGTACAGGATAGGACAGAGACTATTTTGCAGATCAAGAAGGTTTTGACAAAGAAAAATCTGATGAACAATTTAAAGGAAAAATGTGATGCCATGAATATTTCTATAACCAATTTTTTAGAAAAATACACTACGCTGAGACAAACTGGTCTTCCAGATATTCATGTCTGTAATGACAAACTAATGGCCCAAAAATATTATGACAAGAAGATAAGGGATCATGCTAAAGAACAGATCAACAAGCCACTTCCACAGGGCTCTCCCACAAGAAAGGTCATTCTTCAATATATTGAAGACTTGTTTTTTCTTCAAAATGAGATCCAACATCCATTTGTCTTCAAGCCTAATTTTGCTTAGTACACAGATGCTAACGAAAATTTCAGGAAACTCAAAAGTGTAAAAATACCAAATGCAGAACAATGGCAGGCTTTTACAGATTTAATGTAGCAGTGAAAGGGCAAGACAGTGAATAAAATTACATTAGAAACAATCAATTGATTTTTTTTACTACTGGCAGTTTTCTTTTTATAGCAGTAAAAGAGTAAATAAAAGGAGTTAAAGTGTATCAGGATGAAAGTACAGCGTGAAAGTGTATCAGGATGAAAGTACAGCATGAAAGTGTATCAAGAGGAAGAGTGTCAGTCAAAACAACTCCAATAATGATATTTTCCAATTTTCCAGCAAGCAGGACAGCTAGCCAGTAAAGGCTCCTTGATTAGTTTAAGTTGCTCTATATTTTTTGGTTAAGAGAACAGCTTGCTAAACTATTAAGCAGCTATCCCTCTTTATATGTAAAGATATTTTATATTTCGTAGAGTTATTCCTAGATCACTCTAGGATATTTTGTAAACAATATTTTGTATAAATACTTCACTCTTTGAAGTATTTTGTGTGGAATAAAATTTCTAATATTACTATAGATTTTTGTTGATACATTGGAGGCTTATATGTGTTGATTTCAAAGTAGCAGACTGGACAAAGCTAATTGGACGTCATAATTCAAAATTCTCGTGATAAGTGCATCTATCTTGTCATTGTTTACTTTCTGAGTTCCATTCATTTCATTATGTGTTTGTTCTTTCTTAATGAGTAACTAGGAATATTACTTCAGGACAAGCTTATGGATCCCTATCTTAACTAAGATACCATTTAAATGTTTTCAACTGATTTCCGATGTTAGGAATTCTTAACTACTCCTACTCCCATTTGACTTATGCCTCCTTCCTCTATTGTCCAGATCAAAGGATCCTTCATTGCCCTTTGTCCCGACTACACCATTTCATCAAAAACCTTTTACCCAAAGCTCTGAGGGTTATCTATCTTGCCCTGAATATATTTGCATCCTTTTTGCCTTGCCTTCTAGTACTGTTATCTAGACTTAGACTCCATTAGCCCAATGGTCAAGTAGATTTCTCCCTAGTTTACCTTTAAGTGATTTTTTCCCACCAAACCAAACATCTTAAAACAAAACCAAATTGAACTATCATAAATAGCCTAAAACATAAAATCAAAACAAAGATAAATCTTAAAGAGAAAGCCCTCTCTGAATTCTAGGAAGGCTAGATCCTAGGATTTGAAGTAGGTTTTTGGTTACCCCTATTTTTCTTAAACTGAAAACCAAAAGCCCACAACTTTGAGAAATTACTAGGGTGCTAACATATTGGCGACCATACTGGGGATCGAACCCAGAATCTCTGGTTTCAAATTTAGTCTTAAAGGAACATCTTTCATTTATATTTTTTACTTTAAGATTATTTTTAAAGGTTGTGGGTATTCATAAACATTCATTATGGCTTCTAGGAAAACCTACTATACCAGGTCTAATCTGGATCCTAAGCCTGCAGTTATAGTAGATAACCCAGAACAGATTGGAAAAAAGAAAAAAAAAATTGTCAATTTTGAAACTGAAGTACCATTAAGAAAAGCCAATTATTTACCCAAAGAATTAGTGAGCTTAACTGATATTGATTTTGATTTCAAGTTTGAAAAATCATTGTTTAAAAATAAATTTGAAACTGATTTAAAAGATATTGTAATAGATCTTGTTTTTACTTCATTTTTTAATGCAAAACATAATATTATTTCAGCAAAAAAAAAAATTAGATAAATCTGAATCTCAAAATCAAATAGAAAGGATTAATGTTACATTGATTAAAGACATTGATGAAGCTATTAAATTAGCCCATTTATTATCTTACATTAAGCCTCTAGTTTCTTAATTGCACACAACAATAATTCCAACAGCAAATTCAACTCTGTATGTTGTCACCTCATATTTAGATTCCACTGCAAGTTCATCCACAAAAAAATTTATTCCTAAGTTGCCTTTGCAGCCTAGGATATTATTCCCCTCATCCACTAAATCCACTGCATCCACTAGTTTTATAAGCACTACATCTTTATTTCCAAGTAGTTCCATATATATACCAACCTCTTTTCCAAGCTCTTCAAGTACAGCTTTCAGCACATCAGCTACCATATCCAACACAGCCCCTGTCCTTTCTGTTATACCTCCCAATCCAACAAAACTTCAAGCCATGGCTGCTAGGTATGCTCCCCTTGTCTTACCCTAAAACCTCCATGATATGCCCCAAGATTACCAAAAAAATATACCACTATTTGATAGCCTGTCACAATATACTGCTCAACAACATGTCACAAAAATGAAAGACTAATGTGAAATCTATGAAATTGATGAGTCAGATGTTCAGATGAGGTTATTTTCTCAAAGTTTAATGGGAGAAGTTAAGAAATGGTTTAAAAATTTAGCTGCTGGTAGTATAGCTAATTTAGCTGCATTTCATAGAGCATTTTTAAATAAATGGGAAAAGAAAAATAACCTCCTGTAAAAAATTTCTAAGTTTGATGCTTTAAAAAGATCTCCTAATGAGTTTGTTCAGGATTACTACACTAGATATAACAGTATCTATAATTCCATTCCTGCATATCTTAGACCTACACCCTACTCTGCACTTCTTAAATTCCCTGATGGATTTGATCCAGATATAGCTTATCAACTAAGAGAAAGAGATGTTGAAACATTAGAACAGATGCAATTAGATGTTGTTAGTGTAGAAATTAATATTCTAGCTAAAAAATCCAGACTTAGGAATGAAAGGAGAGTCACAATCAAGGAAGAAACATCAAATTCAGATGCTAAACTAGATTTATTTGCTAAGACTTTAGAAAGGGTGGTTGATAGATTAGACAACATTGAGAGAAAACCATAATGGGATAACCAAACACAAATCATAAATCCCAACTTCAGAAAAAGCAATAACCCTAGAAAAGCTAAAGAAGCTGCTCCAGATCAAAACATTAGGCCCCCGTTTCAAGAGAACTATAAGCTGCTCCAGATCAAAACATTAGGCCCTCGTTTCAAGAGAACTATGCTGAGAGATCTCATAATAATGATGAAGATGAGGATAACATCAATCTAATAATAGGGATAGATGAAGAAAACACTATTTTCCTCACTCAAGAGGATCAAGAATTCTTTGAGCTTCAACAAATCAAAGTAGAATCTAGTGAATCATTTGATTTCAAACAAGGTTATGACTTTTCTATTAAAGAAATTCACAGTCAGTATAACCTTAGAAACAGAAGAAGAAAAAAACAATAAAACTTCTACAAAAAAAACTTCTCAAAATCAAACTAAAAAGAATGTAGAAACACCAAAAAGAAAAATTTTGCAAATTCTCCCAAGGGAAAACAAGCAAAATTCCAATCCTCCCAGTCCCAAAAAATTGCCAAGTCCAAAAATTGTTGACATCACTGAAGAAGTGGCCCAATCCTCCAATAATGCCCAAAAGGCCAACACTACCAAAGCCCCTAATTCAGTAAAATCAACAATTCCTAATCCTAATAAGAATCCTGCTAATTCTAAATCAGCAAATCCCAAAACCATTATTACCAAAGCTTCTACTGAAAGTTCAAAATCTGAAAAAACTTCTGCTGCCCCTGAATATATCCCTGAAAAGAGAACCAAAGACAACAAAATTCAAGAAACTCAGATAGAAAACAAAAGGACAACTCAAGATAAAAGTACATCTGCTGAAATTCATGAAAAACCCACTCAGATAACTATCACAAAAGATGAACTAATTCAGATTAGTAAGTCTCAACCCTCATTCAACATTCACACTAAAATAGCTAAGTTAAAAATACCAATTCCTTTAACATAATTGGTAAAGAATGACTTATATAAATCAACAATTACTGAAATTTTGAATATGAATGATGGTGAAGATGCCATTAATTTGAATGACGATCAACCAGAGTTGATATTTGGCCCTGATGTAAATGGTAAACATTCAGATGGAACAATACCTCCTTTCTATATCAGTCTTATTGTTCACAATCAGATTTTACACAATGCAATGTTAGATTCATGAGCTTCCCACAATTTAATGCCAAAAGCTATTATGAAAACTCTAAATCTAGAAATAACCAGGCCTTATAAAGACTCATTCTCTTTTGATTCCAGCAAAGTCAATTGCATAGGATTGATCAAAGACTCATGTGTGAATTTGGTTCAGTACCCTGGTAAGAGCATGGTTATGGATATTGTAGTAGCTGACATCCCACCAAAGTATGGTATGCTTCTTTCTCGCTCATGGGGAGAAAAGTTGCAAGGATATCTACAATTAGGCATGAGCTATGCTAATATATCAGTATTTGGACGGCCCAAGAAAATTTATAGGGACACTTCAATGAAATTCATGGTCAGCAGTGCAGAAAGGTCCATAAATTACCCCATTTATTCAACACCAACTGACCTTGATTCCTTCATTTTATGTGACTCTGATAACAATGAAATCAAGACAGAACTGATTGACATAAAGCCAAAACCAAATAATGACAATATTTTTCATGAAGCCCTTTGGCACTTAGATTTTGATGGCTCAGTGAACAAAACAGGAGCAGAAGCTGGAATATGGATCACAAACATTGAGACAGGTCATTCAGAAGGGCATGCCTTTAAACTCAACTTCAAATGTACTAATAACATGGCATAGTATGAGGCACTTATCTTAGGCCTCCAAATCATCAGAAAATTAGGAGGTAAAAGAATTTTAATTATGGGAGATTCGGAATTGATCATTAAGCAAGCAAATGGAGATTATTCTGTTCATAATCCTAGATTAGCCAGATATAGAGATGCAGCAATTGATTTATGTGAAGATATATTGGAATGTAAGTTTGCTAATATACCTATAAAACAAAACATTCAAGCTCATTGCCTAGCAACCTTTGCTAGCACATGTAACTTACCTTTTCAACCTACACATAGGTATACTGATGAAGTTAAATATAGACCCATTGTCCCAGACAATTTCAAATAATGGAAAATTTTCTTTGAAGATGAACAGATTTACCATTTTCTGAATAATGAGGAAGAATTTCAGAATTTTAATATAGATTCAGACTGTAATATAGATTCGGATTTTAATTATGAAATAGATAACATAGATGTACATAAATTTAACAAACCCACTGTATTTACTCAATCTGACATAGATAACTTAGAGAAAGTAGATATGGAGGAAGTTATTGAAGAAGAAATTTACATGTTAGATTTAACAGATAATTTTTTACCTAAAGGTTTAACTCCTTTGGAGGACCTTTTTTATTCCAATGATGTGCCTAAAAAGCCAAAAAGGGAACCAGTCAGGTCTGACATTGAAGAACTTAACATTGGGACAGAAGTGAAACCAAAAATGATCAAATTGTCAAAATCTTTACCCTCTTAAGAAAAAGAAAAATACATTGAACTTTTAAAGGAGTATCAAGATGTGTTTGCATGGAGTTATGAAGATCTAAAAGCCTATGATATAAAAATAATTCAACACAAGATTCCTATAAAAGATGATCAGAAACCATTTAAACAAAAATTGAGGAGGATTAATCTTGTCTTATTACCTTTGATAGAAAAGGAGGTTAAACACATGTATGATTCCCAAATCATTACACCAATTAGATATTCTGATTGGATATCAAACTTAGTACCTACCAGGAAGAAACAGGTGAAATTAGATTATGTGTAGATTTTAGAAATCTCAATAAAGTATCATTGAAGGATAATTACCCTTTACCCAAGATGGATCATATTTTACAAAGGGTAGTTGGTTCTTCCAGGATATCTTTATTGGATGGTTTTTCAGGATATAACCAGAGACTTGTCCAAAAGGAAGGCCAAGCCAAAACAGCTTTTACCACTCCTTGGGGCACTTTCATGTATGTGAAAATGTCTTTTGGTTTGATGAATGTTGGAGCTACTTTTCAGAGGGCTATGGAAATAGCCTTTTCTAAGGAAATACATGAATTCTTGGTTATTTATTTAGATGATATTACTGTCTTTTCTAAGTCAAATAATTAACGCTTGGATCATTTAAGACAAGTTTTTATTAAATGTAGAAAATTTGGTATATCATTAACTCCTAAGAAAACTCTTTTTGGACTAGAAGAAGGGAAATTATTAGGACACATAATTTCAAAGGAAGGTATTAGGATAGATCCTGCAAGAATAGAGGCCATTCTAAACATTCATCCACCTAGAAATATCAAAGAATTGCAAGCATTTTTAGGTAAAATCAATTTTTTAAGAAGATTTATTTCTAACTTGGCAAAAATCATCAGAGAACTGAATAACATGCTAAAAAAAGACTCTATTTTAAAATGGACAGTTGAAGCAAAACAATCATTTGAATCCATTAAACATGCTTTAACAAAAACACCATTCCTAATCAGTCCAAACTTCAAGAAAGATTTTATAATCTTTTCATTTGCCTCAGAACATACCATAGCTACAGTTATACTGCAAAAAAATGACCAAGGTTTTGAACAGCCTATAGTATTTTTTAGTAAAACCCTTAGAGATGCACCTTTGAAATATAACATAATGGAAAAACAAGCTTTAGCCTTGGTTAAAGCCATAAAATATTTCAGAGTGTACATTCTTTACTCCCACATTATTGCCTATGTCCCTAATTCTGTAGTCAAAAATATTCTTACACGGGATGGGCTAGATGGAAGAAGAGGAAAGTGGATTGCCACTATCCTTGAATATGACATAGAGATTAAACCAGCCAAGCTCATAAAAGGACAAGGTTTAGCCATACTGATGGTTGAATCTAATTGTAATGCTTTATATATAAATTTTATTGCTCAGGTTGATAACCAGGAAGAGATGGCGACTCCATTGAACAGTGAAGCCTTTCTAGACTCACCATGGTACTCAGATATTATCTTTGTACTTACACACTTACAAGCTCCTCCTGGATTAACAAGGACTAAAGCTAGATTTATTAAACTCAAAGCAATGAGATTTTGTATTATGAATAATGTGCTTTATTGGAAAGAACAAAGTGGGATATTACTGAACTGTTTACTAAAATCAGAAGCTGACAAAATTCTTGGAGAATTTCATGCAGGTGATTATGGAGGACACTTATACTGGAAAAGTACTGCAGATAAGATTCTTAGAGCTGGTTTCTACTGGCCTAATTTATTTGCTGATGTGAAAAAATTTGTTACTTCATGTCACAAATGTCAGATTTTTGAAGGAAAAAAGAAGTTGTTACCTTGACCCCTAAAGCCAATTTCTACTGAGATGCCATTTCAACAATGGGGTTTAGACTTCATTGGAGAAATTTACCCTCCATCCTCTGGCCAACACAAATGGATATTGACTGCCACAGATTATTTCACCAAGTGAATTGAAGCCATTCCTACCCGACAAGCCACTGACTCAATCATTATCTCTTTCATAGAAAACAACCTTTTATCTAGATTTGGATGCCCACAGAAAATAATTACTGATAATGCAGCAGCATTTTAAATCTAAGAAAATTATTGCCTTTTGTCACAAGTACAATATTACCCTAGGCAACTCTACTGCTTATTACCCTCAAGGTAATGGCCTAGTTGAATCTTCAAATAAAATCCTTGTGAATATCATAAAAAAACTACTTGAAGATAACAAGAAAACCTGGAATAAAAAGTTAGTCAATTCCTTGTGGGCAGATAGACTTACTACCAAGAATTCAATTGGAACATCTCCTTACCAGATTGTATATGGGATGGATGCATTTTTCCCATCATCTTTAGGTGTTCCAGTAATGAAGATCATTCAAGAATCACAAGTAGAGTTAAATGATATTCAAAGAAGGATAAATCAGACTATTCATCTGCAATAGACAAGGGAAGAAGTCTATGAAAAGTCTCATGTCATTCAAGATAAAATCAAGAAATTTTTTTATAAAAGAAGTAAAGAAGATGACTTTGCCATCAGAGATAAAGTGTTAAAGTGGGATTCTAGAAGAGAAAAAAAAGGGAAGCATGGAAAGTTTGACTTTCTATGGAAAGGGCCTTATGTCATTTATGGATATAGGGGTAACAATGCTTTCTTCATCAGATATTTGGATGGAAATGATACTCAAGATGGACCAGTTAATGGTAGAATGCTCAAACACTACTATTCCTCTGAGTTAACCATTAGTTAGTCCCAGTTAATTTTTACATCATTGTAAATATTCATTGAAGTTTTTAGATTGGATTGGATATTTTCTTTTCAAAGTTGAAGCCCGAAGTGAAGGCCCGAAGCTTTGAAAAGTAAAATGTCATAAATATCAGTTTTTGCAGAAAACAGAAGATAGTTATTGGATCTTCAAGGTCAAAATTGAAGGCTACTAGTCTTATAGTTCTTGACATTTGCCCAGGAAATTCCATCCCCATGTGAAGCCGTTGTTAGGGTCCTATAAATATAGGATTCATAATTTGGAATTGACTTATGATAGTCTTATAAAATATGTATATACCTTGCTTTCTGCAAGATGTTTCCCCATGTTTCCCCAAATCCAAATGCCACTACTTTTACTGTGTTACAGATGATTATGGCAAAGTGTCAATAAATGCCATAATCCATGATGAGTTAAACTGTGTAAACTTGACCTGTCATGATTTAAATTTTATTGTTGTAGAATAGTGAATAAAGATTAATCAGACAGTTTAATCTTGACTAATCAGTAGATAGGTAGAGAATAAAAGCGGAGCTCATCAGTTTAATCTGAGCCCTCAGATGATATAAGGTAGATTTAGATAGTTTTATGCTTTCAAAAGAATAAAATGTTTCAAGGTAGCAAGCTCAAATGCACCTGCAAAATGGAAGAAAAAATGTTAGAATAAAGTTGGGTAGATAGAAAGAAGTGGGAAAAGCATGTAAATATTCATCACCGGGCAAATAATCACTAATTTCCCCTCCCTATAGTTATTTTGCATTCTATACTTTCAGTCAAAGAGGCTCAGAGCATTTCTCTAACTTTTGTTGGGACCAGACCCAAGGCTTAATGACTGATAAGTTAAAAGTGTTGAATTCCTATATTAAATCCCTAATTATCATCATTTACCTTTTATACACTCACTACTATTCAATTTCATAAGTAAGCACCTTTTTTACTTAATGAAATATGAAATTCAACGTTTTGATTAACTCCCTCCATCATCTATAGCATGAAACCCTCAAAAACATTATATTCTAAGTAAAAGTGGTGAAATTATAAATGATAAAAGCTTTGGTTTAAAAAAACTTCACTTTAGTTAGTCATGTAATTGTATTTTGGTGTATTACATTGCCCCTTGTCATATTAACTTCTAATTTATATATTAAATCCCTAAAATGAACTTTTCCTATTAATATAATTCCTTTTATATTAATACCCTTTTAAACCCACTATTATAAGTTCTTAGGCCAAAATTATTATCCACGTGTTGAAATAAAATCCCAAATTATACCCCTTTGGTCTAAAACTACCTTTAACTAAATATTGCGTCCCCTATAGTTATTAAGCCCTCATGGTTTAATAAACTATATAATACTTTGTAAATAAATGTTCCTATCCCCGCATTAAACGAATAACCCAAGGTTTATTTGCGAAAGAACTAAAGCTTATACCATGTTTCACATTGGCTTTCAAATATGTATTAGCCTCACACTATACATATCTTAACCCCAGTTAGCTCCATAAACCCGCCTCGTGCACCTTTATATATATGAACTCTGTTTATATATATAATACCACCATTTAAACCCTTTCAAAATCACGTATTAAATCTGCTTATACATAAAGCCATTGTATAAATAAAACTTTGGTTAAAATGTAAATACATAAAAGTTTTATTATATAACCCATCGCCCGACGCATAATGAAGTACCCCGGTCCCACCACCATTTCGACCGCAAATTTCATTTTAATCCCAACTGTTCGCTCCCGTGCTCCAGATCCAATGGATCTAATGTCATATCGCGCGCATAAACCAATCGCTCACCCAAACAGAAATTGAGCGCGAAATTGGTGGTTTTACCTTTTCTGGCCTCAGTGACGTGTCTGTTTTCTATTCGATCGTGTTCGTTTGAAAAGAAACCACTTACCACCTGAAATGGACGCGATAACAACCTTATGGTTTCGTTGTTTAAACTGAAACCGCTCCCACCATTGATGAGACCTGCATTTAATGCATTAATGGTGATTAATATCAAATGTTAAAACCTTTTATACACTATTTTTGTTGTCTATTCGCGCATTCCAAACTGTGAAAAAACTCCACCTGACTGTATTTAGCCTTTTTAAGACCCTGTTTACCAATTTTTCATTCAAAACCCGGATTTGACCACTGATTTCTCATTTAAAGACTGGGTAAGCCATTTGATGCACCAGTAAGACGGACCAAGCTCAGAATCAACCAAATATCTTCTCAAAACCTTTCAAGAAGTCCAAATACCTGCAAAAAAGGTATTTTCCCAAATCTAACCTACAAATTTCACAGTTTAAGCCTTCAATTGAACAAATTGAATTTGAAACTGAGATTTTATCCATAAAAATTGCCCGAAAACGCTTAAAAATAGGGCAAACCATTGAAAAATTTCTCCAGAAATTACTATTGTCTGAAAATCCTCTTTTAAATCCAAATTCCTTAACTAAAGATCCCTGAAAGATCAATTCCACAGCTAGAAAGGGTTTTAAAACTTACAGAAAACCTAAAAAGTCTCTTTTGCAGTCCTAATCATTCACAAATCCTGTGTTTTTTGTCTTAAACCTGTTGCATGTGTCCCAAATTCCCGATTGAGCATTAAAATAATCATTGAAGCTATCTTTGCTGAAAAATTGCTCAAAATTCCCTCTGTTTCAACAAATCCAACTACTACAAACTATTTAATCTTGCTTTAGTTATTTAAAAATGACCAAGAAACAAATGACACCTAAAGCTGGAAGCTCTAGGCCTATTAAACCTGGAGGATCCAAACCTCCTAAGTCTGAAGCAGCAAAAGCCCCAAAATCCAACCCTACACTCACTGCAAAACCTACTGTGTCTATCAATCCACTTCAGCCACTAGTACCTACTGAAGAAATCATACCCTTGACTGATGTGGATTATAAAATTGTGGAACCTGTGGTAGAATTCAACCTATTAGAAGTTCACAATTAGTGTTATGAAAAGTTCCTAGACAAAGATGATATGCCTATCTGGGAGACAAATTTACCCAAATATGTAATCCCAGTAACACACCCTAGTCAATACTTGGTAAGATTGTGCCAAAAGTACTATGTACCAGATCAGAGAGCAATTGTGAATGTTGACAGGGAGATTCTATTTTCTATCACTGTAGAGTCTATAAATGAAATGTTGCAACTACAGTTTGACCCTAGGGCAGTCCCCTTATCCATTGAAGCATTAACTCAATTATATTTTGGATTGGATTTCCCTAAGAGATTTATGATTTTCCAGAACTGTATGCCATCTCATGTGGACATTCCAAAGCTAAATCCTCCGTACTCCACTTCCAAGTTTCCTGAGGGTTCTAGGCATGTGATTTCAATGTCATCTTTCATACTAGGTTACTTCACTGATGAATCCATCCTTGGTTTTTTATCTACTCTATCTCCGGGTCAGCCTCCTGCCATGATTTTTGACTATGCCAAATTTATAGCTAATTCTATCCATCATCAGTTGACCAAGTTTCCCATTGAAGGGGTATTCAGATACTCTTCCTACTTATTCCACTTGTTTTTGTTTTCACAAGCTGATCATTTTCCAATAACAATGCAAAAAATGGATGTAGAGGGTAAACCTCTATCCATTATCTATTGGACATCTTTGTTGAGAAAAGAAGAAAATGATTTCAGTTATTCAGACTTTTCAGATTTTTTCATCCAGCCAGCTATGAGTTTATTGTACAAAGAAGATCAGCCTAGGATAAGTGAGGACATCAAGAGAATCTTGCAGTTATCATAACAGTGCAAGATGGGAGATTGGTTTTTATATGAGAAACACATAGAATTGAGAACTTTTTGATCTAATCTCCAACCTTACAAATTACCCAAGTATTTTAATATCATAATCTTTGCTTTGGAATATTTAAGATAGGTTTTCAATTCTGATGCCATCAATTTTATGGCTTCCAAAAAGAAAACCCAATTCAAATTAAAGAATCAGATTGGTCCTTTCATTGTGAATAATAGAGATGTTGATAAGAAGATAGAAAAAAGATTATCAGAGCTAAAATTTCAGGTAAGTTTCCCTTGGAATTATGATCCCCAAGGTCTTCTCAACAGTATAAGGGTTAAATGTAAGCTGCCTCCTTTCATACATGAACCCAAGCCTAATATTGAGAAATTTGCAAATCAGATAGAATGGGTAGAAAACACAATGATAGATACAATCATCAATGCATAGCCAACACTTGCCATGATAGCTTCAAAACAACCAGAATATTCAAACAAAAGAAGCAGAGATGAGGGAGCCTACACAGCAGAGACTACTACAGAGACTAAATTCAAGCTCATCTACAACAAAAGGCCCAAGCTCACTACTATTGAAAAAGAAAAAGTCATTGATGTTGAGGATACAAATGAGCCTGAGGTAAACAATGATGAGGCTATGTTGGACGGGTAAGTCGTTCTTGCGGATAAGACAGACCTCCCAAGTGTCCTTCGGACAGCTAGCAAAAAACAGACAAACAAAAACTATTTTCTCTAGATAATATTTTATTCATTAATTAGCCACAACAGGGATTTTGAAGACCTACCTGTAGTACAGCGCTATTTTTAATGATCTTCTTTCGAGTTGCTTGAAAGAGTCGTCTTCAAAGATCTGCAATCACAAACATGGAAAAAATCAATAGCACCTGCATAGGATAAACTAATTCACGAATCATATATCTATCAAGATGATGAAGGAATTCAAGAAATAAGCTAATTAATTAAATAACTCATTGATAAAACATGATAAACAAGCTACTTAATTAAAGAACTCTTTGAGAAACTGGTATTCATTCGTATTATCTTTGATGAAGAAAGAGCCTTACAACCGTGTCCGCCTTGATGTCGTACAGGCTTTCCTGGGGTATAAAACAGGCGTTTCCTTTACTCTGACAAGCTTTGCACTCTCTCAACTAAAATACACATGGGTGTGTAATAATTCCCACATAATGATCAGTTAAAAGAGTTTGAGTTTCTACAGCATTTCTCCTCAAAAATTCTCAAAGTCTCACTTTTTCAACCTCATTCAGTCAGTCCCTTGAAACTGAACCAAAGCTTCAATTTGTAGGAGAAGGAAAGTGGTTACAGCTCCAAAATGGAAGGGATGGAGTCCCCTTATCAAGGGATTAAGTTACGAAATCCAAGGAATAGGATCCTTTAATGAAGGGATGAATGTTCATGATAATTGAGGGAGTGAAGCTTTGACTAGATAACGCCTTCTAGAAGCTTCCAGCTGGGAGAATATTCGACCAACTGGGCTTCTAGAACTTACTTTTTTGTTCATTTTTCCTTTTACGAGGGTCCACAGTTTTAATACACAAAACGTGCGGTAGGTACCGCAGTTTTTTTTCACAAAAGGTGTCGTACCGTAGGTAATGGCTAGGAAAAGTGCGGAGTTAGGTTTTTTATAATTTTTATGAGCTTTTCTCCAAATCCAAGACTTGGTTTAGGAACTTTGGGGTTTTTGAATTCTAAGGGAGCATGATATAGGTGTTGATAGACCCATATGAACAGCTAAATGTCATGGTGACAAATTATAGTGTAACAGATTGCCCCCTAAAGTGCGAAATCTGAGATAATTCGAAGAGTGAAGTGCTTTATCATTTCAAAGATTAGCCTGTGGACACCCTAGTCAAAATCCTGTAAAAAAATTCAATGAAAAACATATATATATATATATATATATATATCATTGAGGTGAGCATTCCCATACTTAGATCAAAAACTAACTAAACTTTTTCTGATACAGAAATGATTTTAATATTACATCAATATTGTAGACACAGCATGGACGTAGCCATATGTAATTAATAGTCTATTGCATAATGAATAATAAACCTCCTCACAGCCTTGATGGTGGAAACTAGATCCTGGGTCTTGATTTCTGCTTCCCGAACTAGTACGATTCTATCCATGCGATTACATGTGTTGAAGTCGAACATGGTAGAACCCACTTGATTACCAGTCAATTATGTGAACTGTTAAAAAGTGTGAGAGAAACCACCAATAATTACAATGGCTCTCAAAGTACTCAGTACAATCCATGAAATGTGAATAAGTGATCTGAAGTCGAACATTTCACGGAATCATTCAATCGAAGGTCAATGATGCAACCTGTTGTCGAAGGCGAGAAACCTGCCATTAAGGCATGCAGATTCCAAGGTATTGACGGATTCTAGATCAAATTCCTAGATGATGAGTTGTCGTCAATAGAAAGTGATCTGTCGTAAGCAAGCTCATGACACGAAACCATATATCAAGTTTTGAAGAAATTTTTTGCAAGGACTGACTCAGGGATGGTCAACGTGAATGGAGAAAAATGTTTGGAGATGAATGGTTTGTTTGACTGTCCTCTTGAACACATAACGACACTGCAGATGGTTTGGTAACAATTTCCCTAAGCTAATACCCAGAAACCGGCTGAAGACCTTCAATGTGGTTTGATTAACTGATAGGCAAAAAAATTTCCCAACCCAGATAGAAGTGTGACAAAAAATGTCATGTTCAAGAGTGGTTTACTGCTTTTAAATCAAAGTCTAACAAATGGATTCGTTTTCTCTCTTTTCCCCCACCATTTCTGGCAATTACCTCTTTATTTTTGACAAGCTTGAGGAGGATAACATTTTCTTGTTTATAAGCTCATCATTCGGATGAGTCCAACTTAGTTTAAAATCGAACACTAAGAAGGAGTGGGTTGTTCCTGTTTGTTATCGACAGGTCCTTTATTGTTAAATTTTAACGAGTCGAGTATAGGAGAAACTCGGTGTTTTTCATTTTTAGGGAGTCAGAAGAAAAAACTTAAGAAAACTCCATGGGAGTACTTTTTCGTAATTTTAGTCTCTCAGGCCCTAAAAAGGATAAAATAATGTGGGATAAAACTCTATTGACCATGATTAGTCAATGTATACATTTTTCGTAAATAGTCTGTTTCAGTCCGGAAAAGGGGTAAACTTATACTAAAGGGACGACTGTTCATTTCCTTTAACGAGTTCGAATAGTCAAGTACTCGGCAATATTTTCATCTTTAGAGAATCTGAAAAAGGATTAAAAGAGAACTCCAAGGTTTCGCTTTTTCGAAATTTTCAAGAGTCCGAAAAAGTGATAAAAGTATACTTAGTAGTTTCTCTTTTTCATTAAATTTTAACGAGTTCGAAAAAGTGATAAAAATGTACTCATATGACCGAATTTCAATTTAATTAACGAGTAGGAAAAGAAGGAAAGAACTCGGCATTTTCATGTGTTTTACGAGAATGAAAGATAGCAAAATAATCTTGGGATTTTCATGAGTTCGAGTCTTAAAAATAATAACCGAAATCGACTCAAGATAGGTTTCATTTTTACAAAAGATTGAAACAGAGAAAAACTATGCTTCATATAGGTTTGTTTCATTTTTACACAAGCTTGAAACAAAGGAAAAATCATGCTTGAGATAAGTTTGAATGCCCCACAAGCATAACTTGCTAGAGCACATGCCCCCCAAGCTTCATTTCATTCAACTAAGTAGACTACTGGTTACTAAAAGATGGATGGAATGAAGGTTCATTTACGAGATCGAATGAAAGACTCGACTTGAATAGGAGAGGATTTGTTTCATTTTTTAAAGAGCTTGACACAGGAAAAGAACTATGCTCATAGTGACCTGTTTCATTTTTTAACGAGGTTGACACAGTAAAAGAAACTATCCTCATAAACTACTATTTCTAATCTACCTACATAACCTACTGATTCATTTTTTAATGAGGTTGACACGAGAAAAGAATTTTCCTCATGGGTCTGTTTCATTTTTTAACGAGGTTGACACAGTAAAAGAACTGTCCTCATGGGTCTATTTCATTTTTTAACGAGGTTGATACAGTAAAATAACTGTCCTCATGGGCCACTGATTCATTTTTTAACGAGGTTGACACAGTAAAAGGAACTTTCCTCTTGACCTACTGATTCATTTTTTAACGAGGTGGACATAGTAAAAGGAACTGTCCTCATCAGACTTGTTTCATTTTTTAACGAGGTTGACACAGTAAAAGGAACTCTCCTTATCAGACTTGTTTCATTTTTTAACGATGTTGACACAGTAAAAGTAAATCTCCTCATGACACTGATTCTTTTTTTAATGAGGTTGACACAGTAATATGAACTATCCTCGCCAAAATTGTTTCATTTTTTAACGAGGTTGAAATAGTAAAAGGAACTCTCCTCATATCTCTGTTTCATTTTTTAGCGAGGTTGACACAGTAAAAGGAATTCTCCTCACCAGACTTGTTTCATTTTTTAAACGACGTTGACACAGTAATAGGAACTATCCTCACCAGACTTCTTGATCATGGCTTCCAAATATAAGAAACACATGTTAAGGGACGCATCTCGATCATGGCTTCCAAGAGGTCTTCATCAGATGGAAGAACAGTTATGTGAAAGGAACACATGTCAAGGGACTCAAAAGGGATAATAACATCGCGTTCAAATAATCCCATAGAGTTTTCCATGTCAATTACCGGATCTAATTCAAATGAAGTCGAGCAAACAGTGAGAGGCTCACTTGCATCGGTAACTGAAAACATGGGACTAGTTGCCACATAATTAACCCGTGGCGGGGTAGATACCCCTTTAGTATAAGGAACATTTAGGGGTGTCAGATAATTGGTAGTCGAATCAAGACTATTGAATGAAAGTTGGTCAACAGTCACAATGTTTCCATTGTGAGGGAAAGACATCACGTGAAAGAGTGTCGATACGACAGCTTTCATTGCATAGACATATTCTCGCCCAAGGAGTAAATTGAAATCCAAGGGGCCTTGAACTACCATAACAACAATACAGATAGTTTTACCTTCAAAAGTAATAGAAAACTTAGGAAGGATTCGTAAAGGTTCACTAATAGTTCTTTTAAAAGATTTCAGATTTTGTGTAACAGGCACAAGCTGAGGGGAACCCAAAGCTTTCCAAGTAGTTGAGGATAAAATACTAACAGAAGCACCTTCATCTGTATGTGTGCAGCATAAATTCATACGACAAGCCTGCACAATTATTTGGAAAGGGATGGAAGAAGGAAGACGAGGTTCTGTCAGTCTATTCCAATCAAAGGAAAAGACCTTGGTACTTGGAGGGGGATCTATAGGAACAGGTGTAATGCCCCCTAGCGTGGAATAATCTGATGTAACAAGAAGAACTTGAGCAGTATGATGTTCACTCTCTACAGGGAGAATGGTATCAACCGAATGTGAAATCGAATCGACCACTTGATCAACTAATGGATCATCAACCTGAGTGATATGCATTTCACTCTCCAATGGAAGAGTGGGATTGACTGTACTTGGAATTAGATCAATCACTCTGTCAGTTGACGTTAGGTTGGGAGAAATTTTACGGTAACCAGTTGGAAGTTCTTGCTGTGGAACAGTAAGGTTTTCCAACAATTTTGAGGCTTCATCCATGTGAGGGAAAATGTGAGTTTGATGACTCCCTTTGCATAACCTACAAGGAAACCTAACTTTACCCTTTTTCCCAGGAACCTGACTATCACTGGTTGATGGATCAATGGTGAGTTGATGAGATTTTTCTGACCATACTTCCAAAACCTTAGGAATACCAGGACAATTGATAAGGAAGTGGTCACCCTTACAAATCTTGCAAAGGAATTTGGGTTTACGATGCATGTTGGAGGTTTCCTCAACATTACTAACACTCACAGCCATGGTTGACTGGTTGACTTCTTTCTTATCTTGTTGCTTCTTCTTTTTCCCTTTCTTCTTCTTATTAGCCACTTGGTTACTAGCATCAAGGCTTTTACCAAGCGAAGAGGAAGAAAGGGAGGAAGACATATTGGGCGAAGAAGGTAAAGGGTCAACATGAAGTTGGTGATGTTGAGATGGTGAACTCTATTGAGGTGCAGCATCTGGTTAAGGTGGAACAATTGGAGTATCCAGGGCCAACAAAGTTGAAAATAACCATATCGGTAAACCTATTGTAAATCCAGGTAATGACAATGTAGCCATATAAGGAGGACCAACATTTCCAAAGCAAGGAAAAGTACTAGGATTCTCGTTAAGAGGGTTTCCTTGGTTGGTAAATTCCGGAACAGTTGCCATTATATTCAACTTCAGTGAATTTTATTAACAATTTAAAACTAAAATTAACAATTCACAATTCACACTTAACAATTAAAATTCACAATTCACACCTATGGTCTCTAAAAGTAAAAACAAACAAATTAACATGCGCTATCAAATCTAGGAGTCAAACCACACACAAACAGTAGATTCCCACACTAAAAACACTAGTTGGTGATGAAATCCAACATCGTAGAATTTTAATGTAGAAATGGCGGTTGGAACAGTTACCCCGACAACCTGCTTAATGAAATAGATCGGTGCAAGTTTCTCCACTATACCATCTCGAGTGAAGATAACCCTCTGGAGAGTCCAAGTGAGTCTAGTCGACGTCTGTTCCACGTATAGTGGGATATTCCCTGCACCGTCACCTTGGGAAATAATCCTATAGATTATGGCCACTAATGTCACCAACAGGAACAAATATACCTAGGGGAACAGTCTACGATCCGATACACACGCAAGGGCAAAGTAACAAAGCTCAATCCCCTTGAAGGCTCCTTGACATAATCCAAGGTTTATCGACAAGTGACCCCAGGCTCCTCGACAATGGTCAATCCAAGGTTTACCATTGTTAATACGTGTATTTCTTCTATCGTTCCCAATGAGGAAGGATTGATTACCTCACTGGTTCAGATATGATCTCGTACTTGACTCCTTTAAGAGGAGCTTCCTAGAGGATACGTGCAACAATTGGAAATTTTTCCTACTGCAAGATCGACTACTTGTTTGTTTTACTGTCTTGGAGAGTTAACTAAAACCTATTCCAAGACACTAGCCTAAGCTATGTTGGTGGAAAGAGCCCTAAAAATGTAAAAATTACTAGATGAATTTTAATTAAGCGTTGTGTTATTTAGGCTGTTATTACTCAAAAGGGTAAATGGATATGAAACCAATGGTGTTATGACCCGACCCAAAACTAAATGCAATCGAATATGATAATGTAATCTTTTCAATTCGATGAATCCTAACTAAAGTAAGGAGAGAGTTTCCATTCACTTCCAACAAAGAAAAAAATTGATCAATAAGAGAAAATATAACAAATTCTCTAATGCACTAATTTCATCAAGAAAAACTAATGCTAATCAATTCCATATTTTTTTATTTTTGCATTTTTAAAACAAGCATAAAAACATGTAAATTCAAATTAAAGAAACTGATCTAAATCTACGATTGATTTTTCAGAATGTAAACTATGCAGTTGTAATCTATGCACAATTCACTTGAAAAGTATGCAAATGTACTCTATGCACATTTTTCATTCATATTCTGAAAATGAGAATTCTAATTATGCAAATGTGATCTATGCAAGAGAATTCTCAAACACAAGATGATTCCAATGTAATCTAAGAACCAATCAATTGTAAGTAAATAAAATTGGGTGTGAGTTCCAAATATCAAAAAATAAAAACACTCAAAGGGGGAATTTTTTTGCAAAAACAAAAGCAAAAAGATGCAAAATTGTTAAGAGACTGAGACAAACCTCGAAGTAATGACCAAAGGAAATAAAATTAAGAATTTCTCAAAAACGAATATTCAAAACACCCAATTAACTTAACGGAGACTGATGAGATAGTAAAATTGCTGAAAGAAATTCACACAAGGCTTTCTGACATAAAATACAAGTCTGGGTATACACTGAGAATCTAACAAACTAATCCAGAAAAGAGAATTTTAAGGTTTTCTAAAAAATTTCACAGGGTCCGCAGGTTTCAGTGTAAACAGGTGCGGTCCCGCACTTTTTATACAAGAAAAGAGCGGAGATGCCCGCACTGTTTCTAAAAGAAAAGTGCGGATACCAGAAAACTAAAAGAAAAATAAAAAACTCTAAAGCATTTTTCAGGGATTCTGCAAGAATAAATTACCCAAGCCAGTATCAATCAATCAAAATAGGAAAAATAGTTTCACAAGTCAAAAATAAAAGAAATCAAAGTTCAAGATCCATTCCCCAGTGGAGGCGCCATTTTGTTGGACGGATAAGTCGTTCTTACGGACAAGACAGACCTCCCAAGTGTCCTACGGACAGCTAGCAACAAACAGACAAACAAAAACTATTTTCTCTAGAAAATATTTTATTCATTAATTAGCTACAACAGGGGTTTTGAAGACCTACCTATAGTCCAGTGCTATTTGTAATGATCTTATTTCCAGTTGCTTGAAAGAGTCATCTTCAAACATATGCAATCACAAACATGGAAAAAATCAATAGCACCTGCATAGGATAAACTAATTCATGAATCATATATCTATCAAAATGATCAAGGAATTCAAGAAATAAACTAATTAATGAAATAACTCATTGATAAAACATGATAAACAAGCTACTTAATTAAAGAACTCATTGAGAAAACGATATTCATTCATATTATCTTTGATGAAGAAAAAGCCTTACAACCATGTCCGTCTTGATGTCGTACAGGCCTTCCTGGGGGCTGGAATAGGCGTTTCCTTTACTCTAACAAGCTTTGCACTCTCTCAGCTAAAATACACATGGGTGTGTAATCATTCCCACATAATGATCAGTTAAAAGAGTTTGAGTTTCTACAACATTTCTCCTCAAAAATTCTCAAAGTCTCACTTTTTCAATCTCAGTCAGTCAGTCCCTTGAAACTGAACTAAAGCTTCAATTTATAGGAGAATGAAAGTGGTTACAGCTCCAAAATGGAAGGGATAGAGTCCCCTTATCAAGGGATTAAGTTCCAAAATCCAAGGAATAGGCTCCTTTAATGAAGGGATGAATGATCATGATAATGGAGGAAGTGAAGCTTCGACTAGATAACGCCTTCTAGAAGCTTCCAGCTGGGAGAATATTCGACCAGCTGGGCTTCTAGAACTTACTTTTTCGCTCATTTTACCTTTTACGGGGGTCCACAGTTTTAATACACAAAACGTGCGGTAGCTACTGAAGTTTTTCTTCACAAAAGCTGCGGTACCGCAGGTAATGGCTAGGAAAAGTGAGGAGTTATGTTTTTTATGATTTTTATGAGATTTTCTCCAAATCCAAGACTTGTTTTAGGAACTTTGGGGTTTTTGACTTCTAAGGGAGCATGATATAGGTGTTTATAGACCCATGAGCAGTGTCATGGTGACAAATTTCAGTGTAACAGATTTCCCCCTAAAGCGCGAAGTCTGAGATAATTCGAAGAGTGATGTGCTTTATCATTTCAAGGATTAGCCTGTGGACACCCCAGTCGGAACCCTGTAAAAACATTCAATGAAAAACATATATATATATATATATATATATATATATATATATATATATATATATATATATATATATATATCATCATCACTAAGGTGAGCATTCCCATACTCAGATCATAAACTAACTAAACTTTTTTTGATACAGAAATGATTTTAATATTACATCAATATTGTAGACACAGCATGGACACAGCCATCTGTAATGAATAGTCTACTGCATAATGAATAATAAACCTCCTCGCAACCTTGATGGTGGAAACTAGATCTAGGATCTTGATTTCTACTTCCCGAACTAGTACGATTCTATCCATGCGATTACATGTGTTGAAGTCGAACATGGTAGAACCCACTTGATTACCAGTCAATGATGTGAACTGTTAACAAGTGTGTGAGAAACCACAAATATTGACAATGGCTCTCAAAGTACTCAATACAATCCATGAAATGTGAATAAGTGATCTGAAGTCGAACATTTCACGAAATCGTTCAATCGAAGGTCAATGATGCAACCTGTCGTCGAAGGCGAGAAACCTGCCATTAAGTCATGCAGATTCCAAGGTACTGACGAATTCTAGATAAAATTCCTAGATGATGAGCTGTCGTCGATAGAAAGTTATCCGTCATAAGCAAGCTCACGACATGAAACCATAGATCAAGTTTTGAAGAAATTTTTTGCAAGGACTAACTCAGGGATGGTCAACACGAATGGAGACAAATGTTTGCAGATGAATGGTTTGTTTGACTGTCCTCTTGAACACATAATGACACTACAGATGGTTTGGTAACAATTTCCCTAAGCTAATACCCAGAAACCGGCTGAAGACCTTCAATGTGGTTTGATTAACTGATAGGCAAAGGATTTTCCCAACCCAGATAGAAGTGTGACAAAAATGTCGTGTTCAAGAGTGTTTTACTGCTTTTAAATCAAAGTGTAACAAATGGATTCATTTTCTCTCTTTTCCCCCACCATTTCTTGCAAGCACCTCTTTATTTTTGACAAGCTTGAGGAGGATAACATTTGCTTGTTTATAAGCTCATCCTTCGAATGAGTCCAACTTAGTTTAAAATCAAACACTAAGAAGGAGTGGTCTGTTCCTGTTTGTGATCGACAGGTCCTTTACTGTTAAATTTTAACGAGTCCAATATAGGAGAAACTTGGTGTTTTTCATTTTTAGGGAGTCAGAAGGAAAAACTTAAGAAAACTCCATGGGTGTACTTTTTCTTAATTTTAGTCTCTCCGGCCCGAAAAAGGATAAAATAATGCGGGAGAGAACTCTATTGACCATTATTAGTCAACGTATACATTTTTCGTAAATAGTCCGTTCAGTCCGGAAAAGGGGTAAACTTATACTGAAGGGACGACTGTTCATTTATTTTAACGAGTTCGAATAGTCAAGAACTCGGAAATCTTTTCATCTTTAGAGAGTCTGAAAAGGGCTTAAAAGAGAACTCCAAGGTTTCGCTTTTTCGTAATTTTAAAGAGTCCAAAAAAGTGATAAAAGTATACTCAGTAGTTTCACTTTTTCTGTAAATTTTAAAAAGTTCCAAAAAAGTGATAAAAATGTACTCATATGGCCGACTTCCAATTTAATTAACGAGTAGGAAAAGATGGAAAGAAATCGACATTTTCATGTGTTTTACGAGAATGAAAGATAGCAAAATAATCTTGGGATTTTCATGAGTTTAACGAGTCTTGAAAATAATAACCGAAATCGACTCAAGATAGGTTTCATTTTTACAAAAGCTTGAAACAAAGAAAAACTATGCTTCAGATAGGTTTGTTTCATTTTTACACAATCTTGAAACAAAGGAAAAATCATGCTTGAGATAAGTTTGAATGCCCCCCCAAGCGTAACTTGCTAGAGCACATGCCCCCCAAGCTTCATTTCATTCAACTAAGTAGACTACTGGTTACTAAAAGATGGATGGAATGAAGGTTCATTTACGAGATCGAATGAAAGACTCGACTTAAATAGGAGAGGATTTGTTTCATTTTTTAATGAGCTTGACACAAGAAAAGAACTATGCTCATAGTGACCTGTTTCATTTTTTAACGAGGTTGACACAGTAAAAGGAACTATCCTCATAAAATACTATTTCTAATTTACCTACATAACCTATTGATTCATTTTTTAGTGAGGTTGACACAGGAAAATAATTGTCCTCATGGGTCTGTCTCATTTATTAATGAGGTTGACACAGTAAAAGAACTGTCCTCATGGG